>JACSVZ010000002.1:133245699-133315699 GCA_014706295.1 Lycocorax pyrrhopterus obiensis | reverse complement strand
TCCTGCAATAAATCATTGAACCATTATTGTTTCTGGGGGAAATATTTCATAATTGAAAATATGCTGCCCCTTAGGGTATATACCAAATTAAAGTCACATGGTGATATAATCCCTAAGGAAACAAACTATAATTAAATAGTATTTAAAATGCAGAATATTTTGCAATAAAGATCCCCCTCAGAAACTTAAAATAATGTGTGAATCACATACAACAAACATATCAATTATGTCTACCATAGAAAATGTAACCACTGCTATTTTACTTTCTTATCATTATGTATACCCTCCCAGAATTTTTTCATTTAATTTCTTCATTTAATATATTGTCAGCATTAAAACAGGAGCTTTCTTTTTCTTCCCTTTTTTTTTCCCCTGTGTGAGCCAGGATCAGAAGCAGCACAGTCTTTCTGGAATGTCAGACTTTGTGGACTCCATGTGTTACTGAGAGGGGCAATGCAGAGCCATAGACATCCATGTCTTTTGTTTCAATGGATTTAAATAGAACAAGTCTACAACATAGTTAAACTTAATTATGATTCTTTGAGCGCCTGTATTATTGATTGATAGCCTAGGTATAAAAGTATACTTACAACATCCCATGAGGCAGCCTTTTGCCAGGCAGGAATTTGCTCAAGCAAGAATATTTTCTCTTTATTCCTTTCCTCAGTTTTCCTTTTCTCTCAAAATAAATGTCAGGTGTGTAGACTTGAAAACCAAATAGAAAATCAACATTTCTGTCCAATTAAAAATTAACTTAAAAATGTTAATTGAATTACCTTAACCCACTAATTTTTATGGTTCCTTTCTACACTAATGGTCTGTAATTTTTTGCTTATGAATAATAGGGTGCCTTTACAAAGCAGCCTCCAGAATGTAGCCTGGTGTAGAGAGGATCTTTGTTACCCTGAAGGAATCTGGACCTTGGCAACCTGCAGCAGAGGGTCAGTCGTACAGTGCCCAGCTCTCCACCAGGAATGCTGTGTCCAGCTCTGAGGTCTCCAGCACAGGAAGGAAATTGATCTGTTGGAGCAAGTCCAGAGGAGGCCACTAAGTTGACTAGAGGGATGGAGCACCTCTCCTATGATGAAAGGCTGAGAGGACAGGGATTGTTCAGCCTGGAGAAGAGAAGACATCAGAGTGACCTAATTGTAGCCTTCCGGTACCTGAAGGGAACCTACAAGAAAGATGGAGAGGCACTTTTGACAAGGGTATGTAAATAGGTATATAATATGTATTAGGACAAGGGGGAATTGCTTCACACTGAAAGAGGCTAAGTTTAGATTAAATATGAGGAAAAAATTCTTTACTGTGAGGGTGGTGAAGCACTGGAACATGTTGTCCAGAGAGTTTGTGGATACCCCATCCCTGGAAGTATTCAAGGCGAGGTTGGGTGGGGCTTTGAGGAATCTGGTTCAGTAGCAGGTATCTGTGCCCATGGCAGGGGGATTGAACTACATGGTCTTCAACATCCCTTTCAAACCAGGCCATTCTGTGATTCAGGTATGTAACTGCGTTTGCTGTGTCCCAGGGACAGACATTGATGGGATGTGCTCAACTATGACCTTGTCAGATTTTTCTTCTTGTTGTAATACTACATTTATATGAAAAAAACCAAAAAACATCAGACATGGTAACTCTGGGATTTTTTTCTTTCCTGTCATTTTGATATTAGTTATGATGAGGACTAAAAGTATTCAAAGTAATCCAGATTTTATGGGAGAGATTCTGCAGTCAGATATTTTCAGCCATTTGATGCGTTGGAAATTGCATATTGTATTTCATGGGAATTTGACCATAGACACCTCCTGCTTTTTCATGAGGAAAAAAATAGTGTTATTTTGGTTAGTCTTATTTAATATGTTCCTTGAAATCAAGGAAATTAGTTACCTGTTGTAACTAATCATCTCAATAAGTCTTCTGTCTTCTCAAGTTTGTGGTCTCATTTATGCACTACTCCCAGTCAGCCATTTCAGAGTGCTAAAACCATTTGTCTGCGTCACTATTCTGAATGTCTTAAGTAGATCCCTTTGCTTGACCTCATCTAGATCAAGCTTAGAATTCTTCCCTTGACTAGCCTTATTTTTCACAGCTTTGCCACACACACCAGCTGCTACCCCAGCTTTCAACCTTCTCTGTTGCTGGTGCTGGTGGGAGAGTTGCCTCCAGGACCCAGCCCTCAGGCACCTTCATGTGGTGCGACCACGAACAGCACCCATCTCAGTCCTCAGTGATCAATTCCCCAAAGTGTTTTCATGTCCAATTCAATATGATAATTCTCCAGATTCACTGAGTTCTTCAAACTTTATCTGCTATCTAAACCCAAGATGGAATTAGAATCATGAGTTGAGAATGTGGATTTTCCTGGTGTTTGAAGTGTTAATATGTGGGATAAATAGAAGTGCTAACTGATCTGGACAAGCTGGATTCATGGGCCAAGGCCAACTGTATGAGGTTCAATAAAGCAAAGTGCTGAGTTCTGCACTTTGGCCACAACGACCGCCTGCAGTGCTACAGGCTGGGACAGAGTGGCTGAAAAGCTGCGTGGCAGAAAAGGACCTGGAGGTGCTGGTTGACGATGGCTAAGATGTGCCAGCATGTGCCCAGGTGGCCGAGAACACCAGTGGCATCCTGGCCTGTATCAGCAATAGTGTGGCCAGCGGGAAAAGGACAGCGATTTTCCCCCTGTGCTGGGCACTGGTGAGGCCACACCTCAAGTGCTGTGTCCAGGTCTGGGCCCCTCAATTCAGGAAGTACATGGAGGTGCTGGAGCAGGTCCAGAGAAGGGCTATGGAGATTGGGGGGAGTATAAAGGATAAATCATATGAGATGCGGCTGAGGGAGCTGGGCTTGTTAATCCTGGAGGAAAGGAGGCTCAGGGCTGACTTTATCATTCTCTACAACTCCCTGAAAGGAGGGTGTAGCCAGGCAGGGATTGGCCTCTTCTCCCAGGCAACAAGAGACAGGAGAAGCAGGCATTGCCTCAAACTGTGTCAGGATAGGTTCAGGTTAGACATCGTGTAAAACTTTTTCACTGAGAGGGTAGCTAGGCATTGGAAGGGACTACAAAGGGATTTGGTGGAATCACCATCCTTGGAAGTGTTCAAGAAATGCCCGGATGTGGCTCTTAGTGCTATGGTTTAGTTGACGAGGTGGTGTTTAGTCAAAGATTGGAGTCGATGATATTGGAGGTCTTTTCTAAACTTAATGAATCTATTCTCCTATGATTATATGTTTTTGGACTTTCTGAAAATGTAATTTTCCTGTGTTTCAGCATATGTAGCTCCAGAACTCCAGCTCTTAAAAGAGTAGGCACTGCCAGCTGGTGGCTTTGTGGATCTCAAGGCACATCTGACTTTCTCTGTCCAGACATGCCATATTAAGTAAATAATTTACATTAGGGGCTTTTATTTATCAATTTATTTTTATCAGCTTCTATATTCCTTCTGTAAGGAACGGATCTTTGTTCATCTTTACTCTGGTGCATATGGATTCAATTATTGAAATAGTCTGCTTCAGGTTGCTGTAACCCTTTAAATCAAGTATAGGCACTTGCATTTAGGACTCCAGTTTTCCTATATAGTCAAGTTAGGAGCCTTCAGAAGGTGATTTAGAGCTCTAAAAGCAGGTGTATGTATTTACAAAGGGTGACTATTCCTTCTTCTTGCTCCTGGAGTTGAACACAGTGAGGTTCAGATCCTGACAGCATCTTTCTGGGATTGAGACAGTGGCAATATTAGAAAAAAAATTATAATAAATTTAACTGTCATTTGAGTCTTGAATAATTGTGTGTTACAGAAGAAGACCTTAAGAAACAATCTGTGAAACTGAACATTTATTTTGTTGAATTGAACCCTGATGAACTGAAATCCCAATTATCATTTCATTTGTACCCTGAGATTCATTTCTCTGCAGATTTCAAAAGAACAGCGCTAGATCAGTACATCTCTCTGCCCAAGCTTACCAGTCATCATCAACACTATCTTTGTATTTGAAAATGAAAAAGTTAATTAAAAAGCAAGGATGGATAATAATTTGCATTTCTGATCAAAAAAGTTTTAAAAGTTTTCTCTTGCTATCAGACTTAGTAAGAAAAAAAAATCATGTGAAGCAATTTTACCTGTTTATTAAGAAGTAGAGTAGAAGTATTTCATAGGGTAGGGAACACCTATTTGCTTTTATACAGAGACATTATTGTCTATATTTTTCTTTAAGCTCAGAAAGACATCATCAACAGCTCCTTTTCCAGGTTGCCTAATTCTGAGATTACAGGTGAATAAAAATGCGAACAAAGGAGCTTTTTGCGCTGACACAGACAATGTTTTGAAAGGATCCCCAAAGGCAGTCAAGTGGTACTGTCAAAGCACAAGAAAGTGAAGTGACCTGCTGGGAGTAATGCAGTAGACTCAAAATGTGAACAGAAACACTGTCTTTCCAACATGGCTTTTTAATTTTGTTTTTGATAAAGGCACATCCCCTATGCTATCATAGATACTCTAACCAAATCTAATCAAACTTGAAAACGTTCCTGAAAATAATCATTCATTGCAATGCCAAGACATAAGCAAACTCCCCCAAAACAAGCATATATGTGCATGTTTCTCTTTTGCTTGTCTACCATAAAGAGGTTGGATCCAGGCTGCTTTCCTTTTGGTAGGATCTGATGTTGTTAGGGATGTAGCTCTGTTACATCTGTCCCTAAGTCCACTGCCAAGAGGGCAGTGTTGCCCTGTTGCCCTGTTGCCCAGTCACTGTTTGCCTTGTTAGATCCACAGCTGAAAGGGACAGAACATCCAAATTCACAGATTCACAGAATATTCTGTGTTGGAAGGGACTCACGAGGATCATCAAGTCCAGCTCTTAAGTAAATGGCCCATACAGAGATTGAACCCACAACCTTGGGTTACTACTTCTCCCATTGACATCTGCTCATCAGGGAGTTCAAGCTGGTCTGTGCCACACCAATTCCAAGCAGAACCACGAAAAAAAGAGGTGTTTCAAATGCCTGTGTGTAAAAGTAGCATTGGTCAGAACTGGGGGAAACAGGATTAATAACAGTGAAGCCAATGAAAGATTGCATACATGCAAATCCACCATTTTTGGAAAAATTCATATTCATCATATTCTAAATTATTTTTTCTAAATTTGATGAAGTGCTCATTTTTATCAGAAACAGTAAAACCTTAGAAATTCACAACATCAGCAATATTTCTCAGAAGAAAAGCATCTGGCACAATCTTGGTTTGACTGTCTATGCAGATTGTGAACACTTGAGAAAAGGAGTCTGCTTTTCAAAGGACTCCACTGTGAAAACAAGGCAAATCTTCCCTTGTTATAACCTTTATCCAGCAATGTAAGTCTTGAGGACTTTCTGAGCTGGAAGAGGAATCTACTTCCTTGAGCTTGACAATTCTTGCAGAATGTTCTCATCAAAAGATGTTCCTAACTGCTTTTTTTTAACAGACTAATACATTAGGCTTCCACTATATCCTGGGTTCACCTGACCTGTAGAGCTGACTGTGTGACCTGTGTAAAGAACTACCTTCTGTGTAAAAATTTGCAAGAATTTTAATTGATAAAATTTTTTCTGCTACATGAGTAGTGAATAAACATTCTCCTTTCACTTTCTACATGTCTTTCATGATTTTATGGACATTAATTTATGTTTCCCTACTGTCATTCCTTTCCCAACATGAAATTAGTCTATTCTATTATAATATATTTCTATTTAGTCTTTTCTCATAAAAAGTTGGTTTCTACTTTTTTCTACTTGTCTCTACTTTTTCTAGTTCTACTACATAATTTTTCAGGTTAAATAACTCACTGTTTATTTTATTAAATTTTTATTTTATTTTATTACAATTTCCAAATTACACACTGTTTAATATGTAAG
The DNA here is from genome assembly GCA_014706295.1 of Lycocorax pyrrhopterus obiensis. Classification (NCBI taxonomy): domain Eukaryota; kingdom Metazoa; phylum Chordata; class Aves; order Passeriformes; family Paradisaeidae; genus Lycocorax; species Lycocorax pyrrhopterus. Next base: position 133,309,809 of record JACSVZ010000002.1, on the reverse strand, counting down.
AGTTCTGTGTGTCTGTGCAATGGCATGATATTTTTTGCTTTGCTCTTTATTTGTTTCCTAATAATTTTTAATATTTATTTTCTTTTTTGGTTATTGCTAAGGAAATTATGTTTTTATATAATTTTTATAACTCCAGGATATTTTTCTTGAATGGCAATGGCTAGTTTATAGCCTGTAATTTTTTTCTTATTTACATAACCTTGTGTTCATCAGTATGAATTTCATCTGCCGTTTTATTTCTCATTCACAGTGTTGTGACATCCTCCACAAGTCTTCTCAGCTTTCATTTTAAGCAATCTGAATAATTTTAGGCCATGATTTCTGTACCAAACACTCTTCCACTGTACTGATAAATATGTTAAGTAACAAAGTCTCTGCACTGATCTGTAAGGAACTCCTCTGTTAACTCCTTTGCGCTGTAAAAAAATAACTATTCATTTCTGCTACTTTCAGATGACTTGGAACCATGAGAGTCCAGAATTTTACAATCCTTTGTTGGAAGATTTTTTTTAGTGTTCAAGGTATGCTAAGAGAATTTGGTCACTTTTATCTATGTTCACTGACTCCACAAAAGAACTTTCCTGTAAGTTAGTGAGACATGATTTCTCTCTGCAAATTTCATATTAAAATTTTCAAATTTTATCTAATAAGAGTAATTACCTTAATGATATCTTAAAATACCAGTGTCTTAGTCTTAAGAATATCTTAATAATAACACCATTCTTTACTAGGGTGATGCCTTATCAGGCCTCCTAGACACAGAGACTAGACAGAGTAAAGGAACAAAAGTAGGTATTTATTTGAAGGGCCTTCAAGGTACACCCTGGGGAGCCAGAGGCTATTGCCAAGATGGACCCCAAGATGGACAACAGGTCACGAGTTTTCCACACTTTTATAAGTTTGGTTCATTTGCATATCAGGGTCAATTCTCCAATTAAAACCCCAGTTAAATGATGTAATTCCCCTTAGCTACCCCCCCTTCAGAGACTCCTTGGTTTACACCCCTTGGGCTCAGGATGGTCCAGGTGTCCTTGAAGAGCAGTCCGGAGAGGCTTTGTTGTGTCTAACTAGCATGAGAGAGCAGAAAGTAACAGGCTACAAGAAGCTTCAAAGTTGCACACTAAGCAGTACAGAGTTTAAAAAATATAAAAGTTAAAACCTAAGGCATCAAGGGCATTCCATCAACTTGCTCAGTGTGTAAGACAGATACCAGTTTGCTATCTACCAGAACTTCTTTAAAACCTTACATTTAAATAGGCATCATGTCTAATAACATTTTTCCCTCTCATATAAATGGCAGATTCTATACACTAACTAATTAATAATATGATAATACTATTAAATTTCATATTTGAGTCCATTCAGAAATAAGGGATAATGACTTGCTAATGCTAATTTTATTAATTTGTTCCAATTCCTAAGAGATCATTTTGGCTGTGTGGACAGAGCTTTTATGAAGCAGTCACACAAACCAAACTTTTCCCTGTTGTTGAAGGGTTTGGATGACTAAGCAGAGAAACTAACTGCCCAGGGCATTAGAAGGGACTGCTGAACTGACTCTCCTGGTTGAACAAAAAGTCCAGGTCATATATATCTCATTTCCCCTGAAGGAACTAAGATTTATAGTTTCATAGCTGCACAGTGTATGCAACTTGTGGTTCCACATGTCGCTGTTTTCCCTATGGACGAGTAGAGAAACGACACAAAGTCCAGGCTCAGGGATAAATGGATGGTGATTTAATGAATTCTCAGAAGGCTTTTATATGTTAGTTTGCAAAGTGTATTAAGTGGCATAAGGTAATTGGTTTTTGCCATCCACCCCCTAAGGGGATTGGTCAAGTTCTAAGACACCCATCTCTGAGTGTTTTTCTAGTTAGAAGCATAACAATTCTACCCAAACAATCCGCAGCTGCAAGAAGTTCACAAAACAGTAACATTGTTTTGAGTAACTTGCATGGGAAAGACAGAACTCTCACAAAATGCTGCAGAAAGCCGGAAAATCTCTCTGCTAAAGCTTTTCAGTGTCCACACACACACACATTACCTGTATGAATCAGGCTGGTGCAGCTGGTTACAGCTCATAAAGGCAGTGAGGTGCCAGGTTGAAAATGTTTCTCAGCTTAAAATATGTGCACAATCTATAAAATGTACACAATTTACACAATGACATTCAAATTTAGAGACAAGAAAAGCTGGTACAAAAGAGCGGAAAATGAAAGTGGGAAAATATGACTCTGTATTCTTTCATCGCTTCTTTTTGTGTGTAGTGTTAAAAGTTCCAGCCTAATTTTTTTTTGACAGCAGAACCTGGACGATACACTAATCAGCTCATCTTCAGCTTTCCCTTTTTGGTCTCTGTCCCGGTTTGAGACAAATTAAGGGAAATGCTTTGGGAGGAACGTCCCCTCCAAAGAAGGCAGGTTTCAGCCGCTTCTGCCCCACCAGGTTCAGAAAGAAAATTGCTTGGAAGAAAGTGAAAAAGGAAAAAAACTATTTATTTTAACAAGCAGAGTGCATGCAGGCACGGAAAAAAGTAATGCTAAATAATAAAACCTCTTGCTGTGGAGAGGACCTGGGCAGATTTCAGAGTCCTTTGTGGATGTGGCTTTCTCTCCTGAGCTGGAGTTCGGCGTGGGCCCCTCTGGGCCTTGGTGGAAAGCTCTCCCAGTGAGTTCTGGTGTTCTGGTGTTCTGAACAGTCCAGAAGAGAAGAAGAAGAAACCAAAGTCCCAGGAAAAGCTTCTTGCTTTAGCTAACGAACAAAAAGCTGGCTAGAAGGCAAAAGGAATGTTACTCTCTTCCCTGCTGCAGAAGTGGAGCTGCCGGGCAGAACGCAGAGGAGTATGTATCTGTGTCCTTGAACACAAAACTGCTTTGAAAGGTTTGCCTGGCTTTTTTTTTTCTTTCTCTTGAACCCAGTTTTAAAAGCACAGAAAGGCACAGGATTCATGTCTGGTCCTAGAGCAGGAAATAGGGGATACACCTCATAAAGTCACCCCAAGACAGTCTCTTAAGCTGAGGCTAAACTTAGCCATAAATGTGAATGTGAGGTTTGAACCCCATTTATTTTAATTTCTTGCATTAAGGTTCTGTGCATATATAGCCAAAATAAAAGTTAAATTCAAACTTTGCAAAAAACTATTTTCTAACTAAAATTAAGGAAGAGCATAAGACTCCAAGATTAATGTAAAATATCTTTTAAAATAACACAGTTAATTTCAGCCACATAATACAACATTAGTTTTGCCACCTTTTATTAGTATAAGTAAGTCAGCATCTTGGATAACATCGTAAAGTTTTCCCAACTATTTGCAATTGTTGAAATTTATAGTATCAATCATAACAGTACCAGAAAATTCCCTGGTGTTCACTGAAATAAAAATAACAAGGCACCAAAAATATTTGGGCTTACCTACAGTTGGTTTTTTTATGTCAGTAGGTATCATGCTGAAAGCATTCACAGAAATTTGTCTTACCAAGTACTATTACTTCTCTAAATGATACTCCTGCCTCTACACAATTGGAAAAAAGATGGCTGAAGAGGCACCTGATCAGCCTTGGACACACTCTTCTAAGCCCTGAAAATTTTTTGAAATGAGAGAAGAGCTGATCATAATGTCTCCTTCACTAGCAGGGCGTGATGTGGAGCAGATGAGACCTGCTTTCCCTCTGATTTCCCGTGGATGCTACAAAGGTGTTGTAAGAGATGCAGTGGCTAGTAAGATAGGCCTGGCACTGCATCTAGGAGCCTGCTGCATCCATGAGAAAATAAGTGTGGGAGACCTGTGTCCCACAAAGCTGCCCTGGGATTTCGGTAGTGACACTAGAAAGTCTTCCAAACCAGAAGAAAAGTTGGAATTTCAAAGTAAAAAATATTGAGTGCATTTTTTATCTTCACCTGCCAGTTTTACACTGGCATGTTCAGCTATTAATTTGAAAGGAGTTACAAATTATTTAGACCCTTTGGAGACCTTATGTGATGAGCAGAATAAATCCAGGCATATCTATTGTTTAGTTGCATCTTACTGAATGAAATACAGTCCCCGTTCATGAAGTAAATATGGCAGTAAATCAATTCCATTCCAACAAAACCCTTTTTAAAAAATTCCTTAAGGATTTTGGGATAATTTTTTAACATCTGGCCTATCTTATATCTGCTTCAGCGGTGTAATGGTCTCAGTTTCAAAAGAAAAGAAATTTCACTGAGATTCACTGGAAGATGACAGATGGATTCTCTCTTACTGCCCGAGACATGAAATTGCAGGTGACACCTGATATATGATAACAAAAGAGCACCCATCAAGCAATCGGCCCCTGGCCTTTACTTCAGTGACGTTGTGAGAACACAGGTGGCTTACCTGTGCATCCCAGCGCTGCAGAGCAAAATGGTCTGCATTGTTAGCAGCTTACCGAGGGAACTTTTATCTTCCCATCTGTGTGGTCTCTGTTGTGATAATTTTGGAGTGAAGCCATCTTCACTATTCTGAGAGTTAGGAGAAATTGGCTGCAGGGCTGTTTATCCTGCACTCTCTTGTAAAGGCCGTCTTCTGGGGCTTGCAGTTGTCATCAATACTGGAACATGTCCTGGACAGTGATTAAGAGACTATAAGAGGAGAAAATTAATTCCTCTGCACCGTTCAGCTCTCAAATACAGGTCAAGCCAGTCAAACTAAAGTTTTAGCAGTTTAAAAACACCAGAAAGCCTTTTTCTTAACCAGTACTATATGTTACAGAGATATCAGCTCAGGTTTAAAATCACAGAATCACAGAATCACAGAATCACAGAATCACAGAATCACAGAACATGCTGAGTAGGAAGGGACCCAAAAGGATCATTGAGTCCCACTTTTGGCCCTGCACAGGACCATCCCCAAGAGTCACACCATGTGCCTGAGTGTATTTCCCAGATGCTTCCTGAATTCTGTCAGGCTTGGTACTGTGACCACTTCCCTGGGGAGACTGTTTCAGTGTCCAGCCATGTTCTGGGGGAAGAACATCTATCTAATACCCAACCTAAACCTCTCCTGACACAATTTCAGGCCATTCCCTCGGGTCCTGTCATGGATCACCACAGAGAAGAGATCAGTGCCTGCCCCTCCTCTTCCCTTCATGAGGAATTCGTAGACTGTGATGACGTGTCTCCTCAGTCTCCTCTTCTCCAGGCTGACCAAGTGACCTCAGCCACCCTCATATGGCTTCCTCTCAAGGCCCTTCAATATCTTTGCTGCCCTTTCTTGGATGATGCTCTCTAATAGTTTAACACATTTCTTATATTGTGACACCCAAAACTGCCCCCAACACTCAAGGTGAGGCCACCCCAGTGCAGAGCAGAGTGGGACAATCCCCTCCCTTGCCTGGCTGGTGATGCTGTGCCTGATGCACCCCACGACATGGTTGCCCCCCCTGGCTGCCAGGGCACTGCTGACTCATATTCACCTTGCCATTAACCATGATTCGTGTTGGAAGACCATTATTTATCCCAGGAGCCAAGAAGATCTTATAGAAGTATAGTATCTCTGCTGGAACATTCCTAATAAAAAGGTATGTGTGGTTTGCAGTCATCTTTTCAATCATTCCTGGAAACGTCCATAAGAAAACCCAAATCCTAAATCAGTCTTTCCCCGAAATCATGAGACACTGAATTCCACTGAGAAACCTGCAGAGTCTTTGTGGCTTTTGGTTATGACCAAAAAGATTCCGCTCTTAATGAAATTATATTGCAGAACAATGCAGAGATATTAAATTCACTGAGGTGCCAAATTTTCAAGGCTGCACCCCCAAAGTGTCCTTTTGCCTCAGACACCATTTTATGAATAAAGCCCCAGCTGAAAAACAGCAAGCCATTGTCGTGAACACAACTAAGCCGCTCTCATCTCTGTGAAGGGATTAGTGGAATTGCTTTGATTACTCAGACTGAGGAAAAGGTGGGACCACGATCAGGATTGTACTGCTAGCCCACCTTTCACAACATCTTCAAAGAAATCAGAATAGCATGTCCTTTACTTAATGCAAAATGCACAATACTGCTGTGATGGACTAAAACAGGCTGTGTAAAATGAGTTTTGCAGCTAGTGTAAGCAAAGGTGCCTTTCTGATGGGATGCATGCTCTGTGAAATGACCCTGCTTGTAACACAATGACACATAAAGAGCTCACAAAAAGAGCAGTAATCAACTGACAGCTGTGCCTCTGGTATAGACACGGTTAAACATGTCACCAAGAGTGGTCTGAAGGTAGCACAGCTTTGTGGCAGTCCCAGTAAGAATGTGTTGTCCAGTCACCCAAGATGGTAACTCATGACCTCATTTGCTGGCAATAGAAAGGCCTGTATATCAGGAGTTAGGGAGGAGTCGTTTTGAAAAATACACTCAAGGGGAAAATGCATTAGCAAAATCGTCAGATTGAATAAAAGGAGATAGCAAAGCTCAACGCTATGTGTGGATCCATTCAGCAAACAGAAATTATTGCTCAATAAAAAGTACAGAGTGACACTGTTCCTAACTTCATCCCTTTCCAAAAGCTAATACCTCATTTTGCTCATCTTATTTCATTAACAAGGACTTGTTAGCTTTCTCCTTTCAAACTGTTAGTTTTTATATGTTTCTGTTGGAGAATGGTATTTTTCCTTTAGCCATCTTCTTGGTTAAAACCACCCGCAATTCACGCTTATGGCTTCAATATATAGAATATACCTTTATGAGTGTGCATCTACCATTTTGACTGTCCCTAAGATTGTTTGCTATAAAATGCAACAAGAAACCATTTTCTTCCTTTGTTCCAACACCTTGATGATCATCATCTATTTTTTCCACTGTTGTCTTGCTTTTACATCTCACTGAGATCAAACTTCTTGTTCTATCTCTCAGGAACACATCTTTTTTTAAAACAGATTCCTTTCTCCCACCCACATTCTGGCAGCCTTTGGGCTGAACACAATTTTCCCGTTCACAAAAGTCTTGATACTTAGAAACATTCATGTTTTACATCCAAGCCCCATCAAATAGCCAGCCAGCCAGCCCTGTATTCTTCTCAAAATGGGCAGTGGACCAGTGATTCGTGAGGTTTCCGGTGATCTGGAGTGTGGTGGGTTGACCTGAATTGACAGACAGCCTGTTAAACCAATTATGCTTCCCTCAATTTTACATATTTAAACCGCGTGGACAGCCGGGATTTCAGGGAGGTTTTTCCTTTCCAGCTCGGTGCCGGGACGGGATGGAGGAGGGGGCCCTCAGAGCCCAGGGCCCTGCCGGGCGGGGCCGGGACGGGCCAGGCGCCCCTGCTCCCTCCTGCCCCCTCCCACTCCCAACGCCACAGCACGGACCCTGGGTCGCTGGGAGGGGGAGCTATGGAGCCGTCCGACGCAGTTTTCTTAAGAAGCCGGCGGGAGCTTCCAGCCAACAGCCAGCACACTTCACGCCGAACTGAAGCGAATACCGTGCAGTGAGTGGCGCAGGGAGAGCAGGGGGCTCTCCTCACCGTGGACCCTGAACGGTAACAGCAACTTCAGAGGCAGAGAGAGAAGTAAAAAGCTGATCACGTGGGACGACGCTCCAAAGCCTTTAAAGATGGCTTCGGAAGAAAACAGAGAGCGGTGCCGCGCTTCCCGCGCGCAGCTTAAAATGCTTCTTGCAATGCCGTGGTAAAGACTGTAATGCCATAACTGTCTCTTTAATCCATTTAAAGTACATGGGGGGATGGACAGTTCACGTGTAGCTTGCGAAAGTTAAAAAAGTGCTAGTTTCTTTAAAAAGCCGAGAGAAAGAGGGGTCTTTTAAAGACTGCGGGCAAAAAAACTTTTGCGTTCAAGCCAAAATAACTCATCCTTAAAAAATTAATAACCCCATGTAATGGTCCATGTCTTGCAGTGTAACAAAGCTGTGAGTTTTCATGGAAGAGATGTGTCACACCACAGCAGTTTTTTGTCCTTGTTTCTCTTCTTAAGTCTGTTAGTAAACTTCTTATAGTCTGTAAGTTTTGTGCCTGCTTTGTTTTCTCCTAATTTTTCCCTCACACAAAAAAAAATCCATATTTCAAGCTAAAACCCCTACATGGAGGAATTTGATTTTGTGATGACACTAGCTAGCTCTTTGAGGATTCCTGGATGAATCCCATGGGGCCCCATAGATTTGTGGGGATTCAGCTAGAGCAGCAGATCCTGCACATTTCAGGTAGACTGGGAGTTGATCATTCTCACAGATATGACCCTGCAGCTCAGGGCACTGAGACCTCCTTGGTCCATCCTTTGTGTTGAAAACAGAGGCAGAGAATGTGTTAAACATCTTTGCCTCAGCTCTGTTCCTGTTTGTGAGGTGACCATCCTCATCCTGTAATGGGCTGAGGTCATTTTTCCCCATGCTTTCCCTATGGAAACTTCTCCTCTTCATTCCCAGCTTCCTTCAGTAAGCTTTTTGCTTTTCCATCTTCCAGCAGTAGTTACTAACCTCGTGCTGTTGCTCTGCTCACAGAACGCTGGGAAGATCTGCAATCTCATTTGGGAAAGTTGCCATAGTCCACACGCAGAAGAGCTGGGGTCCTGCTGTTTATGTAACAGCTAGAGATAGGAGAGAGGAGAAAGCAGAGTAGATGGAAGAAGCATCTCAATGGTCAGAGCCAGTACACAGAGCATGAGCTGCCTGTTCTGTCATCCTCCTCCTTTTGGTGACCTCCCAGTAGTAGCTTTATTTTTTTGGCTATGGGAAGTCTTACTAAGAACATGTTTGGAGTAGTATTTACTGTCTTTCTTACCAAGAATCAGGCAAAATTTTCTGCTTCCAAAGTGCATGTAAGACTTTGAAAGCCGTATTTTGGGGATGTTAAATACAAGAATATGCCTACCTTTTTATTGGTGCTGTTTCAAATGTTCAGCCTGCATTCACCAGTGCGAGCTATGACATGTTTGATTGTGTCATGATAATCAGGTTTTGACCAATTCCTGTCTTCAAAATATTGAAATAATAATATTTTAACAAAAATACATCTTTTGGATGATTTACTTACATGTTATTTTTCTGGTTCCCTGAAGAGTAGGAAAAATATTGTTTGTGTAAGTTCTAGCCCACTACAGCAAATACTATTTCCATAAATACTTGCACAAAATAAAAAATGATTTGGGGATGTTTTCCTACCAGGGTTTTTCTTCCCGTATACTTTCTGGAAGTGTCTTTTTATTGCCATGAACATCTCATAAAACATATTTTAATGTTGCATGCTCAACAATTGCAGGTATTTATTTTCCAGGAGCTTTCACATCAGAGGCTCTGTATCTACAATTTCACACATCCAACTGGAGAGTAAGAAACAATTATATGAGTCTCCAGTGACCCATTGTAGCTAAGAAAACAACTGAAATAAGAAGTTATGGAGAAACAAAAATTCACAAAAAATTGAGTGAACAATTTCAAACACAGGTTAAAAGAATATAAGCTATTTTCAACAAGCAAGTGAAGAGGCAAAAATATTGAAAAATTGATAAATAATGAAAATGATACATTATTTGTTGGAGGGATTTTTTTACATGGTCAAAGGAGTTATACTAGATATGATTTTCAAGAGGTTTTGCTTAGAGAGATTGTCTTTGACAATGCTAGACAATTCAAGATGTGACCTTTTATTAAAGGGAACATGTTCTTTTTCATGAAATATATGTAAACGGAATCAGACCCATAATCTGGAATGTAACCTTATTATCCCCAACAGTTTTAGCTGTGATACTAATTTTCCCATTTTTTTCCAACCTGAACAAGTATATGGTTATTACAATTTTCGTTTAGGGCCCAAGCTGTAAGCAAACATTTATGATGTCTGTATACCAACACCTGAGTGCTGGTATACATTGCTCTGCACATGCAAATTTTTTGCACAAGGCAGTTCTGGAGAACTGTTGTTTTATGCAATAGTATCTAGTCATATGTGTCTCCAAGTTTTTCATTTAATTCAGCATTACACTATCAAAGTGGCTGTGGACTATCTCAATCACTGCAGATTTTTTGGTCCTTGCAGTATAGGTAGCACACAAAAATGGTTTTGCCTGATAAAGCAGAAAGGTATGACTGAATGCTGGAGCTCCTCAGCCTGTGTCTTAATCACAAAGCTGCTCACTCTGTGGGAAAATTTGTATATGGTGACATAGGTCTAGAGTAGATCATGTCTGAGCTTATGAATGAAATGTTAACTTTTCTAATTAATCTACTTATTCACTATATACTCAATCTTGCATTCACTGTCCTCTGAGGTACTTGGTAGACTAAGTCCAGATTGCAGGACAGAGAATTGTCCCTGGGGATCATTATGAATAAGCTGAAAGCTCTTATATTTCTAAATGGTTTATGCTGTTGCAATATTTCTCTAACTTGTTTATATTCTGCCTGTTTCTGGGAATAGGACTGGTAGTACTGCTTGTTTTGAATCGTGTGTGATGCTTCCCATTTTAAGACTCTGTCTTCACCTTCTGACACATTTCTCAGACTTTAAACTTGGGTTTTGAAATGTAAGTTTTCCTGTTGTGTGGCTCTCTCATACTGAATAAACTTAGGAAATATGAGCCAAAAGGGATTCCACTGTATCTCAGAAAAAGCACATGGTATCTCTTCAAGGGCTGCCAAGGCCCATTAAATTGTTCTAGTGACCTTTCCTTAAAAGATCTAGTGCCCCCATCCTTGAAAGGAGTCCTTCTGTCTTGCCTAAATTAATTACAAAATTAATTTGGATCAGATCACAGGCCCTTGAGAGGTGCAGTTTTACAGCTGGAGCCAGCAGCAATGCCTGGGCTGCAGGCTTAGGAGTCTGGTCTGTCCTGTGTGCCCAGCAAGAGGAGCTGGACTCTGTTTGTCTGTCTGTCTGACATACTCTGCTTGTACACATGCTTTATATACAGGAGGCATGGGCTGAAATTACAGACATTGCAAATAACAACCCAACAGCATGTAGGGAGCAAGCTGAGCTTTGAACAAAGTGTGTTCTGAGGTGAAGGATGCTGAAAAACAATCCTGGGGTGAAGGATGCTGGAAAACAATCCTGGATGGGTACCAGAAAACAGTAACATGTATTTGTGTCAATCTTCCCATGCCTTCTGCAAATATTCCCCTTCTGCAAAATGAGCATAAATACTGCTTCTTCTCAGAAAAGCAGTCTGAAAACCTCATGATGTCGTCACTGCTTATGAAACTGTAGTACCAAGCACCATAGCAATGCTCATGAAGGGATATGAAATTCTAAGAAACGAGGCAGCCCTTCACCAGTGAAGGAATAGCAAATTGGATAGCTGCTCACCAAATATGCAGTGGATAAAGCAGAAGATATGTAATCAAAATATCTTTTCAATAAAGATATGAATTATGGTGAAAGAGGCAATGTTAATATTTTATTAGTTTCTACTAAGGGTCAATGTGCCACCTGAGTACCTTTGTATTAATAATTACCCATATTAATTTACCCATTAATTTAGTAATTTACCCATAGAGCAAGATTACTCTGAGCATTGTATATCATTTCATATTAGTTAGATTTGCTTTTTTCTCTATTTATCTGTGACAAATATTTATTTGTTTCATTATATCATCACTTTCCTCTTGAAAGAGCTATAGACAATGTGTTCCTTAAGTTCTGAGTTAGTTCTACTAGACTAATTCTCTGCATCACTATGAGTAACTTTGATTATATTTCACAAAGAAACTGTAAAATATTTGATGTCACAGTCACACAATATTCAGCTGATATTCAGTCACTAAGGTACATCATCAATGGAGCCAGCTAGGTCTTTCTCTCCCCATTTTCAAATTGCTAAGTCTTTTTTCTAGAAAATTCTTGCCTTTCAAATTACTGGTTAATACTGTAGCAGCAAAGATAAACTTAATAAAATAGATTAAATATGAAAAATGTAATTATGTTTTAAATTAAATGTAAATGTTTAAAAATATAAAACTTTGTAAATGTGTTTTTGCATTTTGTACTGAAACCTCCCATATATATGTATAGAGCAATTGCCCACACATAAAACTGTCTCACAAATTTCAAAGTAATAGTTTGTGTAATTATATTGAATCAGAGGGGTCCTGTTACTTTGTTCATAGCTGGGAAAAAAAGCTTATGTAATACTGAAATGAAATGTTATTACAGTCTCACTTACTCATTCTTGGAATTGGCTTAGTGATTACTTCAACATCGACATCAGTGAAAAACATTTGACATCTGGCCTAGCAAATCAGACAGCAGACCACAGAGACTTTGATTAAAAAACTCCATGTAATTTTCTCCAATCAGTAAGCTGGCCTATTCTTTTATTAGAATGAAGGCTTCTCTCATCACCTGCAAATTTCTAGGAAGACCTCAGAAAAAAAAAGGGAAAAAAAGCAGTTCTACCACTTTTATAATAAATTTCCATTCCAACAAGCAATTGCACAGACTGAAGAGGAGCATTGGTTCCACTGACAAATTGCTCTCCTCTGTTTGCAAAGGGTCAAACATCTGATTTCCACAAGTATTTTTGCTATTTATTCCTTTATCAGAGTTTACTATTTCATCCTTCTCTGTTTAATGATTCCTCAGGAGTTTTACACAAGATACAAACCCGTTTTCTGGAAAAATACTGAAAATGTACCAGCTTTTTCATGTTCTCTGTATATCACTGAATAATATAGGCTAGGAATGATATAGGCCACTTGTGATCATGTTTTTATGTTTTTCAAGGTATGATACCCTTCTCCAGAGCACAACACTCTATCATGAGAAAGAATGAGCCATTAGCACAGAATTGCGACATACATTCAGAAATGAGCTTCACTGCAGTATCATCATGAATTAGTGTCTCAGGCTGAGACTTCAACTCACAACATGAGAGCAAGGCATCAATGAACTCATGCAAGAAATACTGCAGTAACGAACCCCCCACACCGCCTTTCCTTTGTGAATCAATTTTCTTCAATGAAACTGGAAAATTAACTTATTGTCAGCAAGCTAATTTCGATGTCTCTGTTTTCAGCTCCAAGAGTGTTGCTGAAGTCCTTTCAAATGCAGGATACCTTCTGCCTCTGTTTTGGTGAGAACAAAGTCCTTGCTACCATAATGCTACAGTAGATTTGCTTACCTCTTAAAAACAATGAGATATGCTGCCAAATATGATGCTACTATCAAATCAATTATGATCAAATCCCAATAAAGTTACGAAGTTGGAATAGAAAGAAATTACTGTATTTCCTTAAACTGAATGTCGCAGTGTAATCCTTACAAAAGGCAATGATCAAAAAAAGTCTTGAGAGAAAAACTGTAGCAAGGAGACAGAATAAGCTGGCTCCTGGAAACAGAACAAGAAATCTCTCTACTGTTGTAAACTGAGGACTGTATTTAATGATGTTCCTTACGGATCCTGATCATAATCAATCATTTTCCAATGCAGACGAGTTTCTGTTTCTCCTGTTGAGTTTTGTTAGAAGCAATCATGTTAGTTCATCCTGTATAACATAGTCCTTTAATTATACAACATGTTGATACCTCCAGCTACTTGCAGTCATCTTAAAGGAATAAAAATTTCCTTTATGAATACATGCCTAATGGCCCAAACACAACACCTCATATCATTTAACAACATAGCATTTACAGCATAGACCTTTTTTCCCTATACATAGGGAAAGAACAGCCTGCTTGCTATTAGAGCACAAATGCTGATCACTGCATCCTGGCTGTATTCTGTAATTCTTTCTTTAACTTCAACTACTAATTGTAAAACACCATGCTTGATTTTCCACTAAACCATTAGCATATGACTATGAATTTCACAGTATAGAAAACCTATTTTTATGATAGATATAACTAAATCTCATTGAGAAAGATATTGAATAGGATCTATTGCCCTGTTATCCAAAGTCTTGTTACTCTGTTTTACATTCTCAAAACGTTTTGCATTCATGCTACACTCCATTCCACAGCAGTCATTCTTTTTAACAGCTAAAGTGCTGTAGTCTCTGTACTAGGGGCTAGGCCATTTACCCCTTTTGTAATAGTAGCAAGACAGAATAAACCCAGAATGTATGTTCTCCTGTCTGTGTTAGGGAAAATGGGGACAGAAGTGCACACAATGGAAGGTTTTCTCGTGTGACCTGGGGAAGAAGTGGGATACACCTGGGGCTATGATGAGCTGTATCTTGTGTTTGCTTTGTTCTGCTGCATGGCTGCATTCCCACAGTAAACTATTGCAGAACTGGACATTAATAACTTTACTCTCACTAATTGGTTATGGACTTTATGGTACCAATCAATAAACTAATTAAGCTGGGTCAGTTGGTCTCCTGAGCCCTTCTTAAGAACAACAAATAGACAATCGTCAAACCCACGGAAAACAGGCACCGCCAGAAGGAAGAGAGTGATGTACCTGGAGGATGTGGGCAAATGCAGATGTCTGTGAGCCTGGGAGGGGGGGCACTAAGGCCTGTTGAGGAGCTGCTGCTGCTGGGAGCAGCAGGTGGAGAGGAGGCAAGGGCAGCTATAGAAACACTTGAAGCATGGCTGTAAAGGAAAGCCCAGAGAAAAGGCTTTCTGAGAAGAGCATTGGCTGGAAAGACCTCAGAAATTTCTTCCCCTTGTGCCTCAAGCATTTAAAGTTTCTTTTCAAAAAATATATCAAATAGCATTAAAAGCAGATCTGCCTCTGTCATTCACTTTACCCTCCAAACAGATCTAACCTATAATATTTCAGCATCTGTCTTAAGGGATTGTGTGAAAAACGCAACAGAAGTGGTTTTCCTTCTTTTCCCTTGAGCATATGCTACCATTCCTGCCTCTGCAAACACTGATTTTTATTTAAATTTTCTTCTGCCTGAAACTTTAACCACAGCCATTTGTTTTTCTCCCCATGAGCACATTACAGAAATTTACTTAAGTTGATTGACCCTGACAGTGTATGATAAACATGATCCTTTATGCTATATCTGCTTAGTGCAATGCTGAAATAAAAGGCTGAAATAAAAGAAATTATACAATCATATAATCTGTGATTGTAGTGAATTGGAGTAAGTGATCCTGGCTACTTCTTTCAGGACTGTCCCAGTATAATTCTATTTCAAGTTATCTGAATATAAATTAAGTGACACCAAATGTATTTTGTCTTCAAAGTACGTAAAATTTGTTTACTGAACTCTATATGGTATAGCCAAGGATGTAAAAATTCTTCATGCAATTGCAGTAAATGCTTGGCACACTGAGCTTCTGAACTAAGCAAGTGACATATTAAGACTAAACTGAGAGAGGTCTCTGCTGTTCCATAATTCCACACACTGGTCCGTGGTATCAAGCAACACAATGTTCCTTTTCTTCTTATAATTCTTTTTGAATAATTCCATCACTAACAAGTGATATCTCATCACAAAGGACTAGGGCTTTTATTATTTGTTTCATATGAATCCTTGAGTATGGCTTGCCTGAACATCTGTTGTTTTGTACTGTCATGAGAGGGAAAAATCCCCATGTCCAGTAACATTTTATACGTAGCATAAAAGGTCCATTTAACCCATTTGTTTTAAACAATACAATTATTTGGTTAGGTGCTATTTAGCTTTTCCCTCAGAATAAAATTAACCCTTCTGTTAACAAAACAGTCATCATATTTTTCAATTTTTCCTTTTCCATAGAACCGTACAAGTAAGCGATTTTTCTTTTAGCTTTGGATGCAATTAAAGAAAACAAAAAATTCCCTTTGGTGAACCTGAACCATTTTTTTCTTACTTCAATGATTTTTATGTTATACTCAGGTGCAGTGAATTTTTTCTTTAACTTACACTTGAAGTATTTTTCTTTAACTTACACTTGAAGTATTTTGTTATGACACGATTTCAACCACATACATTTTGTACTGATACTAAATTTGATTTAAATTTGAAACAAAAACCTACTTTATAGCAAAATAGATTTAAGAAACAACGAAGTATTTAATTTAAATGAATATATTATTTTTCTAAATCGCATTCAAAATTCTGGCCTTAATCTCTAAGGGTTTTTTTTCTGATTACAGGTCTTTTCTGCATACTTTAAATTTCTAGTCTTTAAATTGACAATACCACTAGGATGTCTCCTACATTTTCTTCATTTTCATCTGTGAGATAGAGAGAAGTCTTGTCTGAAAGAGTAGACAAGTATTATGGAGACTACAGGGGCTCTATTTGAAAATGATATATTGGAATGTTTGCTAAGAATGAGCTTGATACATATTTCTAATGCTATGGATAGTGTTTCATCATGAATCCTTTTTGGAGGGTTTATCTGTGAAAATTTCATAATCTGTCTCTAAGGGGATTGTATATACAAATGCATTAATTCTTTGTTTGAGTATCTTATGACCATCCTAAATATGGTATCCTGCAGAAGGGTCCTGCCTAATCGTGTGTTTACAAAGTTTATGTTTGTTTGCATACTGTATGGTTGCCAAAATGTCTGGATTCGGGACTGTAACTGCACAGCTGAGATGAGCTGTGCAATTTTCTGTTCAGTAAAGATGCTCTATGGTTTGCTGTTCTTAGAAAAGTTTCTCTCAAGATCATGCTTTAAAGGCTTTTGTAAGATTTTCTCAAGCAAAATGAATAAAAATTCTTCTCATTGTAATGAAAAGGTTTTCTCATTATAACATTTTCAAACCTCTGGAATTATCTTAAGAGCAACCTTGACTGCACGGCTTAAGTACCTACTAATTTCTTTGTTAATTTTGGATTTTTTTTACAATAGCTATATTCTTGGGAGGCATTTTCCGTATTTAGTTACTTATATGTATCCCAAAACTAAGAACACGTATAGGAAAAAAAAAATTGCAGATGTAAAGTAATCCTGATCTTACAGAAGTAAAGTTTGATCTTTAGTACACTAAAAGAATTCGGCATAACAAGGCATTGTTGTAGGGGCTTTGAGTAATACGATGATAAATGGAAAGGAGAAATGAAGCGATGTGTTTTGCTGTAGAGTTACGCAGCTTTCAGCTCAGAGAAAACAAGTTGACTTTCTTTGCCTTTATTTATCATATAGTCTGAGAATATTAAAACACTACGATGTCCTCCTCTCCTAATGTCAGCTTGCACCTCTTTTTAAATTTAGCTGGCGTTTATGCAACTTTCCAGTTACAGTGTAAACAATTCTAGGAAATCTCACCACATGATTCTGTAAGAAAATAAAAGCAATTTTCATGTATTAGAAATTACTTCAATTAACAGATTTTTTCTTTCAGCTCTGACATGGCTGTGAATTCTGTTTTCATGACAAAAATAATTTCAGATAATATTTAGCAGACATACTTTCCTTCTATTTGTAAGCTCTTAGCTACACTGAATTGTGCATAGTAATTCTCTCACAAAATATTCACAGGATGTCCTGAGCTGGAGGCACCCACGGGACAGTCAAAGTCCAGATCCTGGCCCTGCACAGGACAGTCCCAAGAAGCACACCATGTGCTTGAGAGTATTGTCCAAACTCTTCTTGAACTCTGCCAGGCTTCGTGCTGTGACCACTTCCCTGGGGAGCTGTTCCAGTGTCCAAACACCCTCTGGGTGGGGAATCTTTTCCTAATATCCAACCTAAACCTCCCCTGACACAGCTTCAGTCCATTCCCTCAGGTCCTGTCACTGGGCATCAGAAAGAAGAGATCAGTACTTGCTTGTAAATATCTTACTCATGAGGAATCTCTGGACTGAGAAGACGCTCAGTCTCCTCCAGGCTGAACAAACCAGGTGATGTCAGCCACATCTCATATCTTCACCATCTTTGTTGCCCTCCTTTGCACTGTCTTTAATAGCTCAATATTCTTCTTATATTGTGGCACCCAAAACTGCCCCCAGGACTCAAGGTGAGGCCACCCTCAGTGCAGAGCAGAGCGGGACAATCCCCTCCCTTGCCCAGCTGGCGATGCTGTGCCTGATGCCCTCAGGACATGGTTGGCCCTCCTGGCTGTCAGGGCACTGCTGACACATACTCAATTTTCCATTGACCACAGTCCCCAGGTCCCTTTCCACAATGCTGATCTCCAGCCTCCGTACATCCAGTCTGTTCATGCATCCAGGGTTGCCCCATCCCAGGAGCATAATCCAGCACTTGTATTTGTTAAACTTCATACAGATGGTGTTCGCCCAGCCCTCTGATTTTTCTAGGTCTCTCTACAGGACCTATTGTAATGTAGGGTCTATATTATCTCTGTAGGGCCTGTCTTGTAGAGTACAAATTTTTCAACAGCCACCTGACACTGCCCATAATTTCATCCAGTAACCAATGTCTTCGAGATCATATTGCTGCAGAAGTTTTCACTTGTTCTCCAAATTACTATTTGCACCCTGTATTGTACTTGCTTAATGGTCTGTCACATTCTTCTCTTGTTCATACAGCTAGGGTACTTTCATGTCGTGGTTTAGAGGAGTTTCTACCAACACAAGTGTAGGGAAATTATTTTAAATCACATGCCTAAGAATCTTTTAACTGAAAGTTCATCCCTCCATTAGCATTCTGATCCAGTGAATCTGTAGCAGTTAGAGGAAGAATGCCACCCACTGAATTATCAATAACAATTCTGTTCACATCCCACGTTTTTCTTACAGATTCCTTAACTTAGTACTGATAAAGCCCAATACTAGATGGTTCTGGTACTTGAGAAGACCACAAGCCAAAGAAGTATGATTTCACAATTCATATAATGGGCAGCTGAGTTTTTAGGCTGTTGAAATGAAATATGAAAAAGAAGCACTAATGCATTTTGCAGTATATTGCATTTGAAGAAGAATGCAGCAAGTAGACTTTTAGGAGTTTTATGATATGAAAAATGCTGAGAATTAAAGTAGCATCAACAAAGATGTTTTAAATTTTGGAAAGGAGATACTGATGGATCATAGACCACAGTACTGTTAAATCTCTAAAACCTGAGGCAAGCATTGAGTATTCTGAAGTAGACCTGTAAACTGAGCAGGTTTGATCTTGAAACTACTGAAGTAAAATAGTATGCAAAAATACAGGCCAGTGCTGTTTTGCCCCATGTCATTTTGCTTTCAAGAGTGTGCATACCTCAGGGGACAATAAGGCCATGAGGAATCTTCTTATGATGTTTTTTTCTGATGACAATCCCAGTTCTGTTATTCTATTATGCCACCCAGCCTTATGCAACGGTCACATTACAGCCATCCACATTCATACAATTTTTAAAAAAACAGGTTTTTACTTGTAAGGTCAGGCCAACATTTTGGGTGTAACTGTAAATGACCTTTGCTATACTTGATAGTATTTTTTTATACAGCAATGACACTCAAAGGAAGAAACAGTGGAAATCAGTGCAGCTTTCAAATTAAGTAGATAATGGCATTAATATCTGCTGTGTAAAACAAAGAGAGCACAACTCCCAGTCTCAATTTTTTTGAAATTAGGTCACATCATAGGAGAATGAAAACCCTCTTCTAAATGATACGTCTGAATTTAACAGTACTTTTTCATATCCTATAGTCATTCAAGATAATTTAGAATAAGTAGAACTTTATTTGTCATTTAAATATGCACATTGGCACTGAATGCCACAAAGAAAGCTGTACTCAGATTCCACTCCAGAGCAGAAATATTATCCCATAATTCATATGGAAATTTGTACCTGAAAAACAACTGCAAGAATCATTGAGTCCATACTGTTGTTTTGTGTGGCTATATTAGGCGTTAAAATAAATTTCCACTAGTGCATTTTTTTTTTTATGCTCACTTCAACAACAGATGTAAATGTTTAGATGCTGTACATAATATAAAACATGGACACAAGCAATAATAAGAAAATACCTCCATTTTGAACAAAACTGTACCCTTGCATTTCAAAGGTACTTAAAATAATCGATCATCCAAATAAGAGGATGTGCTTGGTAGGGTACTGAGTCTCACAGGAGAGGGCACTGATCTGTTAAGCCACATATGATGATAAGTAAAAGACAGGAAAATTGGCTGGCAACAACTAACATATTGATACTGAGGAAATATTTCCTGGGGATGAACAGGAAGGGATGGAGGGCTATGGAACCTGCCTTCACTGTCATCCAGTGCAGCAGAGGCAGGGAGGGACCTCAGAGGAGGCAGCAGGACCGTGTGTTGCTGCTGTGTTGTGGCTGGCAGGTGCAAGCCTCCTTAATCTGCCTTGCTAAGTGAGCTTGTGATGACAGTCCAGCACCTTTCAAAGCTGCACTCAATAATATGCTCAGATAATATTTTAATGACTTAAAAAAACTTTTAGAAACAGCTTGGTCTGAAGGAATGTCTATGGGTAGACAGCGAGTGTTGTCAACCTTAAAAGTCATTTAATGTTAACTCATTAAAGTAACAAACATTCCCATGGAATTTGTATTATTTCCTGTAAGGAGATGTGCACAGAAAATCGTAGTATGATTAACACTGCTTTAAAATGTGAAGTTAATTCACATTTTGCAATTGTTGCAAAACATTTTTCTCTGTGAATTCCTCACCTCCGAAGTGGTGAGCTGCTACTCACAGGGTTGTTGTGACTACAGACGGTTAAATTATTTCTTGCGATTCGACAAAGCAGGCTTTGTTTATCTAGGGCAAGCCATTTGCAAACAGAGTTCACACTTCACAAATACATTGTCTGCTCATAATTGTTTAATGTGCAACATCTACAAACAAAGTCCAGTGGTGGGGTTGGCTGTGACTAATTCTCTCTGCTCAGGGTTTCCACTGGGTAGCTGGTCATTTTAGCTACACCATTTTGTTTCTGCTCTTTTTAACAACTCAAGTGATTTAAGGAGGACTCGACACCTCTTAAGTAATGATAGTGAGACAGGTATGTTTTCCCTGGTTTTGATGGATTTTTTTTTATTCAAAACTCATTGTATTTTTCAGTTTGTACTGAGAATAGAGTCTTGATGGAGATCACTGAGGGCCATCCCAGAAAACCAAAATACTTGACAGAAATATCAGGACTTAGAATCTGAGTAACGTTCTTGAGCCTGGTCTCGCAGTATTTCCTGAGGTCTCACTGCTACTGTGAGGATTAATAGAACATGTAGAAGATGCATATTACAATTATCTTCTTAATATATCACATTGTTGGGTTTTTTTATACTTGATAATACTTGATTCTTTTCTTAAGCTTATTTGTCACAACATGAAGAAATGGTTTTTATGAATACTATTAGCATGATCCTTTTGGAGTCCCAGCAAAACAGTGAGCACTGCTGTTTATGATAATATATGATAACTCACAATACTTACTCAGAGTTCAGTCCCTACTACCACCATTTGCAGGCCAGTCTCTGTCTTTTGGCCTTAATCCCCTCCCCTGCCACCCTTCAATGTGAAAGGAAATGTTAGAAAAAGCACAAAGTGAACTAGAACTTTCAAACTTCCATCAAACAAGAAAGCAACAACCAAAAAACCCCTTCATCCTTCTCTCGTTATGGTTTGTTGAATCTTCTTTTGTCTTGTTGTATAATAGGAATAATGTTCATGGCACTGGAGTATACACACAATAAATAGCTTCTGTGGTTATCAAACACCTCAGCTTCACTTCAGTATTTAATCACCCACAAAAGCCATTTCTTGCCTTGTATACTTCTCTGCCACAAACATTATCCTGTAGCTAACATACACCCTGGAGTGCCAGACCTTCATTTTGCACTCTGAAAGCTGAATTGGAAGAATGAAAAACCCAACCCTCGGTTTTTAAAATAACAGTTGAAAAGTTAAAAAGAGGGTAATAGTAATCAAAATCCCCATGCTCCCATTATGTAGTAGAGAGAAAGGGCTGACTTAAATGGTCTCCCAAAATTACCTGCTGGAAGGATTCCAAGAAAAAACATAGTTATGATAGACATATGCTAGCAAATTATGATAATAACTTGGTTCTGGGAGGAATTAACTTTTCTCCCATGTTAGAAATAACCCTGACAGAGCCAAAAATGCTCTTCATAACACAATTTTGAGAAGTTTCGAACAATAAATATAAATGGCTCTCTCAAGCTGCTTCTACAGACCCTAAATGTTAATGACCTGAAAGGCATAAAGAAACATAATATAAAATTAATATTCCCTTAGTTCATCTTCCCTGCCTTTTCCACATCCATTTCTTCACCATTCCTCAGGTTTCCCCTTTAAGTTGTTGACAGCACTGGAGAGCTCCTGAGATCCTCAAAACTGGTGAGCTTCTTTTATTCTTGGGCAGTTCTGTTAGCAAACTGTGTGCTGCTGGTCAGTCCAGCTGTACTCCTCATTTATCTCACCTATGTCTGATTAACACTATTTCTTCCAACTAAGTTACTCCAGTTGCTGAATGGATATTTGTGGCTTCTAAGTACTTAGAAGTCAAAAAGGGAGAGATGAGAGAGAACTGAGCCTGTGGGAAAGTAAGACAATGAATAAAACTTTTTCTATTAATGTCAGAGAAGAAATATTCTGGGATAGTATTAAGACAAAGAAAATGCTTCTGAAGAGAAAGAAGAAAAAAATGAGGGAAGGATGGAAGGCAGAAAAAAAGAGAATGATAATGGAATCTTTACAGAGAGAAAGTAGTAAAGTAGTTGGTTGACCAGAGAAATTAATGGATCAGCAAAAGGAAGAGAGGTCATGCTATAAAGAGAAAAACAGAAACGACAAAAGAAGAAGGAAAAACTAAACTAGTTCCACAGTGACTGGAAGTAGAACTGAAGTTTAGTAAGAAGGGAAAGGCATTATAGTACTGGATAGGGGGACAAAGAACTGGAAATGAGTAAGAGAAGGTCAAAAGAGAAAGAAGGGATGAAAGAAAAAGCTAGATAGAGGGAAGAACAAAGCAGCTAATGTTTGGCTGATGGATGTGTTTTTCAGTGCTTTGACCACCGTGAAATTATAAAAGTGAAAACCCAGGGACTACTGTGTTGTACATTCTGTTGTATAAGCTAGAGTTGGACGAGAAACACCATGTATGTGTAAGCAGTGAGAGCTTGCACTGGAGCTTACCTCTTTTCCTACATCCTTTTGATTTACTCTGAATTTGTTAACGTGATTTAAAGGGAAGAACTGTAAAGTGAAACTGCAAGATGAGTGAACCCACACTGGTGCATGTTAGCGGCCTTCCCCTGATTCTTTAGAAGGAATTTTAATGGAATAGTTAGTGCCTTTTGCCTTCATGAGAAGGGAGGCTGCTCCAAAACATGGCACAGGAAGCACTTTAGAGGTTTGAGCTGTTTCTTCTAGAAAAGCAGAGGTTGTTGGAATGTTACTCAAATAAACTTTTCGATTTTCATTTCCAGTATCTGTTGTTTCAGGTTAGGTCTTAATATGAGGTTCACAGAGAAAGACTTGTTATAAGAAGGTTGCATATTTGCTGTGTTAGATAATATGATGCATTGCAGCTTTGCCAGTCTGTCTCCAGAAGACTAGAAGAGAGACAGGTAGTGTGAAGTCAGGAATATGTCAATTCAGATATACTATTGAAAGGTTAATTTTAATTAAAGATATCCGCCAGTGGAGAGAAGGATTTACACCAGGTAGTCACCCTGCCCCCTCTCCTGCATAGCACATATCCAGCTACAGGAAACCAGGAAGGAAGTCATCTCAAGGGGGAAGTGAACAGAGAGATTTATTTTCTGCTGTGTTGAACTTTGTCATGTTAAAGCATCCTGCCATCTAATGGAGTTCCCAGTCCTGATTTGGTCAGTTCTCAGGGTGTCCCTCTACAGTGAATAGGAAGGGGTGGATATGAAGAAGCACATTCATGAAAGCAGAATGATGACCTTTTTAAGGAGAGGGTTTTATTTATATGCACCTCATTCAAGGGTCTAAAAAATCACATTACAGAGTCATTTTCTTGCCTTTATCCATTCACTGTCCCAAATAAATATTGCATTATTGCATACGGGTTCATGGGATAGACAGAGGAGGTTCCATTGCAGGTCACCTCACAGCCAAGGGCATTCTCTGGGGAGCCAAAAGATGTGATCTAAGGGCCCAACAGGAAGGAAAGATTTAAAGCTAGACATTTCACAATCCCAATTAATAGAAAAGCCACAGACTCCTCAGGTAAAAACGTGGATGCAGTCACTTTGCCATCCTCTTTTTCTGTGTTACCTAAGCCTGATAGATCCAGTCCTACTGGTAGCATAAGTAGAGGAAGACTTACCTGTGATTAAGGCATAGACAGTGAGCCTAGGTGCTTTGGTCTCTCTGGATTTAGGAGTTTCTTGCTTTCTTGAGGTGTCAGGGAAGCTGAGGTACCTACAGAGTTAGACAAGGTGATACAATGTCATTAGATACCAGCCATACCTACCTCTATGTTGGACTCAGGTGCCTAAGCAGGCATTGTGATCTCTAAGTTCCCCTTATATATTGAGCCCCATGTTTCTGTCAGCACCCTTGTTCCTTTCAGAAACGTTCATTTTGATTGGGTTTTTTCTTTTGTATAACCTGCTTTACATTCTTTGTTGCTTCTATAAACTTATAAAATTACCTTATTTTATAGAAATGTAAATCGCTTAAGTCAACTAAAAATATTAGCTCTGTTCAATACACTCAGGATGAAACAGCTGTATAAGCTTTAACCCTTTATGCCAGTCTTTGTTTATTATCCTTACTTATTTAACTCACAAGCTGAAATAACTTCCTCGTCCTGAGCCATGCACTTCTGACCCAGCTTTAATATCTTTCATTTGGCATTCACACTGTTTTCTCAGTACATTATAAGTGGGACTGGAAACACGTCCTCTCATTTACCAGACACTCTGCTGAGTTCAGTGACTTATAGCTTAGGCAAATTTCATCTGTTTGGGATAAAATACTGTTACATGACTTCTGTCTGACCTAGGCTGGATTCTTCTATGAAATTTCAGCAAGGATAATTGAGCCCTGTATTGCTCATTTTGAAAAATACTGGTATCACTGCTGTGAATAATGTCATCTTTTCTTTGCACTAAGGCATGGACTACGGCTTGGACTAAGTGACCTTTGTGTCCAGCCACAAGCAAGACAAAGCCAGCCTGCATAAGGCCGCCCGCCGTCTCAGTTTGATCTGCGGTTGAAAGCCAGACCACTTAAGTGGTAATATATGCCAGTGGAGGTGGTCAAGGCGGGGAAGCAGGCCAGCTAATCTTATTTTCTCCCATGGCCTTCTCTCCAGCTGGAGTCTTACAGTCACTAGGATAGAAGGGCAAGACTGATGTAGAAATAAGTCCTCTTCCTACAAATGTGCAGCCAGTGAAAATTTTCTGGTCCCAGGTCCGCAACCAAACTGTGCAAAACAATTCTTCTCTAACAAAATTTGTCCCAGTTCTTGCTGTGACATGTAGGCACTGCTGCTCAGTGGGATGAAGCCTTCAGAGAGCACGGTGGGGAGGCCACAAGTGGCTGTAGGCAACCTTTCACGGGATCAGCTGAAACAAGAGGAGTCAGGGACTCGAGCACAGATCTCAGAATGAAAAGTGGCACCAAGTGACTCATCAGACGAGGGATAAGAAAGGTCAGATGTCTGTGTGCACAATGGATGTGAAATGACACAAGATATTAGGAAGGAATTTTTTACTGTAAGGGTGGTGAGGCACTGGAACAGGCTGTCCAGAAAAGCTGTGGCTGCCCTGGAAGTATTCAAGGCCAGATTGGATGGGACTTAGAGCAATCTGGCCTAGTAGGAGGTGTCCCTGGCCAAGGAGGGTGGGTTGGAACTATGTTTGAGGTCCTTTCCAACCCAAACCACTCTATGATTCAGACAACGGAGAAAAGGGCTGGACTAAAGCAAAATGTATTGCATAAAGTGTCAGGATTGAGTGATGCTGGGCTTAAACCAGAATTTTCACAAGATTTCAGTAAGTATACTAATTTCCTGGGTCCTGATTTCAGACTGGGATGTCTGTCTTGTGGAAATGGTAAGCCACTATGTCTAACCAAAATGAAAGAGGGTTTTTATGTGTGCAGGTATGCCACAGAGTACTCCCGAGGATTCAAAAAAATCAGATTCTAGTTATATCTGGTTGACAATTGGAGCAAGCTTTCCATTTTCATCAAAATTTGTTTCATCTTTAGCCTGTAAATAATAACAGCACCATAATTACCCACATGATGAGACTTTTTGAGAAAAACAAATTGGGTAGAGCACTCGGATGCACTGGTGGCAGGGCAGGATTTGTAGGAGGCACTGCATGGCGTGCACTTGCAGGTGCTGTATCTCCATCTTATGCCGCTGCAGCAGTTGCATGGCTCTCCCCACTGCTGTTACAGCTACCAATGAGCACCCAAGAGGAACCCAAAAATAACCGACTGCCTTGGGGGAAGGTATGAAAAGCATGCTATAAATACAGGCTCGGCATACACTGAGCAATGAGGAGACAACAAATACAGAACAAAGGCTCGTGAAGCGGGGGTTGTCCATCAGATGCGATGGATGAGGAAGGGCTTTGTGCACAGCTAGATGTTAGCCGTGCAGTTAAGGGCTGTACCAGAATGAATGCAAGAAATGAGCCAGATCAATGATGCCCAAGCAATATTTTCTAGCATTTGAGCAGCTGATTCTGAAAACCTTAATGAAGTCCTTCAAAGCCTTTCTTTGTGTGTATGTGCATGTATTTATGAAATTAAGTACTTCACTCGGTCATTTTTATAAGCTACTTTTGTTCCTTACTTTTTGCATATATTCATTCATCTTCATTTTTATTTAAAATTAAATGAAAAAGTATTCTGATATCAATGATAATGGTACTTTATTAAAGACTATTTTCTAAAGATGACACCTGATATTTATAGTGTCTGCATTCATTGTGGTGGCATCATAATACTGTAATTATTTGATATAATAAAAGGTATTATTTCTCTGTGTAAATCTCACCCCAATCCAAGTAACCAATTTGGATCATTGATTCTTCTTGCCAGGAGTATCCATCCACCAATGATTTCCTGTAAATCTAAACCATGATAATAAGGAGAACAGGCCATGTTCATTGTTTGTTACCTTCATCAAAGGCAATGTATCAAGGATACATTTGACCTTGTTATCTTTAACTCAGTGTTAAATTCATAATAACATTCATGAAGATGTTTAAGTCCTACATATGACACCAGACCCAAATTAAAACCATTAGTGAACAAAATCAACATATTATTATTTTAGGAGTTTAGACTGTTGCAGAAAGCTTACAAAATCAGCCTAGAACTAGATGAGAAATTTTTAAAATGTAGGGAACTAAAGTGGATGTTGGTGTAAACAAAGCATTGCAGTAAAGTTAAAATGTGGTAGATGCAGCTACCAAAATGCTTTCTGGAGTAAGACAGATAAGCAAGATTTGGTGTTTCTGTTTATTGGGATTGTGTTGATTAATACAAGAGGGTTTTTGGAAAAACCATGTAAGAGATACTACATTTAAACAGGAAACAGATGGCCCTTAACTGGGCATGCAGGTGAGGAAACAGTGGCTTCCTAATTTCACTGAGCCAGCAAAACAAGGAGAAATGTAATGCCTTCCTTGTTCCCTTCAGTCCAGTATACCCTGGATTAGATATTACTTTTTAGCTTTTTAAAATGTATTTTAATTTTTTTACAGACACTCATAACAAGACTACACTCTGGACATGGGCTCATTTCTGATGAGTAACCCTCTTAATTGTGTCTTTTCAGACATGCAAACCATTCCTGCTGAATCACACACATGGTGGTACTACAGCAAACAACAGAAATCTGTGCAAAGTCAAGTATTTGCAAAGCATGATGGGCCTGGAAGAAACCACAATAATTTATAGAATGCATTAAAACTGGATTGCAAGGAAATTTATGATAGGCAGACGCACAATAATGAAAAAAACACAAAGATTAATTAACATAAAAATTCTAGCTGTCATATTTCTCTAAGTAGAAATAATTACAAGGCAATTTTATTTCACTGAATGAACCTCCAAACGGGCACAGAGTAAAGTCAATGTGAAAATGAAAGTCACCTTTAGACTAGTAAAAGAACAGGTCACAAACTATCTGGGTGGGCTGGTAGTAATACAATTTCTTTGTAAAATGCAACTGCACTGGAAACAGTATGAAGTTCAGGACATAAGAAAATGTAAAGGATTTTTTAAAATCTATTTTCTTTGCCAATTTGGAAATATATGAAAAAAATAAAAAGCAGCCTTAAAAATAAATGTGTGAAGAAAGAGGAGGAAAACAGATTTTTTTCTTTTTAATGACAGAGGAAGATTCTGTATGAAAAGTGTTATAATCCTGATCTGT
This sequence comes from Lycocorax pyrrhopterus obiensis, assembly GCA_014706295.1. Classification (NCBI taxonomy): domain Eukaryota; kingdom Metazoa; phylum Chordata; class Aves; order Passeriformes; family Paradisaeidae; genus Lycocorax; species Lycocorax pyrrhopterus. The sequence continues at coordinate 133,281,643 of JACSVZ010000002.1, read as the reverse complement.
TTTACAGTATATATATGTATGTAAAAATATATAATATAGATATATAATAACATGTATATTATAATATATATATTTACCTCACACAAATGTACAAATATCAAACACAAAAAGCCGTATCTGAGGTACAAAATGGAATGACACCAAGTTTCAGTGTCAAAGAAGAATTTTCCCCAGAATTTCGAGTTAAGTGTCTTTTGCACTGCTCTGAATCAGGAGGTCCTCACTGAAGTCAGTAAAATCCCATCTCTGACACTGGGTAAGGGGAGAGATGAATATATTCCTCCAGCTGACCTGGAAAACAAAATCTGAATATCCCTTTTTAAGTCACTCTGCATCTGCAACCTGTGACTACTGGTGTTGTGTCAGATATGGCTGATGACACTGAAGTGGGAAGTGGAATGTTTTATAGAGAAAACCTCTGTGACAGAGCACTGGGGAGGCTGACCCGTATGCCCTGCTTTCATCCTCTCTAATTAAGCTGGAGCAGATACATTCCTTGTCAAAATTGATAGCTGGTGGCAGATCCAAATGAATTTTCACGTATTTCTGATGATGTACAATACAGTCTTGTTGTTTATGCAGCATCATGCTGTATGCCAACATGATGCACCATACCATGCGAGACTGGCAAACTTACAAAGGAGAGTGGGAACAACTTTAATAGCTTTCTTTCAGGTTGGATTGTAGGTATCTGATCTAAATGTTAGGTGATTTCTCTTGAAGTACATATCAGTAAAGGTTGATGATTTAAGCATCTCCAAATACTTTTAATCTTCAGATATTTTAGTGCCAAATTCTTTTTAGTGAATATAATGGATTTCAATGTTGAGAGCAATGAAGAGGGTGGGGTTTTCATATACATGTAGCTCCAAGTTTCTTTAATGCCCTTTGAAATGTAGTGGAACAAAGATGCTTTCTTCTCTGATTTAGCCAAATGCAAGTGAAGGTTTATTTACATTTAGACTCATTTAAGGAAATATTTCTTCTTCTTCAATGTATCTATATTACTATAGTTAGGAAATCGAAATGGATTTTATCTACTGTTCAAAATCTATTTTTCAACTCATTACATTAACTATCTCATCAATTCTTTGCTAACTTTTTATAGATAAATATTTTGATTGGATTCCAGTTCCCAAGATTTTCACCTAAAATTTTTCTCTTCTATTTATGTTTTTTTAAATTTCTGACCTTTTTCTTTTATGTAAATTTGATTAAAATGCCAATAGTTATAATAAATGGAGAGAAGGATTGTGGTCTTGTGGCTAGACCACAAGGCCAAAAAGAGAAGTGTGTATGAAATAAGCCTCTGGTTTTGTAACTTACAGCCCTTACATATCTGTTCTGTCAGCACAGTTTCCCTGTCCTATCACGAACCTCTAGCTTCCTTCTTCTGGCTTCTTATCCTGTGAGTTGAACTTTCTTGGACTTCATTTATGTCACTTAAATGTTTGCATGGATCATCTCAAATTTCTTCTCTGAGTTTTGGACTGCAAATCAGGAGTCAAAGGTATTTACTCCTCTTTCACAATTGGGTTCTTCAAGTTTTCCAGTCTTTCAGACTAATGTGTTACTATCTGATTCACAGAACTGTTGTGATATTTCAGTAATTCATTTTTGTTATTAAAGGATATATGGGAGCAATGATGATTTCCCCCTCATTTGTGTGCATCTGAAGACTGCATCTTTAAACAACAGATCTGCACAAAAGGATCTCTGACATCTTGTATGACATTAAAGCAGGCAGGCACCAATCTCTGTGTAAAGCGCCACATTTTCAAAATCACCTCACCGATCAGCAGGTCCTAAAATTTGGCCTCAATTACATGAACTGAGCTCTTTGAAGGACTGTCCTGATTTGTATTGAATGTGCACATTAATCAAACATGGAGAGTGTGGCATGCTGACAATACTTTGTTCTGTAAAAATGTATCTGTGCTGATAATGCCTGAATTTGTTTTGCTCTGAACCAGCTGTGAACTCACACTGATGAGTGTGAAGTAGGTATGAGATTATGCCAAATCAGAAGAGCCTTTGTTTTATATCCACTTTCAACCAGTGGTGAACCTATGCAAGGAATAAAAATATGTGTGCTCTAACTAGTCTAAATCTTGCATATGGTTATGTGTCTGTGTACATTTTTTTGTAGAAGGATGAAGCATGGTGGGAGGCTGTGCAGGTCTGTGCTACCACTGCTCAATGCAGGGCTCAGCAACTGAGCAGCTGAACAAAGCCAGACTGTTCTGAAAGAGAAGAAGCAGTGGTTACTTAAAATGAAAAAGATAAATATCATGAACAGGTTCCTTAGGGCAAGCTCAGGGTAGGGTGAAACAGCCATGTAAGTTGTAGTAAATAAAGGAAACGTCATTTGTAAGTCTTATAAATACAATACCATTATTAACTTCAGTAATAAATAAAGTGTGCTGTACTATCTGCAATGGTTACATGCATTGAGACTATTATTTTTGGTGACTAGTTGTAAAGGTTCTGGTGCATTGCTGAAATAACAGCTGAAATAGCTGAAATAGAGGGTCTGGGTAGTGATGAGCCTTTTCCTTCTCCAGGCTTCCTTTCAATGCCTATTGTTCAGCAATTTTTATAGACCTTGTAAAAACTGGAATTCCTATCCTACTAATGAGACATTAACATGCAAAATGGGGTGATACAAAATGCAATATTTTTATGAAACGAGCTATATTCCTGTAATCCTCACAACAGCAATATTCCTTGATCATATCCACTCCGTGATTTTACCTTGCCTGACATTGGATTTGTGATGTGGCAAAATGAATGCTTTAAGACCATAATTTAGCAAAAACTGTCTAAGAATGTGCAAATCAACTAAAGCTGAAATATTAATCTTCTTTTATGTTGTGTGTTGTTTTACTATATATATGTATATAAACCCTTGTTCTGGTTATCTGTTTTCAAAATATGATTCTAAGCTTTAATGTCAGAAATAAGGGAAGATCATGAACGTTGACAAAAATATATCCAAGTATACTCAAAAGTATTAAGAGGGAAAGAAATTAAAGCTTGGTAGTGATTTGTAAATTGCAATGAGCAATTCTAGAAACACTGAAAATGGAGGCAGCAGTGCTGTATGCAGTATTTGAGCATCCTATCTTTTGTGACTGTGCCATCAAAGTCCAATACAAACACAGTATGCTGTACCTAGAGAATCACTTGGTGCAAAAACACTACATATTTTACAATCTAGATGTTCAGTTATGGTGAATGTCAACAAAAGCAGCCACAAGAATGACCCTCCTGACTGCACTTCAAAACCTTGCCAAGAAATGTATTCCCTGTACTGTCATAAACAATCTATTTGCCTTCATTGTCTACTGATAAACATTTCCTATCCATTCTTTTGAAGCACGTAATATTGACATACTCTGAGATAACAATAGGTAGTCTAAAATAAAATCCATTTGGGTTAACTCTTATGTTCAATGTCTGCTTTCCTAATAAATAAAGTGATTTTTAATTGTCATGAGCAGTCATCAAATGCTGTGAAGTGCTTTGAGTGTTTCAACTTCAGAAACACAACTGTGTCTTAGCAGCACTATCCTTTTCCAGTTGTGACAGAGATTTCTTGTGCAGAGATGATACTCCTAAAGTGGCAGCATAGTCTGAAAAAAATCCCCAAAAAACAAGAATACTGTTTCATCAGGCAGCAGCCATAAAGTGGCTTTTTGTTCTTTAGCTGAACTGGTAGAATTTGAGTCAGAGCATCCTGCCAGTTATCAGTAAACAAATGATCCACAGTCTCGAAGAGCCCTGTATCTCTAAACATATTATTTGTCAATCAGTTTGCCGGCTTTGCATTAACAGCTATACTGGCCATGTTTACAATGTCAGGAATGTTTACTGAATTAAGCATAGTTGTCATACAGATAATAGTATTAAACCATTGGTATTAATATTGACTCACTACAGTTCCCAACTATGCTTTTAATGCATGGTATCTTACCACAGATAAATAGAACACATTAAAAAGTTCTATGAATGTGGATTAATCATATTGGGCTATATTTAACTGATGTCTAAGTCAAATGGGTGTTTCAGAAGAAAAAAGAAAGAGGTTCCACGTATATTGATGTTTCATGTCGGATTAGTGATGCGTCAGCCGTCATGAAACTCTTTCTAAACAAAATTTCAAGGCTTTTTTTATGCTTTACGTTGAAGGTTTTCTGTACATGTACGTGTACATCTTGTCCAGCCCATAAGAGAGAGTTAACTTTTACCACATCCCTTTTCAGCTTGAAAGAGTTAAAAAACTGGCATATATGTATTAGTCATAATTATAAAGGCAATTGGGTAAGGCAGGCACTGGGGCTCTGTGTCCGTACTAGACTACTGTCACTAACTCTGATGATATGCAGAAATACTGGTGTGTTTGTGACAATTAGAAATGCACAGAAATGCAGATATGCTTAGAACAATTTCCAAAGAGGTAGGAATAATAGCATTGAGATTCATATTTTTTCCAGACTCAGAGAAAGAAAGAAGTGATGAGAGAAACAAACACGAATTCAGTTTTGTTTTTCTTCACCTTGTAAATTAGAAAGGCTTATTTCTAAAAACACCAATTTTTCCAATATTTTGTACAATATTCATTCTAAGATAGTACATTGCTAAGACATCTCTCCGAGTCACAATAGCTGAATTATGCAGTGTATTCCCAAATAAATACTCAGAGCCCCAGCACCTGCTGCTTGAAGTCTGTGAGGAAATGCATTTGTGAGTAAGGTAAAAATATCTTAGGAAAACTGGCAGTATCAGCCAAGAATCTTCAAGATGTAGGGAAAAGTGTGTCATTTTCTCACCAATAATCTGCACTTTTATCTTACATGAAACAATTTTTCACAAAAAACTCTGCACTCCTTATATTTGATAAAGAAGAAGAATTAGGAATAGGTCCAATTTCCTTTTGAAAAGCAGGCTTCTTCTGCTTTTGATTGGCCTTTTCTGTACCCTCTATACAAAAAGACAGATAATAAATATAATGATTTGTATTGAAAAGAAAACTGTAAGGATAATGGCCCAAACAGTGTAGGTTTTTTTATAATGTTACCATAGTAAATAATAGCAGCATAGTTCATATGGTTATAGTTATGGCTGCATCCGTGTTTCCATTATAAATCCTGTTTTTCACAAGTTTATAATTTCATTTTAATAAATTTTCCCTTGGATGAACTGCAACATAGAAGTTTTCAACCAGGAATGCTTTTTCTTTAATTAAAAAAATAATAATTTTTTTGGCTAGTCTCAAGCCATCTGTTAATCAAAAAGAACAATTTACTTGTTTATAACAATGTTTTGCACCATCTAACAGAAAAAAACCCAACTTCAAATGAAGTAATGAAACGAGGCAATTGATTAACCTATAGCAAACTGTCATCAGTCTTGATTGTGAAACAAGTTTTTTTTCTCGTCTGGTGAATGTACTTTTTGACTACACATACTAATACCTCCTCCAAGCCCCCATTCTGTAGTTAAGCATATGCTTAAACTCCTTCTTCAATAAGAATGATTTCCAGAGCTCAGGCCCTAGAAATATATGCATATCTAATTCGATGGTAGTGCTTGAAGATAATTCAATCCTCTCCAAGCAGCATGTGGTTTTACTGACTTTTGCATGTCTAACAGCAGTGTATTTTTGTGTCTGTGTATTAATGATCAAATGTTGCTTTCTTCCCTCCACACTAGTCCTGTATCTTGATGGGCATGTTTTCTATTCAGAGAAGGGTGAAGGTATACCTGAATATCTGCTTAATCCTACAATGCCTCTGCAGACAGCACTTACTAATTTCACTAAGTATTTTACATTGCACGGCCCAAGCAAAATGATAGCTTGTTTACCATGTATTCATTTGATTGTTCTGTGTCATAGCTCTGGAATTACTTAAATGCAGAGATGTGTGTTAATAGGGAATATTATTCATTAAACATAATGGCAATGGATCTATTTTACTGCATATTAATATATTATAGTGTTTCACAGTACTATGCTAATCTATTTTACTTTACATGGTTAGATATTAGTGACATAATTTATTAGTGGCATCATTTGACACTCATAAATATAAAAATAGTATTTCATCATTGGATAACAATATATAAATATCAGAGGTGCAGGGAGGTGCAAAATTTTAAGCAGCCATGCTTAGGAAATTTGGAAAAGATGTCTGGAAAAGATCTCCTGACAACAAGTCAAAAACCAAACCTGAGCAAGCACCAAAGCATCAAAGGCCCCCAGGAGGAGCCACTGCTTATTACTGTGCAACAACCCTTCTAATTTCTCATTTTTTAGGAAGATAAATATCTGCTGTGCTACTCAAAGACTCTCCACAGCTGCTGAGACCATCACAGTCTTCTGCAAAGTGGGGGTGGGATAATCCTGTTGAGGGGAGGTAGGATAACTCTGCTGTCATGTGCAGGGGAACCAGCATTGTCCTAAGACTTCTCAAGTACTTCATGGTTCATGAGGACTCTGTCTGTGAACATACTTTACATTCAGGGTGCTGGATGAATTCTGGTCTAAAAATAGGATTCAGCTTTTATTCTTACACCCTGAACACCAGACTCGTTCTTGGCCTTTATCCTGCACTAGAGCATCTGCACTTACTCATATTCAGTGGAGCTGCTGCCTTCCCACAGCTCAAGGACATTCCATGCCAAAAAAAGATGGTTTATGCCAACTGCTGGTGTCTGTAGCTGGGAACTCGGGATGAGTGAAAGGGACAATGCAAAGCTATGGGGCAGCAATGTGGGGGCATCACTAGGCCGTGGGACTCCCCCCTTGCATAGTCACGTTCCTCATCTCATCCTCTTCCTCCCTGCTTGCTCTGATGTGTGGTCCCAGGTACTGGGAATCTAGCAACTAAAGAGAGCACTGTGCAAGGGACATTACAGCTAAAGGCAGAAGACTAATAAAACATAGGAGCCTCCATATTACCACTTGCCTGCATGATAAACAGCTCTACAAATGTTAATTTCTGCAATGTTACTAGAAGTACAAACAGTACATATTGCTTCAGTGCTGCTGCACACGGCTCGTGCATTTAGGGGGAATGTGTTTAGTTTTTCTATTTATTTACTAGGGACACAAATTTTAACAACATGAAATATTTTGCTTGTATGATATGAACACCAATAGTTTAACATAAACTATGGAAGGAATCCAGGCTGTGTTGACATATTTTATGAATGTTATGGGATGCCAGATTGGAGGTGTACATCTGTGTGGGTTGGCCAGTCATCCCACTGCCGTCTGTGTATCTGTATGCTTAAATGAATTAGCTATTATAAAAACACTGCATAAACAAGTTTAATGCGTACACTTTCCTTTTGCTCATCTAAATGTATCTGAATTGCAGCAAAGAAAGCTAACAATGATATTCAATTACTCTTTCACTACTCTTGTGTAAAAAGTCGGAAAGCTGTGCCCCTTAAACCATTTCATCTCCAACACCAAGGATCCCAGTCTCTGCTTCTGACTCCATCTCCCTCCGTGTCGTTGGCAGCAATCTTCTTGCAGCCCCTCATGGCGGGAAGTACCACTGCATAATCCTGCAGTCAAAATCATTACCCAGTGACTGCCATCCACAAGGTCATTCAAGGTCGCTGAAATCCCTTCCAACCAGCTCAGCCTGGAGCAATGACTGCCAGAAAGCAGCACCAGATTGCCCTGCTACCAGTGCCAGGATACCAATATAGAAGTCAGGAGCTGTGAGATACCTTAGGGATTCCTCGTACCTGGGGCCATCATGCTGGCTATAAAGTCAGACATGGGAATTGTAAAGAAATCACAAAGAAATCTTTTTTCTCCTGTGTATCTGAAAATTCTACAACAACTCTTTGTTGCTACTTTTTTTTTTTGCACAGCACATAGCAACAATGGCTTTGGGTTCAATTATTGTAACATTTACATTTGCCAGAGAATAAACATAGGAACCTTAGTGCTCAACAAACTTGGTAAGAAGTGGGATACTCAGCACTGAGACAAATCACAGGGGAACAGGAAAATCAAGCAGTTTTTGTCTTACTGTATGAATAAATATTTATAAGCTTGACTCTATACATCTTGTTCTGAATATGCTGGTCAAATGGAATAAAAAATGGATTAGAAGAAAAGTTTCTGTGTTTACTTAGACAATTTGATCTTTGAGTCAAATTAGAAACAATAAAATATTTTGAACTTTTTTTCAGCTAACAGTTTGTAGGCTAATTTTGAATTTGAATTCGTTCCAAGCATGATAGCTTAGATTTGCCCCAGATGGACTTTCAGTTCTGTTCAAATCGCTTGACAGCACCATAACAGCCATTTGTAACTAAGTCTGCAGAAATGGGCTGGCACTTGCAGCCTACTAGTGTTGCTGATCTTTTTGTATGGGAAAAGCACCCATAAATCACAGTGCATTAAAAAGGCATACGCATCTCAAGCAAACATCATGGAGAATCCATTGTCCTGTAGATAAGTATACAAATAAGTGCAAAGCATCACTTAAATTTTATATAAGGCACGTATTTTTTTGGAAGGCAACCAATGCAGTTTCACATGCTGTACTTTTTCTAATCTGACTGACTCACAGTCTTGTGATAGTGAGATAAGCTAGGTAGGCAAATTTTTACAGAGTTGCAATTACTGAAATTGTCATTACGCTGCTCACTGTAAAATAAATATAGATAGAAGTGAAATTATGCACAGGATAGAAGTAGAAAGTGTTTTGCTTCTGTTTGCTAAATTAATCTCTTCCTAAATGGCTGCAGGCCAGGTAGGTTAGCATTTGTGGTTTCAAAGGTTTTCAGCGCTTGCAATGAGCCATGAAATTACTGCATGCTGCTGAAAATGGCAGCTGATGAAAGGAAAAGAGCGAATCCCAAAGGCAGAAAGACAGGAGGAAGCAAAATTACAGGCAGAAAGTCTGATTTTTGATGTTGCTCATTGTGAAATGTACACCCAAACTTTTAATAAAACATAAAACATTAATAAACCTGCTAACAATTCCTTACAATTTCTTTTGAAGTCTCAGTATAATTTCTGAATACTTATTAAAACAGGCAATGATTCAATGGTGGCTGAGCAGTTTCTGTCTGCCGGATATGGTATATTGGTATACTAGTGACTTTTGAAATTAGATTTTTATTGATGTTTTTTAATTGAATTATCCAAAGGATTGATGTTTTCTGTTAATAATGTGACCTTAAACTCTTGAATTGTTGATCAAGTTTAACTAATATTAAATTAGATAGTCAATGGCAAAACACAGTGTATGATCAATGCTGCTGCTCCATTCCAAATCCTCTCAACTTGGTTGGGAAAATAAATGTGGCTTCAGCTAATCTTATTGCTATGAGCTAGTTTTTTATATTACATGTATATGCCACAAGAATTACAGTGTTACTTCTGGGGAGGGATGAAACAATGATTTTAAGCACTAAGAAAAAGAGGATACTAGAAGAGGAATAATCATGCACAGCAGTAGCTGGGATATTTTAGTTTATTACCATTTTAGTTTTAAAGAAACATGCAAATGACAAGTCCTTTGGGTCGGTATCATGTGATCAATTCTTTGGCTGAATTATCTACTACTTTCAAAGACTCACAGTGTGGTAGGATCATTTGTAATTTCTTTGTAATTATTAAAACACAGCTTTTGATAGAAGAAGCTTGTTGACAAAAAATAACCAAAACAATTTTCAAGGACATAACATTAAGAAATCGTGTTTCTATTAAAAAAATACTGAACAGATTAATGAATTATCCTAGAATATGGCTATATTCTCAAGGGCTCTGTGCAGGCAGATAACTTGCTTACTGTGATCAACCCCCATGTACTTTGGGGTACTTCCTTGCAGAAATAAGCCTGCATCTAATATCTTCAGGACTAAAGAAGCTTATACCTTTCTGATATGATTAGTTGTGTAAAGCAGTGTCTGTTTTTGTGGGCCTTTTAAATAGACAGATTTGAATCAGGCAAGGCAAGCAGGCAAGAACTGAATCCACTACTATAACTACAAGACATAGAAATTAAGGTCACATCCTAAAATGTCATTCATAGAGATGAGTGGCTTTAAAGGTTTCTTTACCTTAACACATTACTTCTGACCTGAATTGTCTCCAAAACTTTTTATAAGTGTTCTGTAAGACACTGAAATTGTCTACAGTTAAAGGCGGCCCCTGGGAGTGCCGTATAGGATGTGGAGTGGGGAGAAGGTATTTTGGCAAAGGGACCTGGTCAAAGACACTTCTGGAGTGTCACAGGCTTCTTGGGCTGCTGGCTTTTAAGGTATCGTCCACTTAGAAAGAAGCACACAGAAAATTGCATCCAGGCAATCACACTGTAATTTGAATGGAGGCTTAGAAAAATCATAGCCTGCCTGAACAGTGTCCCTGCTGTATCCCACACAGCAGAGCTGCTGTGGCCAAATATCTTCCAAACAGAAGAATGCAGTGGGCAGGTAAAACTGCAGGAGGAATATCATGGGTAAGAAGAAAGCAACTGCTAAATTGGAATCACAAGCATGTACATACTCACAAATTGGGATTTTGCGTGCATAAGTTCAGTATGTGGTGATGCATGTGCAAAATGTCACGCCCTTATCTATTCAGTTGCTCGTTCATACCACACTAATCACTGTCTCAGCACCTAATTTTGAAGACTATAAATATTTTATTATCCACACAAAAATCAGAGGTGGTAACTGAGCTCAAGCTGTGCCCTGAGGAAAATAAAGCAAATTGTGCCACATAATAGAAGATAGATATACAAAACCATTGCATGGGCATAATTCATACTGAGGAGTCCTATATCAGGTCTAGAGTAATCACATTACTCATTATATACTGTATGATATAGAAATAGAAGGTGTGTACTACATACATATATTGTAACATAAGAAGTGTTTTTAATTATGGGTTTTTTTTAAAACTTGAAACATAGAACATGCTTACCTCTCAGTGTCATAGGAAGAATTTACTGCTGCACTACAGAAAAAGACAGCACAGCACATGTCCAACATTTAAAACCAAATTGTGTATACTCAATCTATGTTCTCTTTTACCAGACTGAAGGAATCTTAAAATCCTGTAACAGAAGACAAACATGTCAGCATATACCAAGTCACACATGCACGAAGAATAGCACTGAGGTCTGTGGAAAAACACAGTCATTTTGAAGCTGCCTTAAAAACCCAGAGAGATTTCTGATTTTTTAAATCTTAATAGTCAAGCCACTTTAAACTCAGGTAAAGGAAGGAAGGAAGGAAGGAAGGAAGGAAGGAAGGAAGGAAGGAAGGAAGGAAGGAAGGAAGGAAGAAAAAGGAAGAAAGGAAGAAAGAGAAAGAAAGAAAGAAAGAAAGAGAAAGAAAGAAAGAAAGAAAGAAAGAAAGAAAGAAAGAAAGAAAGAAAGAAAGAAAGAAAGAAAGAAAGAAAGAAAGAAAGAAAGAAAGAAAGAAAGAAAGAAAGAAAGAAAGAAAGAAAGAAAGAAAGAAAGAAAGAAAAAGAAAATCCCAGGAATAAAAGTCTATTTAAAAATACATGAGAAAAAAATCAGTTGAGAATAAAAGAATACTCATGAGTTTTGGACTGAATTCTGCTGAAGTCCCATTTAAAAAATAAAACACTGTTAGAAATGAAGATACAGAAGTCTACAGCTGAGGCAAACTAAATGCTGGCAATGTCACTCTTTCTTCCTAGTCATGTAGAAGAGAATTTTTGGGTGGATGCTCCATAAGGAAACAACGCTATGTGTGATAAGTAAAGATACAGAGGAATGCATTGTTTGATGGATTATTCTGTAATGAATGCATGGGGAATACCTAAGTGAGTTTGGGCAGAGAAATAAATTAATTCCATATGTAGAATGCTGCACAGAGTGGAAATATAACGCAGGCAGAACTTGTAGAGGAAGTTACAATCTACATGCAGTTTCTGTGAGGAAGAAAAGGGGCAGAGGGAAAGAACGCACCTAAATCACTCAGCAGGCTATGCACTGTCTCCCTGAATCAAGAAAAAAGGGTTCTAGCTCCCAAAACTGCCAGTCTTTGCTACTGAGAGAGCATTAGGTGAAGTCGGTTACTTCATTAGATTAAGTGTGAGTAAAAATCATGTGTGAGTATATGTTGCACGTGTGAACTGAACAGTATCACTTCAAGTGTTTTGCTACTGAAGATGCCATACATTCTTTATTAGCACCAACTAGAGAATAAAGTATAATGATTACACCATGGACATACACACTGTGGAAAAATAAACAGATATATCCTGCTGTGAATCAAAGCAGTCTTCAATTCTGCCAAAATGATAGGAAGCATTTTCCAACTAGATTGACACTTTTCTTTGTGGTGCTGTAGGCTCACACGCTCCCTCAGCAGGATTCATTTTGAAGATGGAGAGGTTTGACTAAGTGATTTGATTAAAAGTGATTAAAATCAAAGCTATTTCTTCCTCTGTAGCAGGTGGAGTTTCATAGCAAATGGCTTCATAGAAACATGGGTTTGTTTCAATTAATTTGACCTCCTCTCTCTCATGCACTGGATTAGAAATGAAAATGAATCTCAAAACAAATCTCCAAAGAACTGCCATGACCTGTACAGTTTCACCTTGCAGTATGCCCAAGGAAGCTTGAAGATCTTCATTTTGCCCTACCTTAGTTATCTTTGAAAACTGATTCTTTTCTGTGGGAAGCAGATTTTATTTATTCCCTGTAGGATTCAACCATCTTTCTTTATCTATTGTTACTAACACAACTCAATTCAATTTGTTTAATTGCAGGTATTTTGCAGCAGAAATTGCAATTAATAGTAGGAACTGTAAGTGATATGATACAGCTTTTCCCCATATGAATTAAAAATTCAGAAGTTTTTGGCATTGCTGAATTTGAAGCTGAACCATGTTTTACTCTTGCACAAGATTGATAATAAGCCCAGATTACACCTTCATCTACCTATGTTTGTGAATATTGTTAAAACTAAGGTGTTATAGGCTTGGTGCAACTATTACTGAAACACTGAACCTCAAAATACTGCAAGGAGTTTGGTTAAGGGCCACAGGAATGACTGATAATACAGATCTTGCCTGGTAGAGAGATACAAAGCTTTATTTCTTTAGTTTGTCAAAGAGAAGGGAAAAGAAGCAACTTGATCAGAGCCTAAAAGTAAGTGCTGAAGCAGAAGGTCTCTGCTTGCAGAGGGCTCTTTCTACCTTAAAAGACTGAACAAAATTCAGTATATGGCAGGTAAAGCCAGAAAAAATCCAAGTAGAAATGGCATAATGTTCTAAACACTGGAAATAATTAACTACAAGAAGTTTTTACCTAAGGAGGTGATAGTCATCACCGGGAATGCTACACTAGACGTCTTTCTAAAGGCTACACTTCATCAAAAAAGCGTTGGAAGCAGTGAAGTTATAGCTTCTATTTTATGAAGAAAGTCAAGTTAAATTATCATTATGTGTCTTCCAGTTTAAAAAAAAAAAAGCAGATCTACAGGCAAACAAAAGAACAGGTGGCAGTTATAAGAACAGACAAATCAGAGAAAAAATTAGGCAAGCCAAGCCAAACCATTGTGAATTCCTCTTGTTGATTATTCAGGCCACATGTTCTCTTTTCAAAATTTGCCAAATCATTTGTGCTCACATAGAAGCCCATCATACTCAAATAGATCACATTTTTCCACTCGTAAAATAGTGGCCTTTTGAACTGTTAAAGTGATATTTAGTCAACAGAAACAGAAAAGACAAAAGTACCTCCCCAGTAGAGGAGTGCACCAGGCTAAAAAACAGGCCAGACCCCTCTGTTTCTGAAAGCAGTGGCATACCAGGGAGTGAGATAGCCAAGGCACACCCAGCTTCAGCCCAAAGAGCCGACGCCTGCTGCCTGATGTGCCGGATGGAGCCAGGCTTCAGCACAAGTCACAAGCAAAACTTCAGCTCACATCTCCACATTCCTTGTGATATCCCTTAACTGCACTGTTATCTCAGTCCACCAAGGCTGTACAAGGTAAGAAAGATGAAACAGGCTGGAGACGTTTCAAGTTGTCACCTTCCACACAGTTATTCTGCTCCCAGTTACCTGTACACACTGCCACTGCTGTGGAGCTGCTTGGCAAGGTTGCTACTCTGGCAAACAGTACTAGGTACTACTGGTAAAGACAGCCTGAACCAAAGGTCTATCTTCATCTGAAACACAAGCATGAAGACATTCTTAAGATGCTGGAAGCAAAGAAGTAACCTAAACTCATGGCTCCACTGATAACGCTCCCCCATGCACACTAGTGACAATATTATGTCAAAGGGAATATATATCTAATGGGTTATTTTAAATTTTTAATGCATTTTCTCCAAACACTGACTTTTGTGTTGCTCTCTCGATGCAGCAGTGTGCAGGAGCACAGCAGGTTAAAGCTGCCTCAGCTGCCTCTGGTGAGTGAGCAGGGGCTCCAGGAGGCTGAGGACTGCAGCTGTCTTGCTCAGGGCTTTGCTAATTGTCAAGCAAGGGATGGTTTTGTTGTCTTGATTTGTGTTTGCAAAGACCCTCTCCTACTGAACACACCTTCCTATATTTTGCTGTGTTTATTTCTACTCAGTTATTTTAGCAGCCTCTGTTTCACCACCTACCTGAGTCATGGCCAGTGGATGAGTGAGTGGAAAACTACAGACTCACGTTTGCATTCACCACGTGAGAAAAAGGGACAAACCCCAAGCAGGACTCAGGAAAAGGCATATTCAAAAAGCATGCAGATGGTTAAACACAGGTAAATGGGGATATCTACATTTGCTTTTGTCAAACTAAAGGAACATATGTATAAATTGTCGTCTACTTTCAGGACCCAGTTCTGCTTTCCCCAAAACCATAAATAAAGAAGTTCAAGCATTTATTTAAATGAATATATAAATTATATAAAGATACACAGATAGAAAGATATAAAGATATATACATAAATCAATCCTCCCAGCGGTCATCCCTCCACATGTTGCAGTGTGTCCTTCAGGATGATACTGTGTCCAGGTAAACAAGACGTGTTTCCTATAATGGTGCAAAATTCCTGCTGGTTTGCAGAAGATGTCATCATGTGTATTCTGAGCTTTTACATCTTTACCAAATGGTTGCTTTTCATCAATACATTTCTCCAATGTGCTCAGACTAAGAAAATAATAATAATTATGTGGAAATAGAGGGAATGGAGGGAATTCAAGGAATAGAATATCTGAAAGCTCTGTAACAGAGAAAATGTCTCCTTATGAATAGCCTCAGTAGAGATCAATTTGTCAAAACCCAAGAACGACATTCAAGGTATTTAGAAAGACTATAAAGATGTTTTATGAAGATGGCACAGGGAAAAAAATATCTCTCTCTTATGAGCAGGGAGTTCAACTTAGAATTTCAAATTAACTTATTGTATGATGCATTATTTAATAAATGTTAGCATTAATTTTTGAAGAGTTCAATTTGCATAGTATTACTGGGCCAAATGGTTGATGAGGATCACAATTAAAGAAAGATGCACCATTCTTTTGGCTAAAAAAGAAATATCAAATGAAGTCAAACCATCATCATTACACAGAATAAAGGTGGCCTCTAACTGCCAAAAATATGTGACAGATGTATTTAAAGTTCTGATAATATTTAAATCAAATTTCTTGTAGTCTGACCCTATACAAAAGCTCAAAATCCTCTCCTAGACTCAGTTAAAATATTTAAAAAACAAAAGCTTCTAGCCTAGGAAAATGATCTGGTGAAAGAGAAGTAAGTTAGAGTTTCTTTTAAGTCGATATCTGAGATGAGTTTTCATCACATCGTCTATTACTCATTTTCTGTTTTTTTCATGAAAAAAATCTGAGCAAAACTGTTAGCATTTACTTACCCTGCCAGCCATATATGTTATACTAAATAATATTACAGCTACAAATAAACATTGGCATTTAGAAGAAATGAACCATAAAAGATGGTAGGTCTCACAGATTCATGGATTATTATGCTGAAAAAGATGATTGTGACCCTCTAGTCTGACCTTCTGCATAATGCAGGCCACAGGACTTCTTTGAATTAATTTCTTATTGAACCAGGGCATCTCCAATAGACTTAGAGTTCAAAGGCTCCCATCGCCTACCACCTTTTCCATGGTACACAGAGCTCCTCCATGCAGATCCTAGTTTGCCACATCACCTTTGCTTTTGGATTCAGAGAAAAAGATTAAATCAAATATTTTTCAAAATATTTTTCATACCCCTAAAGATACTTTTGTGAAAAAAAACCAAACCCAAACAACACACCTCTTAGTGAAAAATGTTAAGAATTTCCATTCTTTCATTAAAAAGTGGAGAATGTATACCAAAATGTATTTTGATGAGAGGGTGAAGGGAGGAGTTGGTGGAAAAAACGGTCCAGTAAAAGATTTCAGCTATTCTCTTATAACCTCAGCACAATTGCCTTCAGGGACAAAAATTAGTTTCTTTTCTGATGTGCCGTTTTGGAAGGACCCGAACCCTCAGCTGCCCTGGCCTGACACCACTGCAAGGGACAGAGGGTTTCTCCCTCATCTTCATTCCTCTTGAATCCTGTCTGCTTTGTCACAGCCATGAAAAGGCACTTCAGATGCTGTTAAGAGAAATTGATGATGAGTACAATATTGATGAAGCATCTGGCATTTCTAGCTTTGGACCAGGACTGCTTTGTAGTTGGGACTGCACAAACACAGCAGAAGGAAAACCATGTCATAAAGACAATGTTTCGGAGACAAAAAGAGGATAATGTGTAGTTTCAATGTCATCTTCTCTTATCCTGGAGGTCCAGTACAGAAGAAAGCACAAAAACTTGAAAGTTGGCCCGCTGGAAGTCAATATCCACCTTTTAGCTATTGAATCAGTGCTGAGTGGGCACTGGCTGGGCCTTGTAACATGAAGACAAGTAGGGCTTTTTTTCTGAGGTCATAAAGAGTAGAGAACCACTTGAAGACTTGTATAGAGAGGATTCTCTTGAAAACCTGCCATTCCTGCAAGGATCTGCAAAATAGTTGTTACAAAGACCAATATCGTCTCATTATTTTCTTGAGCTTCCCTGGCTGCCTGCACCATCTGTTGTTTTTTTTGAGTTCCTATGCCATAATATATAAAGCTGACCCATGGCTTGGACGTGAAGACTAAAACTCAAAGGCATGAGGCAAAGATCACCTCCACGTTAGTGGTGTGAATAGCAGGCAGAATGGTGCTGCTGCTTATAGCAACACAGGAAAGTCTGGGGCAGAAAGAACGAGATTTCTCTTAGTCATGTTGCACTCGAGTTGAAAGCCGCATCCATGAAGAGATGTAAAGGTTTAGCTTTTCAACACAAAGATCAGTTTCAGGACAGAGCATTAGAGATACATGTATACGATTCATCTGCACAGTGAAGGTAACTGAAGTTGGGTTATTTAACAAAATTGCCAAGGTATCAGATGCTGAGGAAATGTTACAGCATCAATGTCTTCGAAGAGTAGAGCTCACACACAGCATAACATTGGGAGACCAATGTCCATGGAAGCTTTATCGGGTATTGAATGTTATGGTTCATTTTATCAGAATGGTACACTGTACTCAGAGTCCATGCTTTTCCCTGGCTACCCATCTACTGCCAGGTCAAAGTGTTGGTTATAATCTTTAAATCCCTACAAAGCTTTAGGGTCTGCAGTTCTGGAGACTGTCTCTCTATTTTATATTCTCACACAACACTTAATCCTAGTTATGGCTGTTTCAGGTAAAAGGGAAAAAGAAGTAAAGGATGCTGTTTAATGAAGCCACAACTCAATTTATTTGAGAACTATTGTCTGCACCATGAAGCCATTTGTAAATCTTACCCAGCTGAAGAAGACTGCCACTAGCTCCACCCCACTGAGCCACTGGATTGGTTTGTTTGTTAGCTACTAGGAATTGGAATCTCTACCACTATTTTTTTAAGAGATGCCTTCCCCTGAAGCCATTTCCAATGTAGATTCATGAGGAAACATTTTCCTCCAAGGACTGAATAGCCTCATTAGAGAACCCTGTCAGATAAACTTTGGCTAATAGTAAATAGGTAACCTCATGACTGATTAACCAGCCAAGGTAAAACTATATATCTCATACTGAACAGTATAAAGATGAGAGGAACAATATTTTGAAAACATCTAAGGTATAATATCTCCAGCTGAATATGTTGATCTCGGGGTAAGGACAACTAGTCCAGATACGTGAGCAGACTTTGGAAAGACAGCAGAGCTTTTATCCCTTTCTGTATATAAATCTACATCCATTAGTACATAGGAGTCAAAGGGAATTGGGCAAGTGGGGTGGGGGAGAAGGACCCTTAAAAAACATGTCCTTCTCATTCTAGCTCAGTATACAAGGCAACATTTTTTCTAGGAACTGTGGGTATTCCATTGTCCAAAGCCATGTTAACATCAGAGTTACCACTTTGAAGAAGACATCTCTTCTCCTATTATGACACTGGCCAGCAACTTGGGTTTTCTTTCTGTGCTGTTTACCCATTCATAAACTGAAGATGCTGAAACTTTCCTTAACCACAATCCATCATGTTTGAGAAGCTCTGGAAGTCCAGTGACATTCCCATTGACTGGAGAAGGGGAAGCATAATCAATTCCCATTTTTAAACAGGAAAAAAGATAGACCCAGGGAATACAGGCCAGTCAGTCTCCTACCTCTGTAACAGGCAAGATCATGCCACTGTTTAACATCTTTTTTGGTGACAAGGACAGTGGGATTGAGTGCACCCTCAGCAAGTTTGATGATGACACCAAGCTGTGTGGGGGGTTGCCATGCTGGAGGGAAGGAATGCCATGCAGAAGGACTTTGACAGGCCGGAGAGGTGGGCCTGTGTGAGTCTCGTGAAGTTCAGAAAGGCCAAGTGCATGCAGGGCAGGGTAATACCATGCACAAACACAGGCTGGGCAGAGAATGGATTGAGATCAGCACTGAGGAGAAGGACTTGAGGGTGTTGGTTGATAAGAAGCTCAACTCAAGCCATCAATGTGAACTTGTAGCCCAGAAAACCAACAGTACCCTGAGCTCTATCAAAAGCAGTGTGGCTAGCAGACTGATGGAGGTGATTCTTCCTCTCTACTCTTCCCTCATGATAGCCCATGTGGAGTTTCGTGTCAGCTCTGGGCACCCTGGCATAAGGGGCCCCTGGAATATGGACTTCCTGCAGTGAGTCCAAAGAAGGGTCATGAAGATGATTAGAGGGCTGGAGCACTTCTCTCATGAAAAGAAGCTGAGAGAGTTGATATTTTTCAGCCTGAAGAAAAAAAGGCTCTATGCAGGCATTGTGGCAGCCTTTCAGGACCTGAAGGGAACTACAAGAGTGTTGGAGGGACTGTTCGCAAGAGCACATAGTGATAAGACAAGGTAGAGGGGGGCTTCAGGTGGCAAGGTGGTAGATTTTGATTAGATATTAGGAAGAAATTCTTTACTGTGAGGGTGGTGAGGCATTGGAACAGGTTTTCCAGAGAAACTGTGTCTGCCCCACCTCTGGAAGCATTCAAGGCCAGGTTGGATGGGACTTTGAGTAACCTGATCCAGTGGAAGGTGTCCTGGCTCATGGAGGGGAGGTTGGAAGCAGATGATATTTAAGGGCCCTTCCAACTCAATCCATTCCATATTTCTATGATTTCAGGGATGATTCTGTGAAGAAGCTTTGATATCTATCTTGAAAAGTGCTATATTGGTGTTAAAAATTCATGTTAATCTATTTGTGTTTTGAAAATGCAAGCTGAAGTAGCAATAATCTTGCCATAATTTGTTGTAGATTTCCTTCCCATTGCTATACCTGCAAAATCAGATAGATGCCTCATTTCTAGTGAAGAAAAAATGGGGATGTATTTAGGAAGTTTTGAGCACATTTAAGCAGTAGGTACCTGAAAGTTTATTTCATGGAATAAGTGTTCTATTTTATATTATGCTAAGAAAGCATCCACATGAATATACCTATGTTGAGAACCTTTTTCCAACTCAAATGTCTTGGCAATTTAAAAAAGCCCATATATATAATGCTAAAAGTAATTTAAAAATATTATTAATGACTTCCTTGCCAAATTGTCCTGCTTACATGGCAACACTTTTCAAGGCACACGATTTAAAAAATCCTTAATAGAAAAAAACAAACAGCAGAGCCATTACCTTTGAAAATTCATTTTATAACTTCATATCAATCCCAAGTTAAATCTGTGAAGTTCTGGATGCCAAGTTTCAAATTACTGTTTATTTGGAGATTTTTTTGCTATTGGGCTTTAAAGCTCAGAAATGAAAGTTTATAAGGCAAGTGATTATTCATCTGATTATTGTGATACCCCTGGATGCTGCTATAACTTATAATACATTCTTAGAGTATGAATAGAAAAAAATAACAACAAGTATAAAATAAAGAAATAAAGGTAAAAAGTGAACATTATTTCATGGGTTATACCACTATGATATTAGAGACTGATTTTATCTGTTTAAATGTACTCTACTGACCCTTTATAGATCTGCTCTTCCAATGACCCTTGTTACTTACAGTAATATTAATCTATTCACATACCATTCCTTAAAAAAAAAGCCATTAACACACAACACTGCAATGTGATCTAAGGCAATCTAGTTAAAAAATCCTTTGGTCAGGTTAATTTAAGAATTTTTTCTGTGTCACTAATAGACTAATGGGAATTATGACAGGAGTTGTTAAACTTTTATATATATGACCCTTGATACCATCTGAAGCACTTTTTCTTTTTGCCTGGAGACCAGTATTTAGTAGTTTAGAAGAAAATATTATTTTGGTTTTCTTCTGTTAAAACCATGTGAAGTGGAAGTCCCATTAATAAAAGATGCCAGTTGAGAATAAATAATCCAGGTAGGGTGCTGTCATCTGAAAGATGTTGTTACCCAATAAATAGCGTGATTTACGTTGTCCGCTGGTGTTTCAGAGAATTCTGGACCCAGCAGCCTTTGGGAGTTAACCTCTGACAGCTATAGTAAGAGGGATAAAACGTACCATCTCTAAGAAAAGTTGAAAATCTCAAGAATTTATCTGAAAATCTTCAGAGTCTAGCTAAATTTAGTATTTTTATCATCTCTGGCATATTTAGAAGTTTTAAATATCTATGCATGGTATTAACAGATGAAGTATCAAATGTTTAAAGCATAGGCTGGTATCAAAGCTGCACTTGTTTCAGAGAAGGTATTTAAACCTATGGGTCTTTCTGTTTGCTCCACGATGCGCTCCCAGATACCCAGCCAAGTGCTTTGCTTTCACAGGACTTGCTTCCTTCAGAGGAGGTCAGCCACCTCTGTGGTGCAGAACTCTTGGCTCAAGATGTCCCAGGGCCCCACCTGGCAGCTGGGAGTCCTGGAACCTTTTTCTTTGTGATGGGTTTTCAGTTGAAAGTTCCTGATGCACTGTGAGCAGTGTCAGAGCCCACCAGAGAAGTTTTCAATTGCAAGACACTAAAAGCACCTTTTACATGCCTTGGAGCATGAATGAGGTTTGAAGGAACTGTTGTTATGGACAAGAACTTTGAGGCTATTTGAGACATAAAGGATGTTCTTGTATTTCTTTTTAGATATAGCCTGTGTTGTTCATCATGGGGGCTCTGAACTCTCTGGGATGGCCGAAGAGAGGAACACTGTCTCAGCTTGAATCACTGGCAGCACAGCCATTTCCAGCAACACTGCTGGGATATAGCCCTATGTCTCTGTTTCTTACGTGTATTACATTATTCAGAAAGCTAATAATCAGGAAAGAAACTAACTAGCAGATGAGATTTCATTGCAAACGTTGGAAACCAAAAAGGAAAGGCACATAAACTGAGCTCACCTAGCTTAAACATGCTTTAACAGAATACTAAGAAACTGGAACAGTTTGGAGAAACAAACAAGTCTGTTCTACTATTATGTTGGCAGACCCTAACTTGAGTAACAAATCATACATTTTCCAAGAAATTTCTTACTTCGCCATAGGCAAGGCAAAGAGCCCTTGAAAATCCAAGATGTATCCTAAGTATTAACGTGTGACTTACATTAATCTGAATACCCATCTCCACTATTAGTATTACACATTAGTGGTTTGATTGCATCCTATGATCCAAGTTCTGCCTTTCAATATCTGTGCAAATCATTGCATATCTCAGAAAATCTCTGCTGCGCGTGTGCAGAAGGAACTTTCTTCTTATGCTGAATGGTAGGCTAGAAAATCACAATTTCCATACCAATATGGCTGCATGAGTGATGCCTAGTATATTTTATTAAAGTAATTCCTGTTTTTGACATAAATCATAAGCAGAGAAAATTATTTATCATCATTTTTTTCAGTATCTTTTCTTTATTTAAATGATTAGTTAAAATATTTTAGTTACTCGTATTAAACCTTAATAAGAGCCTATAGAAATTAAAAACAGGGGTTGTAACTGAGATATCAATTAACATAAGAATCAATTTAATGGCAATTTAAATAGCTAACTTATAATTTTGCATAATGAAGTGGCCTGTGGGCTTGAAGTCCTAATCATGACTGATTAATTTAAAGGATGTTACTTTTTATTATCATTGAAATGTCTGACAGGTGATAAAACATTTAGGGTTGCAGTCACAAACTTTTTACATCAGCTATAATATAAGGAGACAGGTTATATAAACCCTTTCCCTGAAAAATGAATATTTAAGGAAAATAGTGTTAAGCAATTTGGATCAAATTCAGCCGTGGTAGAAATGGGTGAGAGTCCCATGAAGAAATTATGTTTGCGTGTGTGAAGGTTCAGTTTCATCCTATCTTTCAGCAGGACCAAGACTGTGAAATTCTGGGTTTCTTTGCTATGCGTACAGACTCTTATTGAAATGAATGTATGCATCATGCAAGGAAGCCTTCATCAGGTGACATTTTCAGTCAAATATTTTTTCATTTTCCTTCTGTGAATCAGAATAAAATTAAAAGGTGACCTAATCAAATCTTAATATGTGGTATCTTCTTTAAAAGGATATAACGGGTCAGGGTGAAGACAGCTCTAGTTCTCTCCCCCTAAGACATAGTAGCTGCAACCTGCAGTGTGTTTGTATCTTCACCAGTTATGCAAGTGGTCTACAGGTGCCCTGTGGATCCAGCACTGTGGCACTCTGTGTGAGGTGTCTGCTGCAGCCTGCTCTCTCCTCCACCTCCCATTGGACTCCTGTCCTGATGGCACTGAGGTTAAAAAGGTCCTTCACATCCTGCAGTTCTTTCGCTTGTAGGTAATCCAGGTTGTAGGAATCTCTAATAGCAGGGAAACAGGGCAGGCCATAGAGTACGTGAGGATAACATCTCAGTGGCCTGTAACCAGTGCCAGGTGGGAAATGGAGTGAGCCTTCAAAGGGCTGCCTAAGATATGCCACTAGAGGTGAATCCAGAGCCTTCTCCTCTGGTCAGGAGCTTGTTCTTATGGGCTTTTTGAATAGCCTGTCAAGGCAGATTTTCCAAAGCAGGTATCAAGTCTCAATGCCTAGAGCAATGGAATAAAGCCATATGGAAATTGATACTAGGCTATGCTCAGAAGCTGCAAGAGCAGGGCTGTGCTGGGCTGTAAGGAGCACCTGTAACCTGAGCAACTCATGTAACTAGATAAGCTCTCAGAAAATTTTCAAGATTTGTCAGCTATCACCCAGCTCACAGACCATGGAAGCAGCTTCCAGGAGTACAGAAGAGCTTCCCTCCACTCTGTGAGCGACACCCTACAGGGAAACCTCTCAGGAACTTGCATGCAATTTTTTTGTTAGGCTAAAGAAGGAAAATTATTACTTAGGTGAAATCCAATGTTAGACCCCTGCACGTAAGACTAAGTAGTTACAATGTTGTCATGTTTCCAGGGCTGGGGAGGTTAACCTAGATTTTTACCTATGTCTTCCAAGTGACTGAAGAAATGATTGGTTTTTGCTGTCCTCAGGAAGAAATTCTTGATGGCTTGACTGTCACTCAACAAAGAATTGAAAATCCATAATTTTCATACTGATAGGAAGATATATATATTTAGAAATTAGATTTTCCAGATGTACTACTCACCTTTTTGTAGAACACCTTAACTTTAGCAATCCATATTAAAGTTTTTAAAAAGGTCAATAAGATGAGACACTCTTTCATTAAGAAATTATTTCATATCACAGAATCCAATAACAATAATAAAGAAGAAACTATTTAAATATAAAAATTTAAATAGACAGCAGTAAAGGCAGGATCAGTAATGAGGTGTATTCTGAAATTATTAGGACTACACAGATGAGGAGAGGAAACTTGTGTAGGAGCCATGAGCACAAAACGGACTAATAGTTAATAGTAGACATATGGGCCATAGGTACATCAGAAAAAGGACAAAGAAAGTACTCTACAGAAAATTATGTACGGATGAGTAGGAGGCAAGATCTATATGAAAATCTTTGCATTATGCCACATGATGTTACATGAAGTTACCTTGTGTGCTGGTTTTGGCTGGGGTAAAATTAATTTTCTTTGCAGTGGCTGGTATGGGGCTGTGTTTTGGATTTGTGCTGAATATAGAGTTAATATAGAGATTTTTTTAAAATTTCTGAGCAGAGCTTACACAGAGCCAAGGCCTTTTTTGCTTTTCATAGTGCCACTCTGGTGAGGAGACTAAGGGTGCAGGAGAAATTGGGAGAACACAAATCTGGGACAGCTGAGCCCAACTGATCAAAGGGATTCCAGATCATATGATGCCATATTCAGTATATAAAGTGGGAGGAAGAAGGTGGGAGGGGGGGATGTTTGGAGTGATGCCATTTGTCTTTCCATGTAACCACTGCATGTGACGGGGCCCTGCTCTCCTGGAGATGGCTGAACACCTGCCTGCCCATAAGAAGCAGTGAATTAATTCTCTTTTTCACTTTGCTTGTGTGCATGTTTTTTCCTTTCCCTGTTAAACTGTCGTTATCTCAATCCACAAGTTTTCCAGCTTTTATCCTCTGATTCTCTCTCCAGTCTTGCTGGTGGGGTAGTGAGTGAGAGGCTGTGTGATACGTGGTGGCTGGCTGGGGTTAGAACATGACACCGTGTAAACACTTTTAACATAGTAGATTCCAAAATATTAAATGTCATACAACTCCCACAGTGAAGAGGGAGCATGCCAGGCTCCTTTGCATTGCCCTAAATGCAACTAATACAACAGAAGAATCCAAATGAAAACCACATTTTGTTTGTAGAAAGATATTCAGCTAATTGTGTTCAGTTGTTATCATAGAAATTACATGTTTTCTGCTTTAGCTATATTCTGCCACAGTTAATAATTAAAACACAGACATGTGAAACACTAATTTAATGGCAGACTTTGTAATTACACAAGTACCATAAATGTTTGTTTTGTAAACATATGTGAAATTCTTTTGTACATACTCTAATTAGGAGATGATAAAAATCAGGGACTATCTCAAAAGGAAAAACTGGCCCACTTTTTTTTCTGAAACAAAACACTTTTTTTTCTGTAATTGTAAAGGAGCCATAATCAAAACAGGTTTTTCAGAAAGCCTCAAAGTGCAGAAGTTGGTCAACATATATCTACTGACTATTCTACAGTTTCTTTATTAGAAAATTATAGCTGTTGGCTCAACATACTCATAGCTGTGGGAAGAAGCCTGCACAAGTGTGGCAGTGCTTGGGGGCTCTCTGAGGAAAAGGCAGGGCTGCCAAACCTGTTTTGAAGTCTGAAAAGTGACAGTGACTCCAAGGGCAAAGACCTTTGTTTGAGCAGCCACAGGGAAGGATTTGGATTTACATCCTATGGTGGGTTTGTCAGTAAAAATCTCCAGGTTTTGGAAAGTTTTGTGTGCAAAGAATTTGCCCAGACTGTGCTTTTTTGCTGTTACCTGTCTCAGTGTCTTTTCTTCTGTGTTTATCTCATGGCAAAGAGTAGTTGGGGAAACAAGTAAGGAAGAAGAGAGATCTAAAATGAAGTAACTTGCAGAAGGAAGGAAAGAAATGTTACAGAAATAAGTGGATTGTGCCATAGGACAGCAGGACCCAGGCCAAGGAAAGCACTGAGGCCAGAAAGGATAGTGGTAAGATCCACAAAGGCAGATGGTAAGATAGAGGACAACAGAAACACCTGAAGATTTGAGATAGAAAGGAAAAGAGAGAAGGTCTTCAATAAGACAGAAAGAAAATGAGACAGGCTTCCAGTTTCTTTCCATCTCCTCTCTGTCTTCTATGCTCTAGTCATCCTCCTCAGCTTCTTACTGAAAAGCTGGCAGCTTGGGTGATCAGACAAGCTCCCTTTCACACACCTCAGCCCCCTTCCTCCTAGGCAATTACTTTCATTTTCTTTTGTCACTCAGTTGTTCGTTTGTTTTTGAATCTTTGTATTCTTTCACTGGACTTCTTTATTTTATTACAACAGGGATGTTGTTTGACAATACGTTTTAAAAGGAAATGCAAGATGAAAAAGTTGGAATTCCAGCCCCAGGAATTCCTGTAATTCTTGGTTGTTGTCTACAGTTTTTCCATTTCTCATCACGCTCAGCATTTTCTTTTCATCTGAGAGTAAAATCTCTGTAAAGCACAGTTTGCTATGCTGATTTTTCCCTCTTGCCTAACACACCTCCCCAGAGGATGTTACTGCTAACTCTTTTTTGCCATCAGGACTCTCTGGGCTCTAGAAACAGCCTTCTCTGGGTGAGAAGCAGGATATCCACCCGGGCTTCCAGAGCTCAACCATCGCCCACCCTCTGGTTATTTTAAAACATTAGCCTAGTTTGCTATGCAGAAGGGACAACTTTTGGACACTGTTCTAATACATAATTAGGCTTGAGTGAACAATTTTAGGTATTTTTCATGTTTTTTTTTTTCATTCAGGTCACCCTGCCTTCAACTAGAACCATCACCTCCCCTTCAAAGACTGTTTGAAAGCCGACTCTGTCAACACACTTCTCAAATCAGCATCCGAACAACCAGACAAGCTGCTTCTATTGACTTCTGCTGCTGTTTCAGCACATAAAACATCTTCTCATTTTGTATCCCGTCTTCACCTGCCCTTGTAGTCATGTAGCCTCATTTCAATGTTTCCTTTGAAATCCATTCAATCATCAGCAGCTGAAATCTTTTCTGAAATCCATCCATGCACATGTATCCTGGTGAGCCTGCTCATTGATGCTTATCTTCGCACCGCTTTCATTGAACTAGGCTTTTACATTCACACCAAGACTGCTCTGATGGTATATGTATGTACGTGCAAGCAGTTCTGCAAAGTGAAAAAAATTCAAAAGGAAGTCCTGCAAAAACACCCACTTCTGACTCTCTAAGGTCCAGACACTGCAAGAGAGGATACGTGTTCAGATCTACATAGACAAAAGGAGAACATCAAATGCATGCAAATTTCTCAATTCTTATTGAGATGGACATCAAAACCATACAGAGGACACTTGGATTTACTGACACATTTTGTTTGTGCTCTGATCTTTTCCTAATAATTCCCTGCTTTCTATTTTGGTTTTGTTCATTTGTTTGTTTTCAACAGCTACTGTGTGTTACACTAATGTTTTCTTAGAATTACCTATTATGACTTTGGGATTTCTTTACTGTGTGGTAACAGCTCGGAGCCTAATACCACGTTTGTAAAATTAAGCTTGTTTTTCTCCAACTGCATTACTCTGCATTTATTAGCACTGAATTTCATCTCCCATTTTACTGCCCAATTACTCAATACTGTGAGATCCTTCCACAGCTCTTCAGAACCAGCTTTCATTTTTACTACACTGAATAATTTAACATCATCAAGCTTTATCAGTCTCTACCACCTTTTCTAGATCCTGTAGAAATATGCTGAATAGGACAAGCCTTAGCACAGGTCTTTGTAGGGTACACTATTTTCCCTCTCTAACAATCATTTACTCCTACCTTTCTTCTGCTATCTTTTAAGAAGACATTTATCTGCACTAGATATTTATCTGTTCTTGCTGAACTGATCACAATTAAGGTGAAGACTGGTGAAGCCTCTGAAATGTCAGAACACTGTATCTGTTGTCTCATCCTTGTGCACATGCTCAACGAGTCTCTCAAATAGATTACCTGAGACATAAGTTCCCCGTGCAAAACCCATATTAACACTTCTGTCAATACCGGTCAAATTGTTTGCTGATTAATTTATTTTACGGTAATTTCTACAAATCTTCCCAGCCGGGACATCAGTCTCATAGAGCATTCAGGAGACTGTTTTAAAAATAAGCATCTATTTGCAACCTTGTATTTCAAAGACATGGAGGAAGTTCCATGTGATAAGTCATGCTCTGTGAACAGAAGGTGAAAACTTCCGTGGTACACTTTCACAGTAGTATGTACCAGTACATACAATGTACCATACAACCCCCATCTGAAGGTCTGTTATTATTATAGAATATATACATTAAAGAATACCAATATATATATTATACAATATCAACATAACAACACATTTTCTGACATTTTGGGTTCAAGCAGATTCTCTAAGGCGTTCTCCACAAAAGTTCTAGTGTTGAAGCCTCTTTACAGTGAATATAAATGCAAATAAATTCTTCAGCTTTCCAGCTACAGACAGGTTTCTTGTAAGTATTTGCTGCACACTCTGATCAACTCTCGGTCCCTGAGATCCCTGAGAACATCAGAAAGGCTTTGATGGTCCTGAAATATTTGTGAAAAATACTGGGAATTAAAATTAATAGGTTTAGCAAACCTCCCGTATGTGATGCTTTATTTTTCCAGCCCTTCCTTTATCTCTCTGGCGTTTCGTTATATGTTATGTGCCCCAGACACAGTGATAATTAATCTGTGACACCTGCAAGCATTACCTTTTGACAGTCTTTGTCACTTTATGACCAGAACTAAAGGCATTGATGCATCCAGAAGAATTAACAGCTAAGAATGGATCTAAGATCTCCTCTGGCAGGCTTCAGGATCAGCTGGATGACTAATGGATCCCATGGGTCTGTCTGTAGAGGGTCCTACATGCCTAACTGATGACATGTTTCTCCCTCATCACCTTTTCTTTCCTAAGGTGTGCCCCTGCTAATTCTTTATTATCTGTTTCTTCAGTAGATGTTTTTAACAGAGGAGCCAATAAAATTTAAGGCATTGTCCCAACACAGAGAGAAAATAAAGCGGAAAATTTTACTTCAGAAAAATAAGCTAAAGAGAGCTTATAGCTTAGGCCACCTCTGCCTCACCATATGCTGCAGGCTGAGAGGATGTAGGGCAGACCCCACATGTGCACCTATACTCTGTTGACATCCTCTCCTATGTTTATATCATATACAATGGTCAGACTAAGCCCCTTTTGCTTAACAGTCAAAATATTAGGTTAAACCATTATGGGTTTAAATTCTTACCTTTGTTAAAATATCCACTATTATATTTCTGTAAGTATGAACTTCAGGAATTCCCTAAAGTCTATTTCAGACACTGTGGGAAAACAACATTTTTGTTACCCACCATTTCTTGCTTATGTCTTTCCAGTGTAAAGTAAAATTGCAGCAATTGTATTTAAATTGTTTTGATATTCTAAACTCTGCACCATCCCTTTTGTAGGTTTTTTATACACTTTTCAGAGAATCAGCAAGGGATGAAAAGAAAAAGTGTTGGTGAGAATATTATTGGAAAGACATGTTCCAATACTTTTTTCATTCCTATCTTTTGCCCCAAAGAACATAGTGTAGCCTTGGAAGTTAAAAAGGAAAACATAATAAGGGTTAAAAATACCTGCCTGCAGCAAAAGAAGGAAATTAAATAAAGAATAACAATTTGCCACCTGCATTGTCTGCCTTTTCTGAAAAGAAGAAGTCCTCCTGTGGATATGGGGTATCAGGTTAAAGAGGCCAGTAAAAATTCAACCAGAGTCAAGAAGGTTTGAGCTATTCAAAAAGAAGACACAAAAATAGAAGGAAGTGTCTGCTTTCTGCATATCTCAGCTACATCACCTTGGGGCTTTTTTCACTGGATCTGCTTGTGTCTTCTTCTCTACAGCTTTTATCCAGCTACCTTTCCTTCTGCTGTATGCTGCTTTTGCCTTTCCATTTTCTCAGAAACTGAGCTCACTGTCCAAGTTCCAAGGCATCAGACATGAGTTTCTCTTTCACTGAATATTTTGCCTCATGTACCTCAACTCCATTTTTGTACAAGACGAGTTGGCTCAACGCTGTAGTATTTTCAGAAGCAATACTCTATGGAATAAAAGTATTTCTTTTACTATCATGTGACTTTTTAATCTGTATTATATTAATGAAAACTTTCATGGGAAAAAGCCCCACAGTAATGTTAGAAGAATACCTTTTAACTGAATATGCCAGGCCTCTCTACAGGGGCTGTCTATAGCCCTTCATGTCAGATGATACTCAGCTAAGGTGCGCTACATGAAACAGGAGTTCAGTTTTTCTCTCATCAGCAACATACACAGGAATTGATAGCTGAGGCAGTTTGTGAACATAATAGAGCCCCAAGAGTGATTTTAAGCTTGTATTCACTACATGGCCATCTGCTGTTATTTCAAATAGAAGTTTTATTAACTTTTCTATTTTAACCATAGTATTTCTACAAGGGTCACAATTAAATATTAACACTTCAACTTGCAAAAAAATTAATCATTCCTTTTCTTCTAATAACACTTGGTCTTTGCTTCTGAACATGTCATAAATGTGATAAAGACAGTGCTAGAGTGCAAGGGAGGTTTCATCAGCAATCTGGTCAGTGAGGTTAAAAAATTTGTGTGTCATTTCTTTCACTCAAGAGAAGAGTAATTAGGTTGTTTTGTGATGAGAAGAAAAATCATACACATTTTAATCTTCATGTGCACATTCTATTTTGCAAATACAGAGCAGGTCTCTTTCTGAGCACATTACAAACTAGAATTAAGATGTTGGAACTACTAAATTTGACATGTACACAAATGGTTCACTTCTAACTGAAATGCTAAATGGGATAAACACCTGATGGTTTTGTTGGAATCAGGTTTGAAGCACTGTTCACATCTGGAGCACTTATTAGCTAATGTAATTTAAAGTATACAATGTTCGGGAATGCAGTGTAGCAAGTATGTGACAGGAATCTGGAAATAAGAGCTCATAACTTTGAAGATACCAGTCTTGAATGCCCAGTTTACATTTTCTTGCAAATGATTTAAACTTCTGAAATGACTGCCTGGGGACTTTTTTTCGCTTTTTAGATAGAAACCATGGACCATAAACAGTTCCAATTCTGAAAAGGCTGAGATGAGTATATCATGAAACCATGGATTCTATTGCTTCTTGAACTAGTGCTCTTGAAAAACTTCTGATTCACAAAACATAGGTTAAGAGATTCCACAAAACCAATAAGATATCCTAAAAACATGAAGCCAATGAAACAGTGAAGGGCCCACTGCGATAACTCTTGGATATCAGAAGATAACTTTATCAGCATAAGCTATCTGGGAAAAACACAAGCAAAAGGCAGAATTTACAGCTGTCATATCACCAGGAAGGCAACATCTCTGATGTTTAAAGTCATAGTCTTGCAGCACTAACTCATCTTTCAACATTGAAGACAACAGCAAACTGGCAAGAACCCACAGTCAGTTTCCCAAAGGCAAATTAAGTGTTAGGAGAAATAAAAGTAGGTAATATTGAGTGGGAAACATGAGTATTGCAGTGCATCTTAGGTTCACTACATAATACTTGGAACTGTGAAAAATGTTTGGAACCCTCTTAGTATTACCCTTATCAAAAAGAGCTAGGTTAAGCCAGTAAAGAGTTTTTAGAAATTCATCTTCACATGCATGTCTTACAAAAAAAAAAAAAAGGCAAAAACCAACAAACAAAACCAAAAATATCCTAGCCATCTTTGAAACATTTAGAAAATGTGGAGCTGGTAGTATGACAATTAAACAAAACCAAACACTCCATTTAATGGTGTAAGAGATATGGCTTGGTATGGAAGTAATTTCCAGAAAAAATAATCCACTAAAGTTCGTTTTATATATTACAACCACCTGGACTGTAGGATATAATGATGCACTGCAGAGGCTCATACTGAGTTCAGGTAAATCCTGGTAGGGACCTGGAGAACACAGAAAAACCCTGCGGTACTACATGAAACCTAGTGTTTACCAGAGTAGATTATTTTACCACCAATGGAAAATCTACAAACTCCAGATATTGTCTATGGAGTGTTTCCTTATTGGTAAAATCTTTTGCTTTCTGAAACAAAAATATATTTTCAGGAAGATTTTGAAGAGTCTAAAGTTTGAACATGTAACCCACCTCTTTTTGTAACCCAAAGTTGAACATGTAATACCTCTAGTTATTTCATCATAACTTGGTCGTACTTCCAAGATATTACATTTCTGAAGAGGAAGTGAATCATATCGATATGCTGGGGAAGATAAAAAAGACCAGATAAAGGAGATTGTACTGCTCTGCTGCTGTAAACACTACATAACTGTAGCTCTTGGCAAGCAAACACCAAAGCCAGGGCAATGCATGCACTAAGCTTACTTCCTGAGCACGAAGGGACTCCCTGTTAGCTGTGAGCAGCAACAGGTTTGTACAAACAGTGCCCTGAAGTACTGAGTTGGCATCCCCACACAGGGCAGCCACGATCCTAACATGGATCATGGCATGCGCCTTCCCACGTTAATTGTCTCATTGATCTGATGTTTTGAACAGGCACAGCACTGCCAAAGTGCTTTTGCTTCAAATTCTGTAGTTAATTCATCTGATGATGTCTCAGATAAATCTGTAGATAGGGTCTTCCCTATCTCTCTTTTGCTCTTACATTTCAAACGGAAATAACAGTAAAACCCAAATGATTTTCAGGCCAACACCAAGATGTACAGAAAAGCACACCTTCATGGAGAATACATTTTGCAAACTCTGTTCTTCTGCTGAGATGAATAATAAAAAACCACTTTATATGGAAGGTGATTCTAGGAAAATAACGAAACAGCCTCCAAATGAGGACTCTGTCACAGGTTTTAACTATTGTCATTGGATACTCTGTGAGATCTACAGAAAGGCAAATGTGACTGACATCCATCCTTATTACTATGGTTTACATCAACTCACGTAGAGTTTCACTAAGGCTGCAGAAGCTAGAATCAATCTAAGGTCTCTTTGCATCCATTGGAGAAACGCGGTCCTGAGTCATCCTCTGGACCATCGAGCCTTATTCTCTGACTTCACAGAAGGCTGAGGGCCCTAATGTAGACACCACAGTCAGGTACCTAACATTAGAAAACTGAGTATGAGTCTCTGTTTGAAGTTACCAAACCACTGATTAGGTGAACCATAAGTTTATAAAAGTATTGGGAAAAATACATGCAGCTTTACCATTTAAACATAAGTATCAAGAAGCCAGATTGGTGGAAACATTCTTTTGCTTTATAAAGAAAATATTCAATTACTGTAAAGACATGCTGTTCTACACATAACATCTTTAAGTCCCATATGCAAAACATCATTGTTTAACACACACAGTCTCGAGCATATGTGTGCATCACCACTGCTTCTGCACTCTTCCTGCATGGAGACCTGTTCTGCAGTGCTCTCTGTGTTCAATAGCATGTAGTCTCTAAATCCAGGTTCTCCTGCATGACTACACTCTAAATTTTCATATATTATAGTAAATTAAGCATAATTTTTCACATTTTAAAGAAACATTGAGGGATTTTCTATACAGGGCTTCTAATACATAAATAACCATAATAGAGGGACTCTTACTGGCAGAGCCCTGAGAGTACTTTGCAGTCTTATGCTTTTTCAATTCCTCAGGCTCTTCGACCAGCTTTGCCCAATGGTTCTATTGACCTTGAACACAGATTGTTCCCTGTGGACCACCAGTCCCTATCTAAAAAGATAGGGCCTTCAGACTACACTATTGCTACCTTTGAAATCCTGAGGATACTGAAGCTTTGGGATCGGGAGAATTTGGAAGTCTTAAAGGTTTGTTTCTGTCATTTTTCTCTCTGACTGTAACTTCATAGTCATTATAGCCTGATGTAAATTTATGTTGCCATTAAGGTCCTTCCCTCTATCCTCAGCCACTCCTTTCTGCTAACTCCACAGTGTTGGCAATAGCCTTTACACAGCTGTTCAGAGAGTTGGGTACTGCTGAGAACTCACTTAAAAGATAACCTGATCATCTCTGAGTGCACCGGCCTGAGCAGCCCTTTCACAGAGGGCACACATTTATGGCAGATATAAGTAATGTAACTACAACCTCTGCAAACTTATACTTCAACTAAAATGTGCTTTAAAATACCATTGCACAATTCAAGTGTTAGGGAATTCTGGTAGAGGAGGGAAAGGAGCCTTAACACCACCATTTAAACTCTTCCGTCCCCTAATCCTTTTTCTTTCCATTTGGAAAACAACACCAGGATTTAAATACAAATTATATAAATGGGGTAGTGTCTTATAGTTGTTGTCAGACCTGTTATAGAGACTAACCTGAACCACTAAATAAGCTTCATCTTTGGATTCACACACAACTGTTCACAGCATGTAAATACAGATGCAAAAAAGACAGAAAATGCAAGGGGTTTCCTTTTGTTTACTAATTCCTGCCTTCACAACACAGGCATGCATTTCCTTCACTGTTAGACATGCAGCATTCATTCTATTCCTGAATCATGGATATGAATGGTGCAGCCTTTTGTAATTGGGATTTCCTTAAAAATATTGAACATTTTTACTATTAACTGCTATCTTCAAAATCCTAGGGCAACGTTCCAAGAGCTTTGATTTTCCCCCAAATGATTTGGTTCCCAGAATGTTTCAATTTCTGGATTTAGCAACTCTGAGCCGTGGTGCAGAAAAATATGTTTTAAAAAAATCTTTGAAGCTAAGTGCAGAGAA
This sequence comes from Lycocorax pyrrhopterus obiensis, assembly GCA_014706295.1. Classification (NCBI taxonomy): domain Eukaryota; kingdom Metazoa; phylum Chordata; class Aves; order Passeriformes; family Paradisaeidae; genus Lycocorax; species Lycocorax pyrrhopterus. The sequence continues at coordinate 133,246,800 of JACSVZ010000002.1, read as the reverse complement.
GAGCCCAGTAGCTAGCTAGAAATTGCAGCACGCATTATTTTATTTTCTCCGGCATCAGGATTCCAGCCCAGCAGGCATACAAACATCCAGTGTGTGCCAGAAAACACAACGAATGAACTCGATATCAGGACTTAAATTTTTCTAATAATAAAAAAGCAGAAAAAATGTGGCTGCTGATGTTAGTTTGGTAATTATCTGTCATTTTTTCTTTCACTGCTGATGGACACAGCCTACAGAACTCTACTTTCAAGTTTATACTCCTAGACATAAGTAAACATGTGCTAGTTCTAGAATGACTTAAATAAGGGTAATTTTCTTTCTATCCCCATCTCCTCATCTTGATCAAAGGAAGTAAAACCCGTAAACTAACAGCAGCTGTGTGCCAAGGATCTCAGTTTTCAAGCCTGGCTTTGCTAGTTTATGAGCTGGCAAGAAACTCAAGGCGATGAAAGAGATGATACTTAGTCCTGGAGGAATCTGGATGACTATCCAGAAACTCCCAACAGGTAAGTAAAGAGATGATGTCAATATTTTCTGAACAGTCTTTCTGGGAAGAGAGTGACCATATTATAGAAAATGGAAGCATTATCTGGTGGATTTCTAGGAAGGTGTTTTAGGTCCAGTCTTATTTAACATTTTCATTAATGAGTTGGAAGTGAAAGTAACTAGCCTGTAATTACATTTGCTGATACTAAATGGAAAGGCGTTTCGAACTTCACTGGGGACAGAGAAATTATGCAGGGTGACTTATGGTATAGATATAGGCAGAAAAATCTCAAAATGAATGAGAAGGATGGGAGTGAAGGAAAGAAGAAAGGAACTAGAATACCATTTTAAAAATTGATTTGTGTTCCTATCCATTAATTTGCTTTGTATTGCATACAGACAAACACTAGTTCCAGGTACTGAGCAGCCATTCAAATACTATAATTAGGTATTTGGAAGACATCTAATATTCATATTCCTATATGAAGCGACTGCAGGGTGGGAATCAGGGGTCTGTGACTGCGAGGACAGTTGTGGGTTCACTGTATCTGGGAAGCAGCTTCACAAGCAGCAGATGTGCTTTGCTCTTGATATGGTTTGAAAGCCCTTGCCTTC
>JACSVZ010000002.1:132975699-133243199 GCA_014706295.1 Lycocorax pyrrhopterus obiensis | reverse complement strand
ATTACACATTATGATGATCCTTCAATCTATTATGATGCACAGTTTTCTGATAGAACCTGATTCTGTACTCAGAATGCAGCCTCTCATTTTAGCATATAGTAGAGTCCATAACTTTTATTGATTATTCCCCTTTATGTGGCCATTTGCTTTCTATTTATCAGCAAATCCCAATAAACATACTCAGCCAGAAGTGCAAAATTTTTGCTTTATTATTTTATTGGGTTGGGCAAACAGATCTATCCAAATAACTCCTGAAGGTTCAAGCTAGCATCTGGCCCATCTCTTTCTTCTCCTCTCCCTACTCCTATCCACCAACATTTAAAATCCTCCTGCATTGTCAGTGCACGACAAACAGGGGAGGAGAGGCTATGTACATGGTAGATTGTCAGGCCAGATTAATGTCCACTTGATATTATATCTCGTTTCCACTCTCCCTAAGAGCATGCAAACAAAAATCTTTTCTTTTTATATTGCTCAATGTTGGTGCCATTGGATTCTAAAGTCCCTTTGTCTTTACTGCTAATGCTAGAAATTACTTTTGAGCTGATTTTAGCCATATGACAACCTGAATTTTCCTCACTTTGTGCAATCAAATAAAAGTTAGCCTCATACCAGTGTTCTAGTTGCACAAAAAGTAATAAACATATTTCCTATAATAAGGTCAAATTCTGACCTTGAAAAAAAATGTTTTTCATATGACTTCAACTGAAAATGAGGGTAACCTGCAATTTAGACATGAAGAACCATAGCCAAACCACCAGGGTTTCACTGATGGCTCTTTCAGTAAATTGTTCTGTGTATTGAGCAAGTTCAGTTCTCCAAGGCTGGTGCATATGACTAATGCTAAATAAAAGCCTTCATAGCATATACAGCAAACATTACGTGTAACGTGAATGATGAAAGTATGAAAACATCAGTCTTTCACAGTGAAGTGAATAACATTCATAAATCCTCACTGCCCCTGCCCCAAAAATAAAGAAAATTACATGGGAAACCAACTACACAAACAAAAAACCCCAACTGTCAAGTGCTGCACTTCATAGACTTCCTACTAAAATGATTAATCCTCTGAGAATTCCTTTGTGAATTTTCTCTGAACTTAAGTGCATGATTCATGCACCTTGGCAATCCTATCCTGGATCTGACATTTTGTTCCTGGAGTCACTCATACCACTTGCAGCACAATGCCTAATAATATTCTTGGAAAAGGAGCAATATTTTTTGTACACTTGTAAAAATATAAGTGATTAATTCTTTCCATTCGGACATTTTAAAAATAACCAAATAGCAGGACACTGAGGGACATGAATTCCAGAACAGCCTGATGAAGGATGCTATCCTTCCCTGAGATGAGCATGTTGGAGTACTGATAAACTCCCTGCAAACAGGAGATAACTGACAAACTTAGACCTTTCAGAGCTGTGCTGGCATCACAAGACATCATAATTCTTCAGAGACTAAGACTAATTAACAGAAAGAGATGAAGACCCAGGGCCCAGGTTTAATAGAAAGTTCAGAGCCACTTCGCTGAGTCTGAACCCAAATGTCATCAGTGAAAGTCTTAAAAGCTGGTCTTGGCAAGAGTTATGGCACACAGTTTTGGAGACATTTTCCTTCTCTTATAGTTTCATTTCTGTTTAAATCCTGGCTAGCAAAGGTATTCTAGAAGGTGACAATAGGTCTGTCTCTTTACCCTGACTGTTTTTGCCAAAACCAAGATTAACTTGAAGAGAACATTGACATTTTATGAAAATCATGACTGCTTTGCTTAAGAGGAGGAAAATAAGCAAGATTTGAAAGGACTGATAAGGATACCTCTTGGTGATCCCCTTGGTGGTAAGCATTTATTTATGTCAGGGGAGAACACCATGAATATAAAAACTGTACAAAATTTCATCTCAGTATGAATAGACTGAAACAATTTGCATAGAATCACAGAATATCTCGAGTTGAAGGGATCTATAAGGACCATTGAGTCCAACTCAATGCTCCTCAGAGGGCTACCTAAAACTAAACCATATATGTTGCATAGCTAGCAGCATTTGTTATCTTGGTGATGCCTTAGGTTTTAATTTTATATTTTTTAAACTCTGTACTGCTTAGTGTGCAACTTTGAAGCCTCTTGTAGCCTGTTACTTTCTGCTCTCTCATGCTCGTTAGACACAACAAAGCCTCTCCGGACTGCTCTTCAAGGACACCTGGACCATCCTGAGCCCAAGGGGTGTAAACCAAGGAGTCTCTGAAGGGGGAGTAGCTAAGGGGAATTACATCATTTAACTGGGGTTTTAATTGGAGAATTGACCCTGATATGCAAACGAACCAAACTTATAAAAGTGTAGAAAACTCGTGACCTGTTGTCCATCTTGGGGTCCATCTTGGCAATAGCCTCTGGCTCCCCAGGGTGTACCTTGAAGGCCCTTCAAATAAATACCTACTTTTGTTCCTTTACTCTGTCTAGTCTCTGTGTCTAGGAGGCCTGATAAGGCATCATTGGTAGAAACTACATGGTCTCCTCTTGGGAAGTGGTCTGCTCTTCAAGTAGAAGGTGCATCTGCTTCTCTCAACTCATCTGTTTATTTCTCTCAGGTTCTGTTCCACTGGTTGTCCAAACTATATGCACTCTGAACTGCTGTTCGGCATTTTCCTCACAATTATTTCCCTCTGAGGTGAAACTCAGATGTGGCCTTGTGTGATTTTGCTCTAAGATGAAAGGAAACTGTATCGAAGTTCTATGACTGTAAGCTTCATGCTTACAAGTATATATATATATATATATATATATATATATATATATATATATATACCTGTCTGTTCCATGTCTTGCCACTGCCCATAGTATGCATCACATTTGCAGCATGACACTATAAAACACCATGTCACAGGCCATGGCAGAACTGTCACATCTGAGACACTTCAAATTGAAAATAAAATTATATTTTAAAGTGCATTTCAGAAGGGTTCCTATGACCTGAAAATACCTGGAGCAAGCATTGCATATCGTATCTGGGGCAATGAGCCTAGGTCAGTGTGGGATATATTTTTTTCTTTTTGGTCTGTAGGTCAGGGACTGTTCCTACAGCACTGTAGATGCAGCCAGAATTTATGAAACACCAAAGCAAATCCATCTTGTCTTTTATTTAACTTGTCTATGTTCTTTAGCTTTAATGCAAGTAATCTTCAAGGAGGCCATTGGCTTTGTCTACCTTAGCAGGGAACACTACAGGACTGGAACTGTATAGCCAAAAGGGCTTTTGTCAGGCCCAGTGTCTATGCCATGTCCCAGGATGAGTTAGCTCCAGCATTCCCTGGCCAGAATACCCCTTAGTGGCTGGATCATACCAGGAGCAGTCCTTTTAGACCTTTGTCTAAATAGTTTCCTCCAAAGGAAATCCAGCCTTTATGCTTTGAGACCTCCTTGCAATGTCAGCCTTGGGCCTGGTCAAGGGATTCTCTTAAAAACCACTCTCGCCAAACCTGAATGGAAAAATGCACCTATGGCAGTAAAGAGGACAATAAACAAGACCATGATGAAACGTGCTCAGTTAACCCTGGCTAACAGTTAAACCAGAGTGTGTCACGGGAAGAAAATAGGACGAAAAAGCATGGGGGTTGAGATAAAGACAAGAAGATCACCTACCACTTACTGTCATGGGCAAAATGGGACTGGACTTAGGGAAAACAAATTTAGTCTACTGCCAATTAAATTATATTTGGGGAATAATAACTGCAGCTTTTACCTTTGCTACTTGGCCATGCTCATTTTGAAAACTAATGGTGAACCCATTCCTGTGACATATAATTTCTTCCTATCCATATTTCAAGTCTTTCCAGGTGCACTATTGAAATGAATGAGGAAGAGATGTATCTAGCTGTAATGATAGCTAATTTTATAGTAGTGATCCAGGTGTCACAAACATTACTGATCAAAACAGACATTAATACCGTCTTTTTTGTCGATTGCTTTTTGCTACCATGAATCACAAAGTTCTGAGGCTTCTCTCTCTCTGAATAAATGAACACTATACTGACTTTACCCCAGCTCTCTGAAAGACTCCAGAGATATTAATGGATAATTGTTCTTCATACTTGAGGTTTTAATCCTTTAACCTTCCGTATTCAATTCCCATGTAAAACTGGTCAGATGGCCAAACTTGCAGGCTGTGGATTATACCCAAGAGCATATCTTCTGCAACAAATGGAGTCCAGGTAATAGTATTTCTACAGAAGAATGTCTGAAGAAAAATTAAGAAACAAACAACCACCAAAATAAAATCACCCAGAGATAAGTTTAGGTAAGATGAAGGAAATATATGGAGAAAGAGGAAAACCACTAACAACAAAAAATTACACATTTCCAGTGAACAAAGTCAGTCACAGTTTCAGAAACCATTCAATTTATAAATGCTCAAGTATATAAAATAATCTGCAGTCACAAAAAAAAAAATCCCTCTTTTAATTTGCTGTACACAGATTATTATTATTTATCAATTATCCAGAACTGAACAAGTGAACCATGCCCTCCTTATCTGCAGACTAAAAGAAATAAAAATATAAGTCATGCAGACTGAAAGACCTTTCAACTTAAAACAAAAGACTTTTTTAGGAGGAATCTCTACAAACTTTGCTAAGTCCATAAAGTTGTGCGAAGATATCCCAAGCAACCTTATTGAACCAAAAAGAAATACCCGGTGGATTAAAGATCCCAGAACAGAGGTTTGACAAAAAATAAAACTAAAATCAGCACCAGAAACAGTCAAGAGATTCCTTAAGAAAAAAAAAAACAGCAGGACCGGATGTTGTCTATACTTTTTGGTTTCAATATCTTGCATTTTTGCACCATGACCAGCTCAAAATTCCAGTGACTTCTCTCAGGAGTAATCATTAAGATGCATGTCAGAGTAATGTTAATTATGGAAAACAAAAGCACTGGCCATCAAGTAGATCCCAGCTCCTAAATAATCACATCTCTCAACCATTTGCAAGCTGTTAACATTGATCATATCAGAAAAAATCTACTCCAGTGTGGTTACCAATGCAAATTTCACATGGGAATGAAAAGGATGCAAAAAGAAATACTAGTACTTTTGAGCATTGGTTTCTGATTGACATGTAGAGTATAAAGACTGCCAAAACCAGAAAATCTCAGGACAATATACAAAGACTGAGGTCTTTGACTTTGTCCCTCATACATGAATAAAGAAAGCATTAAGAATGTATAGCACTACAATAATATAATTCTTGAAAATTTACATAAAACTGTCTTGAAGACAGAGACCTCCCCCTCCAAGATTACAGCTTACACCCAGTCCATAACCCCTTGGGAAATTTCTGGGGGAACTTGTTATTATCCCAATTTTCATAATTTACAACTTGTTGTTATTCGGCCTTCAAAGGAAAATTTGAATGGAAATTCAATGCATCTTGCAAAACATTACTAATAACTATTCCACATACAAATAATCTTAGATGATTGCTAAGTCCGGTAAAATTATCTTAACCCCATGAAGATCATCTAGTCTTTCCAGAAATCATGCAACTCATACACGTTGCAACAAATTATGTACTTTTAATGACAGAAGAAGCCATTGAAACCTTATCCCTCAGAAAAAACTGACACCTTAAACACAAAATTACCAGAAACAGTCTCTTTTCAAGACAACTAATTCCATGCCCTATTTTGAATATATGTTGCAGGGACTTACTTTAGTAGAACTGAGGCTCTTGGTAGAATAACCAAAAATGCTCCATAAAGAGCATTGCATCCAAAACCAGACACTGAGATGTTGAATATGCCTAGAAGGAAAGCTGGAAGAAGACTGAAAAACTTGTTTAGAGGGTTGTTTCTTAGACAAGCTTTAAAGTTATTGGCTAAGGGAGTAATTGTGGAAAATGCAGGGAAGAAATCCAATCGTGGAAAGAAAATCAGTTTTAGAGGCAGAAGGCCCTGATATAGGAAATGTGTGAAGAGACATTAAAATGTCAATATAGACTCTTCTGGGTAAGATAGCTCAGCTAAAATCATTCACTGCAGTCCTGGCTGCAGTTGCACACTGCCTCTTGACACACAAAGGGAGGAGGGATAACACACGTGAAAGGCTATAAAACATAATGCCATAATACATTTGGCACAATGTGTAAACCACAGATAGCATCAACATTGCCCTTCACTATGATCTGTGTGGCCAATATTCCTCTCCTAGACATCACAAACAATGAGATCAGAAGCCTGATCTACTGGCAGATGAAAGAAAAAAAGGAAGAACCTTTGGGATACTGTATCTGGATAGATCAGTAAAAGGCAGAAAAACAGATTCCAGAGAATTCAAGATCATCATCACTATTATCAGCACTGCCTGCCCATAAGCTTAACATATGACAGAAAGGGAAGTACAATTCCAATATTTCATCACTACCACTTTGAATATAAGCCTTCAAGAGAGCACTGAAAATAGGGGAAGGAGAATGATCAGAGGAGTAAAGATTTTTACAACTTCTGTGGCTCAGCCTAAAATCCCTGGGCAACCTCTTAACAACTTGAACAATGATCTGAACATTTCCATCATATACTAGAGTTCCTGGAAACATGGCTGTTTCTTTCCCTGACATCTCTGACATTTTTCCTAAAGATCTTGGGGTTTAGCTGGAGGTGAAACATTGCAAATTTATAAACAATTACACCAATACATTAGAATGTGATATGAAAAAAATAACAACAAAAAAAATTTGGCAACTTTATTATTGCAAGAAGCTAGAGGATAAACAAGACAGTATCACAAGGATAAAATAATCACATAGACCCAGAGTGATAACTGCAAGTTCTGCAGCATAGTGTTCAAAGGTGATAACTTCTTCCTTACAAAAAAAATCATGCTAAAATTGCTGTCTGTTCTCTGTTGGCAAAATCTACTGTCCTGAACCACTGTCTGTGAATTAAGAAGGGTGTAAAGCTGAATGCAACTCATACAGCACTAGAATAGTTACCATTATGTGATAGAAGAGGGTGGAGTAAGTCAGGACAAGATGGAATTAATTGCTCTGAATATTAGCTACTTAAAAAAAACCAAAGAAATTTCTGACTTTGGAACTGCTTAGCAGAGCTAAAATTAAAAAAAAACCTATGAAAAAGACTGTAAATGGTCAATAAAAAACATGACCAAACTGCTGCCCTAACCAACATTCCTTTGGGATTGACTGCTGTGTTGTGTTGCTGTCACAGTGGTGAAACTCATTTGCCCACTGGGTATATGTTGTCACATGTCACATTTCTAGTAAACAACTAATAAAGAGCTTTCAATGAAAAGCAATCTTAATCTTTATTTCACAGGGTGGACAATATGCTTCTTTATATAGAGAAAAATGGGATTGACTTCAGCAGTTGGTCTGGATTTGCACAGACAGGATCTGGCACAAAGCTGAGATTCGGCAATGTTAGTGTGGAGCACAGCATGTGAAATCAAATGTGACCCCTTGTCCCTGTTCCTGCTTTTTCCAGTTTTGTATCAGAGCACTCAGATCCTTCAGTATGTACGTTCCAGAGCTGTGCCAGCACACTTGGTCTATGCCATTGCCAGAGTGAATTTTGTTAAACACAAGCAGTGATCTCAACAGTACAGTGTATTTGATCAATTGTGGCTACTGTTCTCATTTCTCTTCTCCAGCATCATTATCAGATGGTCCTGTCTCTTATACAACTTGAGAAGAAATTATTTCATCTAGAAGAAAACGATACAGTTGGTCATGGTTCTGTGTCTTCCTAGATGCTGTTTAGCTACTGCAGGTAGAGTTAAAGCTGTTCACATCCACTGAGGCACACACACAGACCTGGCTGAGAGCACAGGACGGCATAAAGGAGCTGACTATGAGTCTTCTGTGAGAAAAATGACCCAGTAGAGCAGCATAGAATGGCATAAGATGCAGACGTCCTTTCTGGGCCCTGCGGTGAGGAATCAGTATGGATTCAACACTCACTGAATCATTATTTTATGGTTAACAAAACTTGCAGTAAAGAAAGCAGTTCATTTATAACCATTGGTATATATGACCTGTAATTAACAAACTTTCTATCATCTTTTTCAATTTAAGAAATATTTAGAAGGGAAGTGCTGCAGTAAAATTTCCTTTTATTAAAACTTCATTATTTTTGCGGAACATATTCCATGTAGTGTTATTATAAATAATTAATATGAAGTGAGAAAAAACCCAAACCACCACATATTGAAATACAGCTTTTTGGACTTAAAATTGTGATTTTTTGTTTTGCTTTTTTAATCACGTTCAAAACTCACTAAGTTATAATGAGTCTCCAATGTCCATAGTGCAAATCAAAACATTTCCTATATATTGCTGAACAGTAATTCTCTTTCAATCTAACAGATTTCACACATGATAAGTAATAGTTTATGCTTAGCATAGTAAGTAGGATATACCAACATCAAGCAGGATATTGATGTTATTAACTTCTGTTGTCTGAAAACTCTTGTCTACCTTGAGGGCTCTGATAGAAGAGGAACAAAGTTTAAAAACTCAACACCAGAAGGAAACTCTGCTTTGCATCTGTGATATGAATAGCCAGCTCAAGACCAGAACACCTGATCCACACACAAATTTACTACTGAACCTCTACTATGTCCTATACAGTTTAAAGGCTGCAGTGCTTCAGGAGCTGATTAATTTGTAGATGAAATATTTCTTAAGGGCAGAAATATTTTAGAGAAATTTGGGCCGATGGCTGTGGGGCAGAAACAAACTCAGTCAACCATTTTAACGTTTTACAGTATCTTTATCAGAGCTTATGCTTGTCATATAGGTTCTCTCTGTAGACAGTGGATTGATGCTCTTCTTCACAGAGTGTGATGAATCACTCTCTGGAATTTCCTATCTCTTTACTGACCACAGAAGAAGCCTGTCTGACTAGCTTAGATTATATTTCTAAGTCCTATGTAGTCAATTTTAAGTACAATGAATCCCACCTCAAGTTCTTTATAGCTGTCATCAGACTGACCTTCTTTGATTTGATACATGACTGTGTTTCTTTTCTTGGTGCTTAATGTTAGCTGTGTTTTAACTTGTACCTTTCACCATTTTAAAACTTTAATAAACTTGATTAGGGGCATAGAAATCTTGGAAGCCTGACTGCAATTAAAGTTTAATTGTTTAGCTGTTAGAATTCATCAAAAGCTCTGTGGCTATCAGATTTTCTTGACTTCATTTTGAGCAGAGTTTAACATAGCAAAGGGTAAAAATCCTGATTTCAAAGCAGGAAACACATTTATAAATGAAAACTAAAAAGCAAGAAAATGAATACATGCAGTTTCTTAGTCTAAACAGTACATGTTATTGAACATACTTTCTTTTCTAGGAAGGACTTCATCCTGGGTTTTTCTCCTATTTTTATTTGGTGGGTTTTTTCTTGTTGCAAAAAGCTAGCTAGAGCTTTTATAAAATGCCTAATATTTTCTATTTTCTCTTTTTATTTGAAAGGCCTTAATTTGAGAAGGATGTTTTTTTCATTTGTTTGTCATTTAAGAGAATAAAATATTCCAAAAATTCTTTAAGGCTGAATCTTACAGATAAACAGATACACAGAGTTAGAGTTTTGACTAATATTCCATGCCTGGCTAATTCCGCATTCAAGTAGTAACTGGATTGCAGTTTCAAGTGTTTGCCACAATGGTGTCTTTTATTTTTCCTCTTTTTTTTTTTTAATAACAGTGCAAAATCTTCTTGCGTCTCTGTAATGATTTACTGGCAACTTGATTTTCTAAAACATTTGCTGACCATGTACAGTACACTAAAATATACTGATAGTCAATTGTAGAGACTGTGTGACTTCATTGTACCTGTGACAGGCCGGGCTTTTAGGATACTTTATTCAATCTCCTGTTAGTCTTGGCAGCTTTGAGGTTTCTGCTATCACAACAGGACATCAGTTTTTCTGAAGTATTCAGTGTCCTGGATGTTGACTTTTTAAAATATTGTCTCTCTGGAAGGCAGCAGAAGCACCTATCATTTGAGTGGTCATGCTTTCACCATGGTTTCCACTTCTTTTCTTCTGTGCTGGAGTCATATTTGAACAGTTTTGATTCAAAGGATATGCATAACCATCTTGTGACTCTCCCTATTCTGGAATTAATGTTGGCATTCATGACACTTAATAGCAAGAGCTTGCTTGAAGTTCCTTTCATTGACATCTGATTAATTTCAGGTACAATAAAATGCTTCTGGCTCACACTTAAAAGTTCCAATAAAACAAATTCCTTACTCCTTTCCCCTAATTCTATCCCACTATTCTATCTCTGTTTTTCCTCTTCTCTTCCCCCCAGCTCCCTATAGTTTACTTCTGGTTGAACAAGTGTGCACAGGTGCAGTCTCTCCATAAATAATACCCTACCACCCTTTTGGGTTTTGGCAGATTTCTGTCTCTTTGGTGGCTCTGTCAGCATCCCAGCTCTAGTCAGAGTTGCTCTTCACTGGAATCCTAATGGGCAATTTTAGGCTCACGATGAAGAGTAAGACAAACAGGCAAATGGCTGTAAGCACGGAGGCTTGAAGGGGTTTCATTGCCAGCTCATTATAGCTCCACTAATGAGATTTTCATCCAATTTGTGGGATAGCAGAGCTCAACTCAAAAGAGGGACAGAGCTACCAATACAGTGGGATTAATATGCCTTATTAAAAAAAATAACCTTTGTTAAATCAGGACTCAGTGTTTAGGGCAGTGACCTTATACACTGGCACAATACAAAAACAATTGCTGGATTATTTACATTACACTCATCAGCTTGACATAATTGCTGGAGTGATGTAAAACTCATGCAATTCACTTAGGCAATAACAAATACATACTTTGTACACAATCTGTAGTAAAGAACAGTTAGTAAGGTTTTTGCTAGCAAGTAAAAATAACTGTTGTTTGTGAAACTGCTTTTACAATGAATCTTGGGATGCATAAAGAAAATTACAAAAAGAAACAGAGATCCTGTGACACTAAAATAGAAAACTGTGAGGAAATACAAAGGCATTCCCCTATTCTGGGGTTGCACATAAGGAAGTGAATTTCAAAAAGAAGTGAGCAGGTTCTAGAAATTTAGCAAAAGTTTCTTTTTAATTTACCCAGAGATCTGCCATTTGCTCTCCATGGTTACTAACCTTCAAGTCTCAAATGAATTGGTATTTATTACTTGCTTATGTGTAATGATTTCTTTTGATTAACCCAGTCCCTATGTAAACTCCCTTGAAACACAGACCTACCTCTTTAAATTCTAAACTCAGTAACAAAAGGTGACCACTTCATTATTCAAGTATGCAGTTATCACACATTTCAATAGGCCTTTTATAAGGACAGATCTAGCATGTAGCCTAGCTGAAAATAATTATAAATTTGCTCCATATCTACCAGAAGTAGATCTTAGTTCCCTAAACTGTATTGCCTTTGCTATTACCACAAAGGATGTGGATGTAGTTCTCTGTGTTCTGAGGACCTCACGATCCTGGACTTCTGGAAGTAGCAAGTAATATTCAAGCTAAGAACTAACATTTGTCCTCTCTGAACATTGCTCTGTCTCCATGGAGGCAGATATTTCTGTCTAAATCCACGTGATTTTTTTTAACTGCAAAGCACAGTAACAGGATTTTTTTTCACAGTAGCAAAACCTCAGTTCTGTAACCAAATGGAGTCAGCCTGGTTTAATCAGGCTATCAATCACCCTGCAGAAACTAGAGGGGAGGCAAATAATTTTTTCCATCTCCTGCAAGGCACAGAATACACCATCAAAATGTCTCATTGTTGCAGTGGATCAAATTTGGCATGGGACTTCCACCAGAAGGTAGAAATATCAGGCTCTGCTAACTTAGAACACTGCAAGTAATTTTAAAGCCATGCTGGGAAAATGGAAAGGTACATTTAGGGACCTTCTTAAAAATGCTAGAGGGTAGAAAGATCATTAGAAGATGCTATCAGACTGCTAATCAATCAGCCATCAGTCGATATTTATTGCTACAGGCTGGAGGTTCAAAGCACCTGCTGGTCTTGTAAGGCAGGCTCTCGAAGAGGCACACACATGCATCAGTCTGTCAGTTTTCACTCAAAGCACACACCAAGACCAGCTGCCCGCTGAAGTGTCCAGGTAAGCACCAGAATCATCAAGGAATCATCCATGCTGTGGCCCCTCAGGGCAACAGGAAAGCTGAGCAGCGCTGGCTTGAGCTGCATTCCCATGTACAAACCATGGCCTGCTCTGCAATTGCAGCTTGATCTTAGGAGGCTTTAGAGTTGAGCATGCCACACCAGAGATCTAATAACCCTCATAAACAGCAGAAATGGAAGACTTTATTAAAATCTCAGGGTTCCCAAGTGCTCTATTGACATAAACTGAAACAATTCTAGACTGGTGTCTAAAATAAAATAGTCCAACTGCAGACAAATCTTGCAGGAGCTGCTTGTGTCATTAGCCTTTTCCTCAGGTCAAACCACTACCTTGTTGTTTAACCCACAGATATAGTGGGGGATATATGGAATATCATAACTTGGCTATTTTAAAGCCTCATTAGTTGTATTTCTACCCTGGTGTGGGGGGCCTCAGCTTGCCTAAGTCAGATATTGATATGTTCTGGCATAATGTTACTCAAAGGAAATTGGAGGACTGTGCTGTTTCTTCAGGAGTCTGAAAGTAGCTCTAACATTTTTGCACAGATAAATGCAACAGTTTTATAGTTTGATGAGGGAAGAAACCACCACAATCTGCTTTGGCAGCATGTTCACTGTGATTTCTGCAGTGTGTGAACACAGCAAGGAGAGTGACAGGGTTTGGGGGATTTCTCTGCCAAGCAGCATAAGTCAGAAACAAGTTCAACTCTGGTGAAAATTTTTGTTAGTCTTTAATTATAATTTCTTTGTATATTTGTAAAATCTACTTGCTATAGATGTTAATATGTACCTGATTTTTTTTAAGTTAGTTCCTTCTCATGTATTTATTAATTGTTTTTCATCCCAACATAAGTGAAATGAGAGCTTTGGCATGTTTCTTGCGGAGTGCAAAGAGAAAGGAATGATTTACAATGTCTTTGTGCACATGTTGCTTTGAAACTGCAGTCTAAGGACTCTCATGATAAAAATATTCAGACACGGAAATCCTCCTGATTCTACAGCATTTCAGAATATTTCCCACCAAGTACTTATGCCAGTAGATACTTCAGGAGTTTGATTGGATTAATAGTCTCAAAACTATGTTGGATCAATGCACATCAGACACCATTGCTATCCTGTTTTTCAATAGTACGTTATGAAAGGAAGCCATACAGAACTGTAGGTACACAAATTAAGAAAATCTTCAAGGGAATTTCTCACGGAATTACATTAATTTCCATACACCTTGAAGAAATCTTAGTTCAATAACTCACTTTAAAAATGTCCTGTTTTTCACAGAACCTTGTGGTAGCAGACTTAGCCATAGCTGGTAAACATGAAGTAATTTCAGACAATAGCTTTTCTAATAGAGTTCAAAGAAAGACACTCTGTGGCAGGGCATCCCTCAAGGAACAGGTTACAGTGACTAACTCTATTTCACCTGAAATAACTTGTTCGTGTCTTTTCCTGGTCTCAAACCAGGGGAAGCACAGAATTTAGGGCACTAATTTGCCTCTACGAGCTACGATTGTTACATTGCTTGATTCATATGAAATGTAAAGGGCAAACATAGCAGTGGAAATCTCTTCTGCTGAGGACATTCTGCTTTAGTTTTCATTTAATTGTTCCTGAAGGAAGGGAGTTTTCCAATGAATAAACCTAAGGTATAAGAATTAGCTTTAAATCAAGTGTCTTCCTATGTAGGAATTCGATTTCTAAGTGCCTTCCTTCAAACAAAGAATTTGCTCCATGACTACAAAATTAAGGACAAAAAGCTGTTATGAGTTCTAGCTCCCATCCATGTGGTAAAATAAGCCTCTAAACTACTTGTCAACTTGTCAACAGACTATGAAAAAAGCCTTTAAAATAAGTATAGTTTCCTTCTTTTCTCTACACCTGCTTTACGAACATTTTTTACATTCAAATTTCTCACATAAATACCTTACTTGTTTTTACATTAGTATGGCTTGTATCACAACTGATACTAGCTCAGCTAGCAGACAACAGGGTCCCAGTCTCTTCAGATGTATTACTTCTTCAACCCAGGGTTGAAAATCACTCTCATGGGGCCCAGAGTCCCGATACAGAGCTGTGGAAGTGAGCTGAGGAACACCGTCTGCTGCTCGAGAGGGGCCGGGGAACTCTGCTGGGAAAGGAAGGTGCCTGTGCTGGGAAGGGAAGGAGCCCTGACTGCGCCCAGGCAGCCGGCAGCAGCCTGGATGGGGGCTGCCAAACTGGTGCTGGGTGCACTATCAGAGCCAGGATCACTAAAAAGCACATGGCAGTCTGGTCTTTAATTAAAACACCAGCGTCTAAGAATTAAGGAGTCAGTTCCTTATTCTACTACAGGGTTTCTGTGTGACCATGCTAATAATACTAATTTTTTTCCTGTAATAAGAACTGTTTTAAGGACGTGTAACACTACAGACAGCAGTGTATGAGAGAGACAACTGAGCTAGCTTTAACCAGGAAGGATAACTGCTGCCTATCATACCACGAGCCTATACACAAACATATCTGTACTCTTTCTGGTAGCCAGGCTACCTCGGATATCTCTGCACTCTGCTTGGTTTACTAAAACCCTGTCCTTAGTACAGTAACATCTACCACAGATAAATCCTAACCCAAGATGGTACTTGCAGTTATGAACACTGAACAACTACTGAGATATACAATGGCAGATTCCTGAGCGTACTTCTAATTTAGGCATCGTTGTCTGGACCAGGCAGTGAACTTCTACTCATGGCAGAGCCGTACGTCTTTTCCCCGGTTTCAGTCATACTACTTGTTTTAGACTGAGCTACTGCTCCGTAGTTATGATGATCGCAGTTTGGCCAATTAAGGGAAACAGACAGAAACTTTCGGAAATGTAAATTAAATTTATAATTTCCAGCTGTTTTCTTCATTTGCTGTTGGGACATCTCATTTATCTGGCTCTAACCAGACATCTTCAGTGTGCTATAGTTTTTGGGAGGTGTGCACAGAACTGTATTTTAGAAGTTGCCTTGGGTTGAGATGGGGACAGATGACAGAATTTTAAGACCTCTAAAAAACAAGCAAGATAACAAATAAAATATAGTAGGGGGCTGGAGTTGTGGAGCAGTCACAAAAACATCCTTCCACTTAACCAGCACTCAAATAGTTAACAATTGTTGCACTCCTATTATCTTCAAGTTTCACAATGGACAGTCAAACTGAATGAAGCAGTTTGGTTACATCTCTGTTACAGATAAAATTTCAGGCTCCCTGAAGATTCAGAAAAGAGTGGTTTTTATCATCTCATACCTGGTGCACATTTTAAAAGATCACAGTGATGAACATATGGTAGCTGTTTTCATTTTTTATAGTTTTTTGATTCAACGTCAAGGAGATGATTCTGCAGCCAGTGATAACTATGCAGAGAAAATCCTGGAGGTTTAGTTTTAAGCATAAAACAATGCAATAATCCCATCGGCTTGGTGACTGCAAAAATCTAGGTTAACCAGACCCACTCGTCCCAACCAGTACTAATTCTGTGGTCTTAGTTTGTAGGTTTTCATGGGTTTTATTTTTCAAAACCTGACATTTCTGCTTGTAGATATCTCAAGTAGCTGACTCCTTTCAAGTGAATGGCATGGACAAAGCTTTACTGCTCTATAAGAATTTGCCTAGAAACCATCTATACCATGGTTGAATCATAGCTGCAATTTTGTCACTTTCATCACTGACTTTCAGGGAATGAACAAGCCCAAAATCAGAATTGTCTCTTTTCACTTGTGAGATTCTTGTCAGTGTTGGAGGTGGTAAAGGAATCCAGAGACAAGGGTGGTCATGATGGAGCTAAGGGACGTGTTCTAGTGGTATTCTACATATGTTGTCAATCTACTCATGTCCTCTCTCTTCTTAACCTCCTCAGGCAGTCATACATAGAGAAGTTATGTTGAAGAAGTCAAGAGGATTTTTGCAGATCTTTACATATCTCAGCCAACAACACGTTTCATCCTGGCTCTTGCCATGTAACAGCAAATCTGCCCAGTCATATGGCCAAGATAGACATTCTGGCCCATTTGCAAAGGAAATGTCGTTTCTTCTAAGCTCCTTCTCCTGAAAAAGTCTGGACCAGATGATTTTTTGAGGTCCATTCAAACCTGGGCTATTCTGTATTTCTATTCCATTAAACTTCAGCTACAGAGTCTCATTTCCCAAGTTTTGCTGTTAGTTTTCATGTTAAATTTTTAGACAATTCAGTGTCCTCACAGAGAATGCTCAGTATAGGCCACTTCAGCTTTTACCTCAGGAGGTTTCCTTCTTTGTGTAGCATCCACTCTCTATTGACTGAAAAAATCTTTCTGGACTCAAGAAATGGTCAACAGGCCTTTTTTTAACATAGTGTTTCAGCTATTAATGTCCTGGTATTTAAACACTCACTTGCAGAAAGTTGTAGTTTCATCTTCTCTGTGGAGCTCTCTCTTCACGGAGGACACCACCTCAGAGCTTCCACAGGACTGATGCTCACTCTACTGTTGGTGTTACTACGGTTTTGATGCTTCATCCCCCCTTGTGTGCCATATACTGAGGAAGCTCATGCTCTGTCACACACATAAGGAATATTGGAATCCCCTAGTGGATTCCACCACAAACAAGCTTCTGATATTTATTTGCTATTCTACCAATTCTATGATGCCAAACAATGTATGAAGCAGTGATGAGATGTAATTTCAGCCTCCGAAGACGTAGCAATTAACGTTTTCCAAAACATACCTCTCAGCTACAATAAAAAAGCATTATTGTCCAAATATCCCCATATGCTTTTAGGATAATTCACCTGTCCAACATATTTAAACTCCATGTCTGAGCCAGTCAGAATATCTCCAGATTCAGTGGAGTGCAACTGGCAACTAATTCATGTCATCTAAAACAGCCATCTAAAACAGCATTTCTAAGATCCTGTTCTTTTCCACTAAATGAAAGATATTCAACTGTGGACAAGTCAGGTGTGTGGTTACTTTTGCTGTGCATCCCTCAATATAAGGTGTTAAGGCAAAAAAAAGGCTATGGAGTGACTTTATAAACATTTATTGTGAGGAGCACAAAAAAAGGCAGAGGATATTAGTGGGATAGTTTTATCCT
The DNA here is from genome assembly GCA_014706295.1 of Lycocorax pyrrhopterus obiensis. Taxonomy (NCBI): domain Eukaryota; kingdom Metazoa; phylum Chordata; class Aves; order Passeriformes; family Paradisaeidae; genus Lycocorax; species Lycocorax pyrrhopterus. Next base: position 133,225,966 of record JACSVZ010000002.1, on the reverse strand, counting down.
AGCAATAGATTAAGAAAAGAGAACATAAAGAATGTAAACTAGGACTGTTTCCTAATATATAACATTGGTGGGCAGAAAAGGTGAAAAACAATGCAACAAAATGTTCAGTGACATAACATCATTCAAAATAACCAGCAGACACAAAGATAAGGAGGAGCACCATGCAAGTCTATGTGAATGGGCATCCAAAAAAGAGTCAGGTCACTGTCAACAATGGCTAAAGACAGAAATAATGTATAAGATTGAGTAAAGACTAGGGTAGACAATTACCCTGACAAGTTATATCAGGTCATCGCATAAACAAGCAGCTCATTCTCAACTGGTACACTGTGTTCAGCTGTGGTTCTCCTATCCTAAAGACAGTAGGTAGCGAAGAGATTACTAACAGCCAATTACTATTGTTAGAGCCATGAGAGAACTAATCTAAAATGATTCTGAAAAAATGTGTTTGACTGTTCGAATAAGCAAAAAATTTGCGTCAAGTCGTAAAAACTGGGTAATAAAGGGATAGTAGGTTTTGCTAGTTTGTTCATGTTGCATTCATGCTTCTAGGCAACAGGTACAAAATATTTTGACTAAGGAACTGTGCATAATGGAAAAATAGGGTTGTGAGGAGACCATCTAATATCCCCCCTACCCTGACAGAGGATCTAATATGCAGTACATAAGTGTTTGGTTTACTTGATATGCAAAAACATCAACTGAGATTGCATAGGTTTCTTCATTTGGGTGCTCCATTGCTTAAATATCTCATTTACAAAGTCATGCCTAATATATAACTCAAATTTTTACAGAAAATAGTTCCAATTATTTCTAAACCTACCTATAGTCAACAAGTAATTTTGGTCTTATTGTAACAAACTTTTACATATTGAAAAGCTGCAACCATGTCTGTCTCCCAGTCTGTTTTCTCCTAGACTAAACAAACCAAATTCTTTCAACCTTTCTTCATAGACCATGTTTTCTAAACCCCTAATCACTCTTGTCACTCTGTCCTGGACTCTCGCCAAGCCCAGTTTTTCTTAAAGCATGGTGCCCAAATCTGGATAAAATATTCCACCAGTAGTAGATAGACCAGAATAATTACCTCCCAAATCTCACATCCTTTTTCTGCATCTTTGACTAAGATTTTCTTTTTGAAACAACATCACATTTCTGCCTCACATTCAGTCTGTAGCGCTGAAGATATTTTCTGCGGTACATCATTCCTTCTAGTTACTGTCTATTTTGGGTTTTTGTGTTTGACCCCTCCTTTCTGTAAGTATCACTTTATAGTTCTCCCCCCTCAGGTTTAATCTCATTAATTGCAGATTCCAATTTTTTATTTTATTTTATTCTTCAAAGTGTCTGTAATTTCCCTTCCAGTTTTGACATTCACCAATTATGCTTTCCAGTTCTTAATCCAGGTCATAAAAAATACTGTGCATAGTTCAATTTGTCTTCCCATTTTATAGAGTGCTATTGATGCATTCTCTTTGACTATTGTTTTCCAAGCAGTTGTTCATCTAAAATGTAATTATTTAATTGAGTTTATATATTATTTTCTTGGGAATGTAATATGACAGCATAAAAATCTTTACAAATAGCAAGATAAATCATCATTATCTTTTTTCAGTTTATTCCAGTCACTTTGACAAAGAAAGAAAATAGACAGGGTTGAGATCATTTTGTCTGGACAAAACTATATTTATCTTCTATGTGCTTACATATTATTGGCTAATAATTAGAGTCAAGATTTAAAAAACCAGAAAACAAGAGTGTACATTGTCCTATGTAGTTTTTTGTAGGTTTTTTTTCCATTTTTATGAGTCAAGTACTTTGTTTTCCATTCTTTGGTCTTGTGAATCTCCTCCACACTGTAGGAGTTCCTGAAAATAATAATTTGCTGGATTTTTTTGACCGGTTTGTTGAAAAGGCTCGGAAAATACATCTCATTTGTCAAAGAATTATCTGGCTTCCCTTCCCTTCCCTTCCCTTCCCTTCCCTTCCCTTCCCTTCCCTTCCCTTCCCTTCCCTTCCCTTCCCTTCCCTTCCCTTCCCTTCCCTTCCCTTCCCTTCCCTTCCCTTCCCTTCCCTTCCCTTCCCTTCCCTTCCCTTCCCTTCCCTTCCCTTCCCTTCCCTTCCCTTCCCTTCCCTTCCCTTCCCTTCCCTTCCCTTCCCTTCCCTTCCCTTCCCTTCCCTTTTTTTTCATTTTTTGGCTGTGTTGAAGATTTCAATATTGGATATGCACTGCTTATGTTTCACAACTATTTACTGCCGTGACTTCAATCTTGTCTCCCTTATGAATGGCCAGTTCTTCGGAACTTCATTTTTCTTCACAGAACTCTTTCCCAAGGAACTTACCTAACCATAGTTTACTGACATTTCCCTTTTCAAAGCTTATTGTGACTACCTTCCTATTCTTCTTCCTTTCACTAGGATCAGGACCTTTTCATTTCATAAACATTCTACCCACAAATTTGCCAAAGTCCCTCCCAAGTAAATCAAATATATATTGACTGGATACAACTTCTTCTCTTTTTCTTCCAAAATAAAAGCTCTTTCCCCTAAAACAGTCCAAAATAGAAAGAATTATGTGAAAAATAGAAGTTGAATGATCCATTTACTTTTTCAAAAACATTTTCTTTCAGTACAAAAGAAAGAAAAAACTAGTGGTATTGAAATTTGGTAAGTTTCAAGTTAAAGAAAAGATGTTTTTTCCCCCACAATCAACACATTGTGGAACTTACTCCTGCTAGATATTGTGAAAACAAGGAGTCAAATTCACAGGAGAATTAGATTTAAAAAATATTAATGACATAAAATATTGGGCTTCAGAGAAAAATTGAACTACAGTAATGTCTTAGAGTAGGTAATTCGAAAACATCCTGTTCCTTTTTTTCCCTTTCCCCTCCCCTTTTTTCCTGAAATATCTGGGGTTAGCCACTGTCAAGATAAGAAAAGTGAACTCCTAAGCTGATCCAGTTCTTCTACTTTCATGGATAACCTTGGCATTTAGCTTGTATGCAAATTCTTTCTAGTCTAAACACCAGTAAGCAAATTCAAACCATAAATAAAAAACATTGGCAGGCCAAAAAAGAATTTGAGGAACAACTTTCTAACAGCATAAAATGCTTACAGTAAAGCCATCTTTGGAACCATAAAAAAACCCAGAAGTCTGCCAGGGAATCTGTAGAGCTGATAGATGGTAAAGGTGCAAGAGGGAAGCCTGATGAAAATAAAACTTTAGCAGTTAGAAAACCTCAGAGAATTCCTTGCATTAATGTTCACTCTTGGGGAGGATGAAGGGAGTCCAGCACTTGCCTCTTTCTATGAAAAGGACAAGTTAGAAGAACTGTCTCAAACAAAAGTGTAAATTAAAGAGGTTTTAGAGCCTATGGCTGAAATTAACAGGAACAATCTCTAGAACCATATAATATTCACTTGAGCTCGGAAAGATCTCAGTTTGTTGCTGGCCTCTGGTCTGATACTCACTGCTTAGCTCTGGCTCAGTTTCAGCAGCATGAGAACAGGCAAATGTGACTTCAGTTTCTAAAAAGAGCTCCAGGAGACACTCTTAACACTACGGATCAGTAAGTCTCATTTCTGTACCAGAAAAGCTGGTAGCAACAGACACAAGTTAATCTCTGAGTATAAAGGAGGGGAGAGAAAGAATGGGGTTACACTGACAGAGGAAAAAGGCTACAAGAAGGTACTCATGCATCTTTGTGCTGATGCAATTGAGTTTCAATGAATCCAAAGTAGGTAGATTTGGGAAAATAATCCTAAAGGTAAATGAAAGAGCAGTAATAGAATAACAGATAGCTGTTACCTTCAAAAGGAGATTCTGGAGATGGTCTGGCTGGTTTTTTTGCAAACCTCAGGCCAGAGCTGTACTGCAACCACTAAGTGCTGACAGAATGTTAAGGACCTGTTACATGGGCAGACTCTGCCTCCGGAAATCCCTAATCCAAGATGAGAGTAACACGATATTCCAGGAAAAATACTGTTCTCTTCTTGCCCTGGGTTTATTTGCATGGTTTGGGTTTTTTTTTAAAATCTACTACTGGCAACTATTGGACATGGGACAGCAGTCTAGATGGATGTTTCATCGTCTCCAGTACAAACATTCTAATGTTCACATGAATTATTGCTGGATTTGCAAGCTAGCCCCGAATTCACACTGAAGAAGCAGCCACCAAATTCCCCAAATCATACAGTGATGTATTCCTCCCTGGAACCTTTTCTGGTTTTGGTTGAATATTTCTTGAGTTACCTGAAAATTTATGGCCAGATTTTTAAAACTGCACATAAACACATTTTTTTAATCAGCTAATGCAGCAGATAAATTCATGTTTAGGCACCTAAAACTAGAGATAAAAACATGCTTAGGTGCCTAAATACCTTTAAAATATGGCCCTACATATCTTTGAAGATGATGCCAAGACTTCTGTGGACATCGTTAACGTAGGGCTGAACTTCAAACATATTCAGCAGGATTCAGATAATGCACAGAGCCCATCTTGGCACGAGCTCCTCTTAAAGGTTAAGAACTAAAAAAGGAAATTCTCCTACAAAGATGGAGTGTACAAAGAAACTTTTGGGAAATAGACAGTTCTGGGCCCCCCCTTTATCTTGATGAATAACATAAGGGTAATGAAAAACAAGGAGAGACGGATAAGGAAACAGAGATAAGAAAATAGATAAGAAAAAAATGCCAAAGTTTTTAATATTTACTGCCATTAGAAAGCAATATGCCAACTGGGGAAGTGAAGATTGTAAGTTTCATAAAGAGCATCTTGGATTTTTTTTACATGATAGAAGCACCTGAAGAACTTCTTACATGTATGAAATAGTTTTAACCTACACAGGACAGACTCTATAGAAGAAAACGTGGAAGCCTATCCCTTTTTAGGAAAAAGATAACACAGAAGATAAGCAACAAAACGCAATAAACACTGTCTTGCAGATCTGAATTGAAACAATCTTCGAGAAAAAAAATTTACATGGCCAAATTCTATCATTTTTTTTTCAAGAAACATACTTTTTTGGAACAGAACATCAATACTAAGCCATATTTCAATTAATTTGTTTGCAGTGAATACTAATTTGGCAATATCATTGTCTTCCCAGGATCCAGTTTCATTCTGCATTATGAAAAGGGATTACATCTCTTACTGCAGACTGTGGTCTTCTGGCATTAATTTTACTAATTAGTCTTTGACTTTGGTCTTGAGTAAGGATGATTGGTGACCAAATGACTTTTAGGAATCCTTCTGCTCCCTACACCTTGAAGTGAAATTGTGATGAATAGCTCCACGCCTATGGCCCCAAAATCTGCAGCAAATGTACTCTTTTAAGATTTCAGTAATATTTTTTACAAATATTACTATTTTTCTGGTGGACTAAGTCTAGTCTTTGATTGTGTTCTTTCACTTTTGACTCGCACTTTTTGTTGCTATTTATGACTGAGAAAACCATGTTCTATTGTCCTGAAACAGAAACATTCCTCATGTAAACTACGGAGGTGTAAATAAATTCACATGGGGTTCAGACAATAAAATACATTGAAAATGTATTGTTCCAGATGATGGGCATTTTTCTTACATTAAAAGTCAGCAAATACACTTCTCCAGAGAGCAGTCTGGTGATGGAGAATATCCTGATAAAATGGACTAAAACAACTCCAGAAGGAACAAAGGTATCTCTCTGTAAATCACAATTTGCTAATAAACCTGAATAACTTGAAAGATTTGTACAAGTGAAATCAAGAGCGATCGCAATATGCAGTGGTAGTTAATGTAGTCAATCATTTCCACAGCTACACCTCTGTATATATTTGACTGACTAAAAGCAATTCTGCTGCTATGACTTTCTTGATATTGAAACTGGATTTTATTTTGCATTTTATTAGTCTTAAAGCAGATACATAGTTGCAGTTAAATAATGATTATCAGTTCCATGTTATTATACTGAGCAAAATATATTGTGATAATTGTAATGGACTTTTGATGTTATTTTGCTTATCAGCTGCACCATTTTAGTAGTTTTCCACATCTGTATATGTGACACTAGTTATGCTCTGGAAGTGTTAATTAAAGAGAATTTAGAGTAATATAAAATCTTCATAGCATGTGCAGCAACAAAATATGTGAACTATCTTCATTTCACGTTTCTTTACATAGTGATGACCTCAGTTATATATTCAAATAAAATTTAGTTCATATTCATTTTAAATTTCTAATAAAAGACTTAATTCCTTTGTCTCTTTGTCAATGTTGATTTTATTAACCTCAATTTTCAAACATGCTTGTTAAATAGTCAGCAGTTATCATGAGGTTATGTAAATGAAAAACAAACAAAATGCTTCCTTCTATTCCAGACTGGAAAGTAGTACAGTATCTCAGAGCCCACCACTGGTAAATGCTTTCCCTGAGTTCCTCACTTGAGTTTTTTCCCCCATTTTTTATATAATGTAATTAAGAGATGTGCTGTAGTCAAAATATAGTGTTTATTTAATAAGGTTGATTGGCCTCAGGAGAGTACCTAAACAGATTTGGTACTTTAATACCTGGGAGAAATTTATTCTTGGCTTAACTCTTGACAGATACACCCAGGGATGAGTTTAGTCCTTTTATTTCACAGAAATAGATTGCATTGATTTACCCCTTTATTCAGTTCGGCGTCGTCCAAGACTTAGAAAGATGTAGGAATATTATGGACTATCACTTTAAATCCCATTCCACTCAAAAATCCTTTGAGTAAAGTAAGGCAACTAAATTTAAAGTTTAAAATAAGACAATCCTTGCAGTAAAAATCAGCCACTTATCAGTATACTTCCATGCAGCTCATTCGGAATTCAGAATTTGGAACACAAATTTAGAATATTGAACATGGCATTATTCATTACCTGGCACACAGTCATTCAAGGCAGTTAGCCAAACAAGCTATCTCTCTACTTACAGGTGAAACAACGTTTTTGAGAATCTTAAAAATTTGAAAACATTCATAAATCAAAATATGAGGGTTTCTAAGGGGGAAGCTAACATCATGCCAATTTTAAGTATACTGGATATGGAAACAAGTCAGCAGTTTAAAAGGATTCTCTGACAGGCACTTCCACTTATTCAGACAATATCAATTAGTGTCTGCAGAGCGGACTTACCCACGATGATATTTCAATTGGTGTATTTTCCAGATGCAAAGAGAGTCTATTTTTCCTCTCTTTGTTTTATACTGCTTCAAAAGGAACAATTAATAGCGAAGGTTAGGACATGAATCGGGGTATAGAACTGGTGTTTAAACATAAGTTTGAAAACCTGTCAGGTCCAGAAACTTTTTCCAGTGATCATCACCACTCTTCACAATGATTTTTCTCTACCAGCAAGCTATTTTACTCTTTTTCCATGGTTGTACACAGTGAAATGTGTGGCAGGATTGCGATGGTGGGAAGGGCTGGTGGAAAGTGGTCCAGGAGAGGACAGAGGCCCCAGCCACAGACCTGTTCCTGAGGGAATAGCTGCCTGTCAGCCCACATGCCTGGGCCTCAGCCACTGCATTGCTTCCAGCCTCTTCCACCTTGTCATCCTGGGAAATGAGCGGCATTTGAGTCCCACCCCACCAAGGTGCTATACATCCAGGACCTTCTTCCCTCCCTGTCAGCTTCTCCCAGCAGCACAGAGCTCCAGTAAAAGGAAGAGAACTTGGAAATTTGAGGTGAACTTTTACTTAGTCACGAGACTGATTGCTGAGCGATAGGAGTAAAGCCCAAGTGGACTTACAGCCAGTGAGTTGTGATTTCCAGGGTGGCCTCATGTCCATGCAGGCAAGGAGATCCAGAAACAAACTGGCTCTGAGGCATCCTTCTGTTATGATGCCAGTGCTCACCTGCATCATCTCACCAGCAGCTTCGTCCTGGCTGAGAGTGAAGAGAGACCTCCAGAACAATCTGGACAACTGCAGTGGTTGAATGAATACAAGAACAGACTAGTTAAAAAAAATTAGCCATTAACACTGTTCAACTCTTTATTTCTGCAACTATATCTGTTTTAGATATGGTGAAAACTTCCACTTCACTTATAATGTCACGGTTTCAAAGACTTTGAGTATTTTCAGCATGAATATTTATATGAATACAGTGTTTTGGCATTCACTTTTCATCCTTTGGTATTCCTTTCAATAAAGGAAGTACAGGGCCTTAAAGAGTAACCACCCATCAGGAATACAGAGCAATAGCATAAGGTTTAGATGAACAGCTATGCCCTAAGGAGAACAAGTATTAATTATGAGAAGCCCCCATCAGTGCTTAAGAAATATAGTGATTGTAATACCTTTATGAGAAAGTCAAAAGCAAACACTGGTGAATAAAATATATCTGCATTAATATTACCCTCAGTGGAAGATACAGTGTATGATACAACAACAAGATGCAGAAAAAAAAGTCCTAAATTCAGGACTAAACGGGAAAAAATTATTCATAACAAGTAATTGAATCACATCTGTGAATATTATTCTGTCTGCTTGGAAATGGTGAATGCTAAAAGCCTGGCTGCAGAGAGATTTCTCAGTTTTCTGACAGTGTCTGTGTGAAAGCCTTGCTTTCTCACGGATGCAACGGGAAAACAGTTGGGAGATTTGTAAACTACGGTATTTTTATGATACCAAGAAGAAAACATCTGAAGCAAGTGTTGTTGGGTTCAGCCAATCCCTCTGGGGGGTGGCTGGTCAGTGAACCAATAACCTTATGTCAGTCCAGCGTGCTAAGGTATATAAGCGAATTTGTAAATTAATAAAGGGTCGGTTTCTTCTCAGCCTAAACCGTCCATGTCGCTTTATTCCTTGGTCTCTGCTTGCTAGCAACAGGAAACTTTTGGAAATTCAGCTGGATTAGTTCTCCTTCACTTCCTGTCCTAAACATTTGTTTTGTGTTTCTGTCTCCTGTTGAACAAAAACTGCCTTTCACCTCAATGGATGCCGGTATTTCAGTGATGCAGGAAGAGTTTCAAGTGTGTATCCTATAGAAAGTAAGACAGAAACATAAGGATAGATAAATGGGTGTGTGATACGTTTATTCATATAAAGGAAAAGTCAACATGTCTATGCAACACTTCTAACCTGAGTTGGATTTATATCAGTAGAAAGGGGTACAGCTGCTGTAATTTCAATAGAGCTAGACTGTTGTAAACCCTTCTATCCACAGAACTCAATATTTGTGTAGGTTCTTCAATTCAAAAGGATCCTAAAGTGCTTGGTGTTTTAGTAAAAATCTCTTATCTGTACTATAGCTGGATGAATAGTACTTAAGGAATACATTATCTGAGAAATTTTACCATTTTTCATCAAATAATGTGTTCAACAACTAATTTTATGAGGTGTTAGAGTAATTCTCTGTAGTTGAATACTGTACATGCTTGAATAAAGAATTTAATAAACAATGGTAATATTTACCAAAAAGGTGTTCAATTATTTTATTCCTTTAAAAATGTCAAATAATTTCTATGTTAAGAAATACTAATACAGCTCTAATGCTGACCACCTTCAATATTCTATCAACATTTCCCCACCTCTGCCCTCCAAAGGAATAAAGATCTGAATGAAGTCTTCTATTCTTGTCTTACAGACCAGAGATCCAGGGTTGTGAAATATAGGCCTTGACTCAGATTTTTTTCATGTACTCAAATAGAGAACAAATCTCTTCTAGGAACTTCTGCTTGTTTGCAGTCAATAAATGACAGTAAATAGGATCTACATCCACCTCTTATTCACTCGTTCTGCTGAGGTGCTGACAAAGGGTGGGTGATTCATATCCTGCTGATCCTTCCCCCACTCAGAGATCCTCTGGTGCACCTTTGTCCACCCAGGGTGCACAGCCTCGCTCTCTTCCTTTCCAATAGCTCATCTCACTTTTTTTTTTTAAACACCGTAACCTCCATTAGTGTAACCTACCTTTTGTAAAATGTCATAGTGATTGTTCCTTCAAACAAGAAAATATCAGACTTCTTTTAACACCCAGGTCTCTCTGAAGGGTTTAAACACTCATCCTACTGGCCAGGGGAGTAGAGTGGTTGACTTGGAAAAGTTGGGGTTGAATTTTCAGACAGAAAAAGAAAAAAAGAAAAGAAAAAATGAAAAGAAAAAATTCTGTACTTAATAGTGAGCAAAATATAGCAATAAATCTTGAATCAGGTCTTGGAAGGCAGTCCTCCCACTTCTGTGCTCTCCCTCCCTTCTTGTCCTCTCCGTTTCTCTCTCTCCCTCCCTATCCCTCTCACCAGAGAAGTCATGTTTTATTTTGTTCATCAGCTACACCCTCAGCAAGAGACTAGATCAAATCCAGGCCTACAGTCATGTACTAATTCCTGGATCAGCTGTCTTCCCTACTTACTGATACAGACAGGGTAGAATATCTAAATAAAAATGTACCTGTGATAGAGACATATCTTTTTGATGAAAAGCATAGCTCTTTAATGAAGAAGCAGCAGACAAAGTTGCTAAACTCTTTGGGATCCCACACAATGAAAGGTGCCTTATAAGTTACTCTTAGTGGTACTGTGATTGGTACAGAAGCCTTTGTAGTGTCTCATCCTGGACAGAGTCTAATAGCTCAAAAGACAATGATATTTTCAGTGTTTTAAAAATTATGATCTACCACGATCTTACCTAATTTTATCTCATTGGGAGTCTTCTGCATACATTTAAATAATGATCAGATCTTCCTTCATCTTTATCTTTTCAGAGTGCTCATGCAGCCAGAATGATATCAAGGTATTAAAATTCAAGAGTTATTCTTTTAAAAACCAATTTTTCTTTTTCTATAAGTGTACGGTTTAATTCCATGGAAATTAATTTTACTCAGGAAAGTATTTTTTCACTTCAAGTATCTTTTAAATGCTTCTTTTTACACCCAACCTGCTGGCAAAAAAATTAGAAAGCAAACAAATGAGATGATTTGCAGTGAAGAGACGGGATGCCGAAAGAGCACAGTATATAATTGGGAGAGCACAGGAGAATGTTTAAAGTAAGTTCAAGAACAGAGATAAGGCTAAAGATGATGTTATCTGTTGGACAGAAGAAGCCATTAACATACACCAGAGTGTTTTCAATCACTTAATCAGAAAACCCTTTTCCTGAGCACTGTTTCTTGTCCGCGTGCCATGAACAAACATAAATATTTTGGATTTCCTGCATCCTTCACTCTGATAATGGGCTCTTAACTATAAGCCCTTCCCACCTCAAAGAAAGAGCTAAAAACAAATGATAAAACATGAACCCTAGAGACGATTTCTAGACCAGAGGAGTTGCAGAATTCAACTGCATGCTCAAAACAGCTTTTGCAGTACATTGTTAGTCCTAGTTTAATATGAATGTAATTTGAGACAAAAGGAGAATGGACGGAGATGAGGATGAAACTGCTCTCAATGAGCTAAAATGACTAAATTATCACTGACTGCAGTGGTATACGCTCAGCAACATAGAAACAAAAGCTTAACTGTTCTATTTTTATGACAAATACAAAATTCTACATTTCAGTGAAATCACATTTAACTTCACAGAAATAAAATTAGAGAAAAGTAATCTTGTGGGTTTTTTTTTTTTCTCCTACACATTTTATGTGTGTGGGAAATGTTCAGGAGCTCAGATATGTGCTTATTGTAAAGGAGATCTTTGAGAGGTCTTGAGGATGTCATTGTTTCTGCTGCTGGAGGTTTTTCCACTAGTTTCTGATGATTCAAGGAAAAAATTTAGGTGATGTTAACTCTTCTGTAGAAACAATGACTGGATGATCTTTGTAGCTGTACAGCTCCACCAAAGCTTCATTCTTTTTCACTCTTTTTCCTTACAGCTGCATAGCAGTCAAGTCCTTACAGCACTGCAAATCTAAATATTGCACCAGGAAAGTGCAAAACAACATTCACTTTATATTACAGTATATTATCAAAACCATCCCAACTTTGGCAACAGCAGTATGGCTTCAGAGGCTGTTTTCAGATAATTCTGACACTGCTGATGCAATGCTTTTCTTGGTCCAAATGAGCTGTATCAGTCATTTGAATTATAATGAACTAGGAACTGCACAGTGTGTTTCAACAAATAAATCAAAGTGGAATACTTGGGCATCAGGTGAAACTAACTTTAAGTGGTCATTACGTGGAAAAAAGTAGATGCATTTTAAAATGGTTTTGTAATGCTTCAAATGACCAGGAGACAAATTTGTTTGCTATGTTACAACACATAACAGGAAAAACACACCATGTAGTAGATTGATCACTAGTCAAGATTCAACTTCTCAGAAGTTATGTGAAAATAAATAGTGCCAAATAGTCAGCTGGTGTAAGCAGCAACTCTGCACTGAACAATACCAACTTGTGTCTGCTAAGGATCTGGCTGTTGCACTAGTTCAGGAACTTGAAAGTGGTGATTTGCATGGCTTTAAAGTAAACACTTTCAGAGAAAAGTTGTTTTAAATTCTGAATTAGACTTCAGGAATATAAAATACATACAAATGTATAAATAACAACAAAAAAAAGGAGGTATTCTGGCATGGAAAGTCACAGAAAATAATTGCTCCGTTCCATTAAAATATTTGGAAATATTATACCATTGAATAAATGTAAAAAATCTAAATTTTTCCAGATGGCATGTAATAGTTATCAGTTTTATAATTAGGTATAAGAGGTCTTTATTTTTTTGCCATCACAGAATGTGTTTATGGGCTCACACTTACATTCTACGTAAAAACAAACAAAACCTTGCATACATGCAGAATGCTGAAAGCAGAATTGAGATGATTTAGTGTTTTTGGTGTATATTCCCTTTGTGTATCTGAGGTAGCAACAGGAAAATATTTACGACATTTTCCACTTGTTTTTCTTACAGGTGAAATGCATTTTTTATAATAAAACAGTGATTTTTTTTCTGTGGTAACTGCTAAGGAAATCTGATGGCTCATAAGAAACACTATTTTCCCATCATAAACATTTCCTCTCATTACTGAGAAAACTGCCACTAATCAAATGCATTTCTGAAGCACTACAAAAGGATTTGGCATTAAATTTCAAGATAATGGTTGTTAAGTGTGGCTTGTTTCCTTCTTAGGCTTCATTTTGTCTGTTACTGCTTTATTCTTTTTCCGTACACTGGAAAATGTGCAGCACTGTTTGTTGTAGAGTGTGGGACACAAATATGAATCAAACCTGTTTACATATGATTCTGATTTTGGGGGGAGGAATTACTTCTCAATCAGACTTAATAACTGCTACAGAAGCAGAATGCGAAGTTGGTTTGTTTTTCGTTTTAAAAAATGTTGGTTGAATCACATCAAAATCTCAAGACAATTCCAAGATGAACTGACTCTGAGAGTAAATGACCTCTTCATCTCAGTGATAAAGTTCTAGCCAAAATATTCTCTCGTCCTGAGACGTGATTCATTAGAAATATGTGCATGGTGTGGAGCTCTACTTTCTATCTGGCAGAGTCCAGCCTGCAGACTGATAAGAAGCAAATGCAAATGTCCTGATAAGAACTGAATGCAAATATTTATGATATGATATTCCCTGGGAATTATGTGCAGATAAAACAAAGTGTATTATTTTCCCGCTTCTCTTTCAGGTTTGCCAAAATGCCCTTTTTCGCTTTCGGAATTTGCATTTCTTCAAAATTGATTCGGCTTGCGTATTATGTTAAGCTATTTGTTTGCTAAGGATGGTAATTAGTTACTGTAATTACAGCAATGACAGTTGCTAAATTGTTTTTAAAGCATTACAGTGAGCCTGTGCCAGAAGATTGCAGTATTTTTTTGGATTTAAGCAGAGGCTGGAAAAACTCCCACTCTAAGGCCAGCATGGGATTTTCAACTACAAAGCTGCTTTTCCTGATTGAAATATTTTTTTTAAGAAATCATTAATTTGCATTGATTGTAAGTACTAACTTTAAATTTTGGTTTATTCACAGATCACAGAAATATTAGTGATAGTGGGCCCTGTGGGAAAGGAGATACAAGGGGGACTCCCATCGTAAATAAAAGTGAAAGCTGATAGCTGAGGAAAAATGGTATAACTATTACTCTGAGCCTGTTAATTAAACTCTTTAGCTTAGTTTTTAGATAAATTAAAAACAATTTAAAAATGCCTGATTAAAAGTCATTCCTAAACTTTTCTGAGGTGCTGAGAGCTAAGTAAGAAACTCAGAAACAGCTATATTCACCTAGTCCTTATTGTACAGCATGCTCTGCATCAAGACAGCAGAAAAAGGAAATGGACAGCTCTTGCAAATAAGCTCAGAGAGTCAAAGTCAAATAAAGGGTTTTTTCTGCGGTGTCTTGACACTATAGTCATTGCTTTTCCATTTTTATTTACAGGCTAACACCGGACACTTGCATCCAGTGTATGTCCACGGTGAATATTTGGTGACAATCCCAGAAAGCTCCAAGTTTCATCCTTTCCTCCTTCCCTCTAGCATTTCCTCCAAAGGAGTTATTGTCACAGCAGGAAGAGTGTGCAGCTCAGCAGTGGAAGAGCCCCAGGCATCATAGCATGAGCTCTTCCTCTTCCAAGACATGTGGTCTCGGGAGATTAGCTGGTGTGTGTGTGGGAACCCTAAGGCTTTCACCCATCCCTTCATTCTGTTCCTCCTTCCACTCCACCCCCGTATAATCTCATTCCCCACAGTTTATAGGAATAGACATAATCACTGCACTCCTCTTCCTTCAGAGAAAAGGCAGCCTCCTTTGAGGCTACAGATCAGGTCTGTAACTAGGAAGAGCACCTGTAACCCACCTTCCATCACCTTCATCCCTCTCTCGGATGCCAATTCACCTAAAGCCCCGATGCTTGAAGTCCTGGGATTTATTTTGAGATTCCTCCCACCTTCAAAACCAGCCTTCCCCAGCTGTTTCTCACCATATCTTGGTTCCTTTTCTGCCCAGTCCCGTTGTACCTGCCCGTGTGCTGCGGGTGGCAGCGTGCAGTGCCCGCAGGCAGCACAGCCCCTGCACTTGCCTGTGTGGAGTGCACGCATCCACCGAGCCTGCTGACACCGGGTTTAAGTACACAGGACAGAAGCAAGCAGTGTTTGCCTCACGGTTTGCAGGCCACTGCTTTCATTCTGACATAGAGTCAGTCTTTCAAAGGTGCATTGTGCTTTGCAGTATCATTTATCTAGTTACCTTTTAATTGTCATTTGCAGATAATGAGCTGAATATCCACTTCTTGCCCCAGAATACCAGCTTGAATCAGCTAGTGTCCTCTTACTCACACAAACTTCCATTATTCTGACGATATAGAGGTTTTACATTTATTTGGGGGAAAAAAAGCGCCTGTTCTGTATTGTCTTTATGAAGTAGCTAAAGATCCAGAGAAATGCAAGTCTCATGATATCACCAGATCATTCAACACAGGGGAATCTTGCAGTTTCTAATCATGAGGGAATAGCATGCTAACAGCTCATGAGAAACACATGGTGTGACATTCTGAGGTCACTTTTCTATCCCATGTATAAACTTACAATAGTGGATTTTGACTGAGCAGTATTGGATCAAAGAACAACTTCAGGAAACATAAGTTAAGATTCAAATATCAGCTAAGTGATTGCTTAGCTACAGAAAGAAAAACATCTCTCCTGAAGTGAGAGAGTTTTCTTGTCCTGAGTTTCAAAGGCTTATTCCTTACAAAGTTTATTAGCTTATATTTGGATTACACTCTTCACTTTGAAACTGCTACAAAGCATTTACTTCCAAGGCCCTCCACTAGCTACATAGACAATATATCAGGATATAACAGCCCCATCTGCTGCTAAGCAGATTTGTATCTAATTTATACTTGTATTTGGATGATAGTGTTTTAGTGATGGATGAGAGATATCTTTAAGCATTTATTTGGATCAAATTTATATGTCATTTTCATCTTAAAATGGAAAATAAGTTGATAGTGTGATCATGTATGGTGTGTCATAGACTGTTCTCAGCGTCTTTATTAAAGGAGTTATGAGAGATGAATACAAAAACCTTAATTATCAGTAGGCTTTGCAACAACTCGTAAGTACTGATAATTCATTGGTTAACACATCTGGTAAACATTTAGTACCATTTATTGACCTTTTAAAAATCATCATGAGATCTAATCAAGCAAATGAGAAATGTTCATATATTGTGTCTCTTATGGAAAGTGAGATGCTACCTACTTTGGGATTCTGAGAGCAACACAATAGCAGAATATATTTCTATTTACCTTACATAATAAACTAGCAAATGTGTTTGATTACTGCAAGAGTAAGCATGACTGTAAAATTACGTTCTACCTCTATAATGACTTTATTTTGTTTTGTGTGTGCATATATATATACACATATATACAATGCTATCATTTGCATTATGCATGCAGAGCCTTAAACGTTACTACTTGTGAGTTCAGCAGATATCACAGAGCTAGATGCATTGTGAGATGCATGTGAAAATGCGCAATGTAAAGCACGGAACAGTGATATACATATTTGCATGAACACACAAAACATAGCAATTCCCTTCTTGAAATCAGGACCAAGGCTGTGGAAACAGGCATTGGTCCAACTCAGAGGTTAGCACAGCAGGTTATAAAGGACATATGCAGAGTATATATTGCCAGTTTGATTTTAGAGTAAAATCAGTCTTGCAAGTCACTCAGGTAACAGATTGGTGTCTGCTTTGCTTTTTCCTGGGTTACAGGAGAGTGACTTAGTCGTGGGAGAGTCCTGGAGGAAAGGGAGTGTTGCACTGTCTCAGCAGCTGAGGGGCTCTTGGAGAAACTGCTTCGAAAATCCATCCTGGATGGGAATGAAAAACACAGAGTCTCAGAGATGATTTGGGAGTCTCAGGAGGCAATACTGGGGAGAGAAGGGGAGAAATGCACAGCTAGCTGTTTGAGGGGATGGATAAAGAAAAAGCTCAAGGACAAAAGAGGAGTGTGCAGAATGGGTGTGATACAGCTGTTTGTGAGTGGCCAGAACCAAGCAGGGAAGCAGAGACAGACCTGGGAGGACTCAGATGGTTGTAGCAAAGGGCTTTCTTCCCTGCTTGTGACTTCTCTGCACTTTGACCCAATTATTTTGGTTTTTCTCTGTGTAAGAATTTATTAATTACCCTAGTTTGGGTTAGAGCAAAAATTGTCATTTTGAATTAAAAGCCCTTTTTTGAGTGGGGCTTGTCACTTGCAGTGAATAAAATGCAGGCAAAATGCCTGACTATATTACGATTCTGTTACACTCCTTTCTTGGTTTTTTATTTTATTTTGTTTGGTGTGTTTTGGGTTTGGTTTGGATTTTTGGTTTGGGGTTTGTCTTGTTGCGTTTTTTTCCCCGAAAATTCTCATCTCTTGGAATCAAGAAATAACAGAAATACATTCATTAAAAAGGGGTCCCGGACCATGCAGAGACTAAGGAAATCTTGAAATTCATCCAAATGGAAACAAAATCTCAGAACAAAAAAAAAATTCACAATAAGGGAAAAAAGCCCTAAAAAGTATCCTTTTAAAAATTTTGTTGCTTTTAAACTAGTCTCAGGCTTTTTGCAAACTTGAGGTTGCTAAAGCTTTAACTGTTTTACTCTGTGCTGTCTAGGGACTGTGGATACAGAGCACCATAATACCATGCGAAGAAGTTTTACACTCCCTGAATAATAAAGCAAATGATTAAATAGATTTCTCTGATGTGATGCATTGTTTAAGGTGCTGTCTTCCCCTGTGAATCCTGGCAAATGATAGGGACTAAAATCCCACACAGCATCTAATTAACACCAGCGCTCTGGCCATAGTAAAAGTGCAACAGATAGATGCAATCCTAGAAATGAGTATTTGTTTTCTACCTTGAAATACATGAAAAGGATGAAGTTAATAAATGATTGCAACTCTCTCACTTGGCCAAGGCCAATAGACCCTGATTATTGTAACAACTGTTGATTTGATTCTAAATCGAAGATAGAAAAAGATTATATGAACACTTAAGTGTGAATTTCTGTGTTGTTATTATTATACTCTAACATTAGGAAATATAGATGCGTTGACTCTGCCTAGGTGTTTGGAGTTGACTGTGCTTTTGCTAATAATGTCTCTTCCTGCAGTTCTGTCCCAACCTTGCTCAGGTTTGCTGGAACTCACGATCTATCAGGGAGGACTGAAAAAAAAGAGTTATGAAGTGTGGGTCATTATCAGCGAACATCCTGTCGTCAGCCCCATGGTGAGCCAGTGACTGGACACAGCTGTGATGGGGACAGCGTGAGGAGCAGGCTGTAGAGTCAGTATGGGATCATTTCCCCAACTAGGGCAGGTCACACTAATGAGATCTGTATGGAGAAGAAGGATTACAGGTCCCTTTGCACTTTTTCATGCACCCACTGTAAATCCACCACTGACCTTGCTCTATATAACTCAGTGTTACATTATTGCCTGAGGTGTTGTGTAAGTCCTCAACTCTTAAAATCCATCCTGTGTGCTCCATTTCAGACTTCTGCACAAAATTGGAACTACAAATAATTTGGTAGGAATTTTCCACCTGAAGTCTTTTTCCTCCTATCAGAGAATCTTCCAAATGATCAGTTTAGGTGTTTTCCTCACATACACCACGAGGTCCAACTCAGCTTTAGTATGATTATACTACCACTCCCCATCTTGTGACATGGAGCAAGCATGTTGCACTGGAAGATGCTAAGAGGGAACAGCTATAGCCTCTAAACTAAGAAATTCTTGATATCTTTTTATTATGCTAAATGCTTTGAAGGAGTATGTTGAATTTGATGAGTTGTCATCAATACACAAAAGGAATTTCAGTGGAATGGACCAGGCTGTCAGGACACAGAGGTCTGCGATAATCACTGACTGGGACAGTACTACCTTGGCCTATCTTGGCCACAGGACTGGAGAGATCTCAGGTTCCCTGCCAGCTGACCAAAACTTACAGCTGCCCACTCTGCTTGCTTCTGATGAAGCTTGGATCCCTGTCAAAGCCAGGGGAATGGAAGCTCTGCAGTACTCAGTATGAATTGTGACTTTCTAGACTTCAATCCTTCCAGCTTTGAGACAGAGGATTTTCCCAAATAAGGGGACTTCCCCAGAATAATACAAACCTTTCAGACAAGTCGGGTTTCCCCAGTTAAGTCCCATTAGTAAGAGACAGCTTCTGTTTCCTTTGACTGGGGACAGTGTGGTGAGTTTCCAGGAACTGGAATACCTGCCTTCTGATGTTTTTTTCCTTGAGAAATATAATAAAACATAACAACTTGTAAAAAAACCAAGTCGTCAGTTTCCAAACACATAGTAGATCTCTGCTTTTGATGAACATAATCGATCTTTAGGCTCTATTAATTAGATCCATATTAACTATAAGAGAAGCTTAGGCACGTTAGGGCCCATGTGGACATCTGCCTGTGGAGTCCTGAATTTAGGTGCTATATCTCAACACACAGCTGACCTCCCTAAGAATAAGTTGTATCAGCAGTGTGGAGATATTTCCCACCAGTGCCCCTTAGTGCAACACTATTTCCAGTTGCATAAAGGAGAACTGACAATGTAACCTACACTTCCCAGCTTCATCTAACAATTTGATAGAAGAGAAAATGTCCAATTTGCTTATTTGAAAGATTTTCAGTTGTTAATGTAAGGAAAAAACCTGCAGTAAAAGAGAGTAACTTAAAAATTAATTGTCTAAAGAAAACTCGTGATAGATTTTTTGATAGTTGTACACATATATAAGGAAAGCACATTTATTACAAGTCACACCTATAACTTTAAGAATGTTAACTGCATTTTGTGCATTGTCTTAATGTACAATGAAGACATATCTAAATAGGATAAACCAAATAAATTTAGGTATGTGTGACAGTTCATCTGTGGAAGAGTAGGGATCAGAATTATCTGAGATATTTCTACAGTCTGTTGGGTGTCTATATCCTTACAGTTTTACAATGACTTACGGATTAGGATTGTGTTACAAATACAAATAACATCTGTATGTGTATGAAACACATCGTAATTTAGGAAGGAAAACAACCTTTCTGATCAAATCACTAACAAATGAGTGTATCCAAATCTAATATATGAGGAACTCTGAAATATGTATGATGTGTTGAAACAAACCAAGTGCTTGCTAGCACAAATTAGAAGATGAATCTATTGTGTTCCATTAAGAGGATGAACGTGTCCTAACTGCAAGTCCTAAAATAGTCTCAAACTCCATCAAAAGAAATTCATTCAGTCCAGGTGCACCTCTTTTCCAATAAAGTTTTGATGGTGGATGATAGCTGGTAAATATAAATTAGCTGTACTGGATCAAAGACCAGCTGTAATGATGGGGAGAGAAGAATGGCTGCATTCATCACATCATAAAGTGGAGAGAGACATGAAATGGTACTAGTGAAACTGAGCTGAGTACATATAAAGAGGAAAAAAACGAAAGGAAAGCTAAGGTACAGAAGAGAGATTATGAATCATCATGCACAATCAGTACCCACATCTTATAAAAAAATGATTATAGAAAAGTGAAAAGCTATTATTTTACAAAGCACTCTGCAGATCATTTTAGATCATTTCAGTTTCCTTGTGCTGAAGCCCCTCAAAATATTGTGCAACGAGATTATAATCCTCATTTGGTTTTGAATTGTTGCATGTTTTAATGTTAACAGTAACTTTTTACCAAAATATAAAATTCGAGTAGAAGCCAGCTATCAATAAACTTAAAGGTTTTGCTAAGTAAGAAATCCACTTGTAGATTAAAGCAATACAATTTTTACACAATAAGGAAAACACGTGGACTATGGAAATTTAAGCATTCTGTATTTTTCCAGATGAAACTGTTGTGATTGGTGAGATTTTATAGTGGAAGGGAAAAAAATCAAATGGAGGGTTTTCTAATCTGACAATTATTTAGCAGAACTAAACAATCTGTTTCCCACAAAGCTCAAGATGCAGTTGAAAACAGAGCATGAATTTTTTCCAGCTCTTCTCAAAAACTTCATTAATCTTTTGTCAGTAATTCACTTTTTTCAAGAATCTGTCTCTTTGGACAGAAGTTCACTCCCTCCTGAAGTGCTTAATAACTAAAATTTATTGTTCAGAGCTATCAGCATTAAGATCCAGCCTCTGAGTTTCATTAAGACTATGGCCACAGGCCTCAGAACTTGAAGAACATTGAGCATGTAAAGGAGAATCAAAATTGATCAAGGCCAATGCTTGGCCCCTTGTTGGATATCAAAGGCTGAAAAGAACATGATGTTTCTCTGTAATGGTCAGAAGTAACTAGAGAAAGTTGTTTTGTATGGTTAGGACTTGCTTATATTAGCACTGTCTAGTGCACTGTCACAAAAAATGCACCAAATGTAGCTTATCCTAACTACCAGTAAATATATATACTCGGCATCACTGATTAATGCAGAAAGTCACCACCTCCTTTCTTCCTTTTCTGCACACCTGAGTGTTGCTAGGATTCCTGTGTTGACTTAGGCAGAGCTAGGGAAGGTCTTACTAAGTTTGTGCTTCACCAACCTTTGCAGCAGGGACCTTCCATGTTTATATACCACTTACAGAAGTGAGGTCCTGGCTTATCCTAAAATTAGATCAAATAATTAAAATGACAGTAATACTGATGACAGTGGTAATAACAGGCCATCAAGCTCACCTGAAAGCTACATTTTAGCACACCTGATGATATTTCAATTGATGTTTCCAATGCTCCTTGAAGCGTTTGAAAGCTTCAGTGGTTTTATGCAGTATTCATTTGACTTTTCTTTAAGAGCTATGTTGAATAAGGACACAATGAATCTTAAACTAATAGATAATGCATTTTCACACTTAGGCAAAAGAATTTAGCTTCAACACACAGTAAAGTCACTGGAGGTTTTACTTCTAGATTTCTTTGTGTTTATGCCTACATCATGTCAATGCTCTGTTGATGACCTACCAGTACTGAAGAACAGACTGGTTCTTCCCAGGACCTTGGACCTGTAAGCTGCCCCATAGACCACCCAATAATAATTTGCATCTTAAACAAGCCAGAACAGTTTTACACTGCTTAATATGAGCAAGTGTTAAAAAAGACAAAATAGATCTGTTATTTAGAAACCTCCTTTTTGACAGCAGAGAAGTACTTAAAGGGTTAACTCTGCTTCTGATTAAATAAATAAATAAGTAAATAAATGACTCTCTGATGAACTATTCAAATCTACCTGGAAACAGTGCAGAACTATGTTCATGGTTTAACATACTTATGGGGTGAATGCGTTTTCCAGTTTTATGAAAGATATCTACTATTCGATGGATGTTGCAAGATTTTACCTGAGTTTCCTTTAAAAGTTATGGTGGAAATTTTGCTGCATACCAAGTATTTTGTTATATTAATGTGTTTTACAGCAGTATGGCTGAGGCAATGAAACACAAAGAGCATTTTTTTATAGCTATAAATCATTTCCTGGTACCTAGATACTAGAACATTAGACATACTCTAACACAACAGAGATAAACTTCATCTGCATAATATGATGTGAATTATTTTCTCTGTCAAGTGATTTTTGATCGAAGTTAAGTCACTAAGAACATCATTTTGACAGGTGCAGACTCAAACAGAAGAGTAACAGCATGCCTGGACTTCACACGGCTTATGCTCTACATACCCTAGAAGACAATTTCAGTTGTTCATGTCCTGCCTCCTCATGAAATGAATCAAGCTGTACCTATCTGGTGGTATTTCATTTCTTTTAACCATTGCCTTTGACAACACTGATGAAACTGCCTCCTTTGAAAATAAATGTTCTTGGCATAAACTGCCTTGGCACTTGGGTGTTTCAATTGCTGTTACATCCGTGATGGTCTAAAAGTGTGACTGAAACAAAATTTGTGAATTACTCAAAGAAAGGCTGTGCAACTGGAAGTATGCCTGCTTTTTCAGCTACATATTACCTTTTCTTAAAAGTTTTGTCTCTCAAAGAGTGCATTTATACATGCACATGGACATTGGTTCTGCTCTCTGTTGTCATTCTCTCAGGAACTCTGACTTCCCATCAACTTTTATACTGATATAAGGTCTTCAGCTGAATTGTCTCTTTCACAGCTTTTCCCACAGGAGCACGGAGTAGATTTTTTTCTCTGTTTGGCACTGCTTTGCTTATAAGTGAGCATCTTGGAACTCCAGCTAATGGGATGAAATTTAGAGCCAGTTTCAGTCAATCCTAAATTATGCTGTCAGGGCTTCCATAGGGCTGAGGCATGAGTGCTGGCAAAGAATTTTTCCCCTGCTCCTAGGCTGGAGGCCTCACTTTGTCACCTAGTTACATATTTAGATACATTCTAAGCAATGAAAAACCCCACATTTTCATCTCAGAAAATGCTAAACCAAGTGCATGATAGTGAGAGATGTGATTTTCACATACTGACTAATTTAAGAAAGCTCAATGAACAAGCTATTCTAAAAATGCAATGACCACCTTGGATCTAATCAAATATATATTTAAAAGGTTGTGGTTTCTATTCAGAATTCTTTAATTGCCTTGGATAAAACAGGTATTTCAACAGAGGGAAATCTTCCTGTATTTCTTACTTTCTTAAACCTTGCCAACATTTGCACAGTTGTCTTACCAAGGTACTGACTTTCTATTGAAGTGAAATGCACAGCTTGGGAGACATAAGTAATTCTCTTTTTTGCTGAGAAAAACATCATTCTGTTGGTTAATAGTAATCAGAAGTCATTGAAGTGTTTACTAGATGGCTAAGCAATGAGACTTACTAATAGCTCTTCCTTCAGAAAGGGTTATCAGCCTCTGCTTCACTTTCATGTTTTGTGTCTTTTATCTGAAAAGCACTTTTTAGGTCTACAATTCATGACAAACATAATGAAGGCCCATGCAGATTTCAGATTTCTAATCAACTCACTTAATTTGTCAATGAATGCCAACCTATCATATCTACTTAATGTATAGCATGCTTAAAATAAGCAGAACTACAGTGTATATTAACACAAAGGGGGTATTTCACTGCCAAAAAAAGACTGTTGTACACAAGTTTTTAACAACGTGTTACTGATTCCCAAATGGTGTGTTACTGATACTAAAACCGGCCTGTATAATGGTCCCTAGAACGCACAAAGCACCGCTCTCGTGCGTTTGTGGAACATTTCCTAACTGTTTGTCTTACAGAAAACAAAGAATTCCAAACCAGGATTCAAAATACTTGGTAGCTAAAACCTTTTGTGGCTGAGTTAGTAGTAGCTAAATCACTTCCCAAAGGATGCACAACTAAAGAAGGAATTGCAGACCTCCCAGTGCTGTAAAGACTCTGCAGTTATCATAAAAGTGGTTGAAGCTATGCCTTTTATATCAAAAAGATTTGGGGCACATGCAAATGTCCTGCTTTTGCTTTGGAACTACCACATCAGCTGTTACCAAGAACCAAGTTTTAGTAATGTTTATAAAGAATATGAGGGGCTGTTACCAAGTTGATTGTATGCTTTTAAATTTCAAAATGCTTCTATCTGAGCTGCTGACTGAACTGTTGTGTCAAATACAGAGTTATAATTTTAAAACAAAAACTGGACATTCACGTAATCTCTTTGAACACTTGTGAAACTAAACAGTATTACTGCGGGTTTATATTGGTAAAGGAAGTACAGAAAAATCTCCATACGGCATTTTCTGCATGTTTTATACGTGAACACTGCTTTGTACATATGCCGTTCTTGTCAAATTGTTATGTAGTCCTGCAGTTAGCCTGAATTTCTGCAATACCAATGTGTATTGACAAATCCACACATTCTATGTATCTGGTCAGAAATACTGAAATGGTAACATAGGTTATAGTTTAAGAACACTTTTCAGGTAAATATTGTTATAATTCTTCCCTCAACACTGAAGATTTGAAAATCAAGATGGTTTAGACATAAGCTTAAAAGTATGGTTTCAAGCTTATTTGACAAAGTAAGGCAAAATCCTTTGTTCATTTAGGAAATTTCCTATTACATCAACTTCCTTACTGATTTCAGACAGGGATGCTCACATAAGAGAAGTGAGTAAAAATAGTAGGATACAGGCCTGATTAAACATTCAGGATCATTGAGGATAAGCAAAGTGCTTAAATCAGACTCTTTCTACTCCAGGTAATTAAGCCAAGGAGCTGAACTGTCCTCTTTCAAAACACAAGAGCTACAAAAGACATAAGGATGTGAAGGATCGTGTCAGTGCAAGGCTTGATCTGAAGTCCATATATTTTGGCATTAAACTTAGTTTTTCTGTTGGCTGTGACTTGGAAGAAATTGTGTAGTGCAGTAGTACTTGACCTTCACTTTCTGTAAATGCAAAAAACCCTCTTTTTCTGTGGTGTACTGAGATGCATGACACTAGTCCTCATAGAACAAAGTCAAAGTCTTAGACAAAAACAAATCTGAAAGTGCAAAATATTATTTCAAGGACAAAAGCTTTCAATAAATTATTCAATACAAATCTTATAGTCAGACCACCCACCAACACAAATAATTAATGTATTAATACTTATCTCTCCTTTATCATAATTTAATATCAGAACTGAGTTGAAAATGGAGTTTTTTAGGAAGCTATGGTAAGCCCCACCATGCACTAAAACTTCTGTTCCCAACACCTGCCCTTTTGCAGCTAGTGTTCTTCTTGGGGTTTGTGCCTGGCCAATACATAAAAAAAACCAAAAAAAGAACAAAAGATAGGAAAACTGGGAAAATTAACAGAAATGCAAACCAAGAATATTAAGCCGATATTAGAATTATCTTCAAAGCTTGCCTGTTGGTATTACTGGCCTTTAAGCATACATTTGCAAGTTACATAAAGAAAAAAACCTCTCAAATGGCTGTTCCAAGCCCTAATTGTTGTAACTTATCCATGCATTCCAGCAAAAATTTTCAGTGCTCTGCAGAAATGTTTGTTCACTTGCTGCAAACCATGTCACAAATCTTCACTGCAACAGCTAATATTTTACAATTGATCAAATAAACTGGGATATGTATTCTAAATATGTGACTTAATGAAAACAACTAAAAGATTTATGCTCCATTTAATGTACTTAGCTGAAGTCTCATGGGATTGCCAAAGGAGATAAAAACTGCAACATGGGTTAATGCCTAGTTATCTTTGGTTAACTTATATAGCTTAGTAATCAAACGACATGAAAGGAAAACCTTTGATAAAAAATAGCCTATTTTAAAATTCCACAAAAGACAGCTGCCTTTAAATTTAATACAATGTAAACTTTTATACTTCCAAACAAGAGCTCATAGCTAAACTTAATTTGCAATTTATAGACAAGAACGGTATTCTAAGTTGTTTGGTATCCTATTAAATGTAAAAATCAGTTTGGGGAGAAAAATTAAGAATGTGAAATGATAAGTAGTGGTGAGAAATATACATATTTTCTTCTTCTTGTCTTTCACTAGCTTTCGCAAGACAACAGTGGAAAGCAAAATCTGCAATGTATAATGTTACCAAAGAAGGAGAAACAAATAAATTATGAGTAAATATTCATCTAGCTCTCTGCCAAATTCCCAACATTTCACAAACTGAAACAGAAGTAAAAAATGTCTTTTTTTAATCCACTGAAGAAGAATGTTATTGATTTTTATAATTATATCCCCCAGTGGGTGAATATTGCTGTTGATGTAAAATGGTCAAGAGGTATAACACTGCTGTTACAAATGTTAAAACAAAAAGTACTTAATAAATAAGGCTGCTCCTGTGCTTGAAACCAAGGTGCAAGCCCTCTCAGGGTCCAAGGCAGACAATCCATGCTAAATCTGCTTTCAGTCTCCTTAAACGCAGTGTTTGTGCTCAGGTCCCCAGGACATCCAAATGCTCATGTTACTAAGTACCAGTGACTGAAAGACCGCCCGAGACTGGACATTCTAGATACCAAGCAACAGAGAATCTTATATTGCAAGAAGGAAATAAATAATTGGGACAAGACACTTAAGGTCAGAAAAAAAGAAGGGAAACCATTTCTTTCTGGGTGTTTTTGCTCTTCTGGAGAAGGGAAGGGCAGGTTGGTGTGCCACCTGTGTGCGTGTCTATCTGATGTCTCTTTACCGCTTGTTTATGCATACCTATGGATCCTACCCCATCCCCATTTTTGCATCTCACTTTCACAGAGATGGCAGAAAATTATTATTCTGCTATTACTCCACAGTTTATTTGCCCTCGAGTTTATGAGCCTGAACTTGCTGCTTAACAGTAATATGTTACTCCAAATCATATTAGTGACTGCTGAAATTTAGCGTTTGCCCCAATACAGCTTTTGTAATTGAGAGATTTGGGAAATCCAAGAGGAAAAAACTTTGTAATAGCTGTAGGACTGTGTATCTTGCAATACTTACTATGAAACTCCGCAGCTTTGATTATAAAAGGATGGAGTGGAGGAAAAAATTCTTTCTGTCTGTCCAAGCAGACAAGGAGAGACGAGAGGGCATGCTGAGAGGCTGTATGAGTAACACTAGGCTTCCCCCTTGATGGCTTAATGTCAGCAGGGCTGGTCTTGTTGAAATTAATCCAGTCACAATAATGGCATAAAGACATGCATTTATACCTCTATTGACTTTTCACGTTCACAGGATAATTGTTGTAACATTTTCTTAAAGGCCAAAGACCTTTTGATGATAAATATATCTCATTACATGGAATTTTATATGTAATCATCATGTGAATCTCAGTGTAATTCAATGGATGTATTTACCATATGTTAATCCTAGCATAACAAGCCTTTAACCTATGTGACTTAATTATAGGCATATCATCAGATTTACTGTAAAAAATGCTTTTTTTCACTCACATCTGCTTTTAAAAATCCTTTCACTGCTTTAACTCTTTTGTGAATTGCCTATCAAAGAGTTCATCTTCTCTGCTCCTGACCTTGCTTGAAGGTAAATCCAGGGATGCATGATACCACTACTTGCTCAACTGATGTGCAGATAGTTAGAGCTAGAGAAGCTTCTGAATGGAACTTTTGAATAAACTTAGATCTGCCAAAGTCTCCTACTGTGTTTCACTTTAAATACCTCCCAATTTGCCAGCGTATAACTGATCGATTCTGATGAGATTTTTCAGTCAGAAGTGAGCGGCAAATACATTTTCATTGTATATGAACATGACATGTAAGACAATGTTTAAGCATTCCTGAAAAAAAGAAATATTGATACCAAACTCTCTTAGCAGCCCAAATCTACCTCTGGTTAGAAATGAATAGCAGATAGAAGGAAAAAGTGAAGAAAATGGGTTTATTTAGATTAGAAAAGAACTCTGTTGCAGGAGCCTAAACTGTGGATACGTGTGAAAATGTTCTCCCTGACTACTGGAAGAAGGATGGGATCACAAAACCACAGAATGATTCAGCTAGGAAGGGAAGTCTGGAGGTCATCTGGTTCAACACAGCTTGTCAAGCAGGGACACCTAGAGCCAGTTGTACGGGACCATGTCTAAGTGTTTTGTAAATATCTCTAAGGAGGGAGACTCCACAATCTCCCTGCACAACCTGTAATGGTGCTCAGACATCCTCACAGAAAAGAAGTGTTTTCTCTATGTTCAGACAGACCCTGCTGTGCTTCAATTTGGGCCCATTGCCTTTTGTCCTGTCACTGGGCATTGTTGAAAAGAGCCTGGTTCCCACTTTGCACCCTCTTTTCAGGTATTTATATACATGATGAAATCACCTTAATTTGCACTGGGAAAAATAGAGTGTTGTTAGCAAAACCATTCAATAATCAGAATTCTAAAATACAGTGTTTTGATGGAAACCACAGAACTAGAGATATTAAAAGCTGGGTATAAACTACCAGCTGGAGCTTGTCCGGTCCCCTGTGACCTTCATTCTGTGAAAGTTGTTCTACTGCACAATCTCTTGAGGTGTCTTTCAACCTCGCAGTTCAGTAATTTCATTACTCTTCTCTTTTTAGTTTCCCCATCCTATTTCTTTTGACCAGTTTCACTTCACTACTGTCACTTGATTATAGACAAATTCCTGGGAGCCAAACCTTGTTTAAACTAGTTCTTGTACCACATAGCCTTTTAAAAATGTAAACAGATTCTAGAGATTCTTTCAAACATATACTCCAATACGGCAGAACATAAACCCCATAAAAACAATGTTTCTTTCATGAAAATGCATGTGATATTGGTAGTTTGAGCAATATATTGAGAATAGATCAACATAGCCTTAATTAAATCAGGTTAAAGACCTGGTATGTACATAATTTATACATTGAATACATGTATTCAAGTTTATAGTGCCAAATGGTATTCAGCCACTGGGCTGTTATGATCTATATGAAGTAAATTCTGGATTATCAGTGATTGTGTCCAAAATTTTGTCAAGTATGGGAGAGGTTCCAAAGGACTGAGAATGGCAAATACAGTAACTGTTTTGGTTTTTTCAAAAAAAAAAAAAAAAAAACAGAAGAAGAGAATCTTCGAATTATAGTCTACTTAAAGACAGCCAGAAAGACACACCAACAAATCATTAAACAATCCAGCTGAAAGCACCAAGAAGATAACAAGGTGAAAAGAAACAGCCAGCATAGATTTGTCAATAACAGATCACATGAATCTAATTTCTTTCTTTGACAGGATGACTGGGTAACAGCGTAGCAGAAGGCAGATTTGATAAATCCTGACTTCAGCAGGTCTTTCAACACGACTCTGCATACTGTTCTCATAAGCAAGAGAAATGTGCTCTGGGTGATTTAGTGAAAAGAGTGTGACAAAGTGTTTGGAAAACAGCACCCACCATAATGATTAGCACAGATTCCCTGTCAAACTGGAAGGTATTTCATACAGAATCCTGTAGGAATCCCTACCGGCGCCTCTGTTCTACTATGATTTCCACTGACAATCTCAGTGGTGGGATGGAGGACACAGTTATGTTTTTTATACTTGGCATTTGTCCCAAGAGTAAGTGGAACGAGACAAGAACTGCAAAGCATTTTGGCAGTTGAGTCAGAATACAAGGCATTCTTCAAATCCTGGAGAAAGCATCGCAAGTGAACATGAAATGCAGTCAATATACATGCAGAATACTAAACTTAGAGAAGTTATATGAGCAATTGTTAAATGAAGAATAAATATGCAAGGTTAATGTAAAACAAACAAACACAGCAGGCCATAAACTAAATTGTTTCTTGTTATTGCACAAAACTCTTTAACTGAAGGGGAGGTCAAAAGTGTTGTATATAAGCTATTGGAGGTGCTGTTCTTGATGTTGTTCTTCTTGAGTATTGCTCAGACCTCAGCTGGAGTAATGTTTCCCATTTTGGTCACCACACTTCAGAAAAGATACAGACAATTTAGAGAGAATCCAGAGGAAAGCAAAAGGAATGATAAGAGCTTTGGAAAACGTGACCTACAAGGAAAGGTTGAAAGAGTTGGATTTGTTTAGTCTGGAAAAGGGAAGACTGAAGGCAGGCACGATAATGTCTTCAAGTATATAGAGCTTGTTAGAGAGAGTGTGGCGATCAATTATTCTTGGGGCCTGAGTGGGATTTGTAGGAGAAGAAAGACATATAATTTGCAGCAAAGGAGATTCAGGTTACAAGGTTTCCAATTGGAAGGGCAGTTAAGGGTTGAAACAGTTCACTGAGGCAGGTTGCAGATTCTCTTTCACTGAAGGTTTTTAAGAACAAGTGAGATATGTCATGTGTGTTTTATGTACTGTGAGGATAGGGAATGAATTATCCTATGTCTGCAGATACCTTCCAGCCCTATATATCTGTGATTCCAATGACAATGAAGCATTGATTCCACAGACACACAAAAGGATATTGTGGGATGTATCTATAGACTGCTTCTTGACAGTAATTTGTATGACTGCATTGTAGACTGTACTGTGTGTTCCAGAAATTAAAGAGCTCAAACGTCCTTAGTAAAGATCTCTACTAAGCATGTTCTTCAAATAATAAATAATGTGGTTTTATACACATGGATAAAATGAGCAAGATGCTCTATTTACTCTTCACATAAGTGAAATAAACACACTTCTCTTGGAAATACAAAATATGGAAATATTTTGTTTCTTAGAAGAAAATGCCTGCTTGTCAAACCATGAACCAGTAAGTGGCTAAAATGAACATAAAGACAATGCCCACTGGGTTGGTAGCCTCCTATCTCATTATAGTGAATGAGATACCCATAAAATTCTGTGATTTTGCAGCAGATAACAAACACCACATAAACCAAGACCATTATCACAGTGTTTCATCAATGGCAGGAAGTCACTGCAGCATCTGAACCTTGGAGACTAGCAAAACTGCTCTGCCCATGTCCAGATGAGTATCTAAGCACAAACAAAGCCAGGGTGATGTGAGCCAGAATATGAACTAAGTACTGCATTGCTCTAAGTATGCATAAGTGGATTTTTTGCATTATCATATGAAATTTGTTAATGGCAATGAGAGCTGAACTGCTCCCATGAGGATTTCGGCAGAAGAATAGCCCTACTTTGGTGAATCAGCACACAGGGATGTCAAATACTAAACACTTGTAAGTCAGGCCCCTCAAACCATGCAACTGGCTTTAAAATATGCCTTTACAGTGTCTTACAATGCTTGTTTCATTTGCCTTCTAGGTTTTGAGCCTGCAGTGTGGACCCAGATCACATTTTCAGCCTTTTTTCAACAACTGTTAGAGAGTCATTAGCTTTTTAACTTTTGTAGGAAGGAGGAAAAGAAGTAAGGAAAAAAATACACTTGCAATCAAATCTCTAGCCAATACCAGTTCCTGGGATGGTTTACTCTTCTTCCAGATGTAGGTGAACTGCTTTGCCTTGGTCAGCGTGGTGATAGCCTGGATCTGAGCACTAGAACACAGGCAGCTACACTGCTTTGTCTTTAGTGCACTGCCTCACAAAATTTCCACTCATGCTGTGCAGTTTTCTTTGTGACAACACCTGGACACGACTTATGTTACAGCACAAGTCAAGGACCAGCCTCAAGAATAAACAGAAGAGAAGCTGGAATTCTTATGTATGACCAAGAGTGCACTTTTTTCTAAGTTTTACTTCCATTTGCCTAAGAAAGAGAAAAGCATACAATGTGTGTGCATCTCCAAACAAAGCTAAGTGACCAGCACCCATCCCAATCCAGGTGCCCAGTGCTTCACTTAAACTGCATGTAAATAAACAATAAAGAAATCCTACTGCCATTAAACTCCTGGCAGTACTTCACCTCTGGATTTTCACATGAAGCTTTATTGAACAGGACTGCTACTGGGAGAAAGAACAGCAGTTAGTCCAAAAAGGAAGGAAACAGTCACTTTTGGCTTCTTCCATGCTATATCATGGTCTGTGATGGAAAACAGGGCAAGCTGGATGCCACAACCTTCACACAGAAAATAAGAAAATACAGTGAATAAATACAGGAAGATATAAATATCATGTGTAACTATATACAACATATTAGTAAGCAGTATTTACACATGTAGATTTAGATAGGTGTCCCATTTAGATACATATTCAGATAGAGATATAGATACACACACAAACACAAATATGGGATGTATTTATACTCCACAGCCCCTTCCTTATCTCCAGGATGCCTCTCTCAGCAATGGCACAGTCGAAGCCTTTCTTGAAACCTGTTTGAACTTTCCCTTTACTGTGAGGACAATAAATTAACTTTAAACTAACCTCTAATTTGGGATTTCATCTCATGCAAAGCGAAGTCAAAAGCCAGCAGGTTACCAGTGGAGCGTTACAGACGTGGCATCTCCACCGATACAGTGGGTGAGGAGAGGAAGCTATTAACATGTCTGCAACACTTCACTTTATACACAACTACCCTGCTTTTAACTCCAGCCTTGGTGGCTGAGGTCAGGCAAGACAGAGCTGACAAATAGTGTCGCTTTCCTACTGCCTTCGGTGCTCACCCCGCCGCAGCAGCCGGCGCTGGAGGGGCGGTGCAGCGCCTCGGCGGGGGCGCGGGAGAACCGCTCCTCGCAGCCTTTCGTTGGTGGTGGATGTTAGGGGAAGGAGTCACACTGCCACAGCTATAACGCTGCTGAAAAGAGAGCTGCTTAGCCATTCAAGAAACACTGTCATGTTAGCACAGTAATGAACAGGACAAGGTCCCCCATTGTCAAGCAGGTGGTGGACTTTCACTTGGCATGAAGGGACCTGAGCGCCCAAATTGCTCTAACCAAGGGTAAAGAAGCTCACAAAACATAGCTGTCAACTCATTATTTCAAGTATAAAATAAAAGTATATGTGACGAAATGCTCCAACAGAAATTGAATCTTCATAAATTTCAGTTCATAAACGCATCCTCCAGACTGATGTATGCAGAGGGGCATTCATATAAAGTTATAAGCTAGTGGAGCATGAAGCATTCATTCAATCATGTCATTTTTGAATATGAAATAACAGCAGGTTTTTTTCCGAAAGTAGTTTAAGCTTTCCCCATCACTGTGGTTGTATTTGTACCTGTCCTTCAACAGAAAAATGAGCCCCAGTGTAAGGGGCTGTTCTCAAGACCAGTCAGGCCACGACTCACCAGCAAAGAATGGTACAGAGGACTGAGGGCTGTAGGCCGTGCCTACCACTGCCACTTTTCTCCAGCTTCATAATTTTATTGCTCAGCACATCAGTGGGGTTAAGAATCCAGCACATCCTACTGAAAACTTCCAGCAGGGAGGCAATGGGAATTTTTGCCCTAAAGCTGAGTATTTTGGTCATAGGTACTGCAGTAACTGGAATACCACTTAGAGAAATCTGGGCCAATATAGCACCACAAACCTGACTCCATCTCAGCCTCAGGAAAATACCTAGAACAAGAAAGACTATCCTTCTTCTCCAGCAGAAGAGCTTGAATCCTGAATTCATGATGCTTTTTCCTTGTAACCTGACTCCAAAACGCTTTTTCACCACTCTTCTACGGTAATTCAGATTTCAAGAATTGAAAGGTAAGCGGTGTTAATTTTATAGGTGATCTTTCTAATTCAAATAATTGTAAATCCTTTCAAGATTTCAAGCAACTCAAGATCCAATTTTCTCTCCCTAATACAGTTGTTTTTTTTTTTTATCAAATACAACATTGGGTCATTTTCTTTCATAGACATCTGAATACACCACCCTTAACTAATGGGATAGAATACTTTATGCTAAATGCACTTCATATAACTAAATTTGTTACTCATGCTTATAATGCAATTATTGATGTAATGGATAAAAAAATTAGAACCACAAGAAATTTTGTAGAAAATATAGCTGGGACTTCAATGGCATTCTGAAATGTGAGAATTGATGCACACTTGCATAAAATATAACAATTAACACAGAACCTTAATATGTCTTTTTTAATTAATGCTCTTTACTGGAAAATGAAACATACATTTGCTCATGGTATATGTGGGATTACTTCTTTACTTTGTAGAGAAAGTTGAGACAATAGAATTATAGAATCAAACTATTCAAAACATGACAAACACTTCTAAAATGCAAAAAAAAAAAAAAAAAAAAAAAAACCTAAGAAAAAGAAGCTAGCAGAACAGCTCAAAAATAATTTACCAGATTCAAAATGTTTCACTCAGGCATTCCTCCTGAAGATAGAACTTTTTCTTCCACGACTCCTGCTATTTTGTTTTCTCTACAAAAATAATGTAGCGTATAATGGAAATGATAAAAAATATCACAATGACATTAAAAGAATTTCAGAGGTGTCATAGGTTGCCCTGTGCAAAGAACTGCCTATAAAAAACAGGAAGGAGTATTAAACCAGAGGATTGAACCTCCAAACAACACAGATTCTTTCCTGTAGACAGGAACAGGTAATTCCTCTAATGTACCCATGTGGGGCAGATTTTCCAGTTCCTTACTCCTACAGTTTCCTAGCAATTCTGTTCAATTTGGTGAACTCACAAAAAAACCAGAAAGGATGTAACAACTGGAGTGTTTGCTTAGCCGTTTTTTAATTAGAAATTCATTTTGAACAATGATTCCTAGGTTTAAAATCAGGCAAGAGACTTTCCACTTGTCCATAATACCAGATGATTCATCTTACTTTCTCTAAAGAGACAATGGATTAGACAGACATTTGTCAAAGATGATACACTGAGAAGCAATTACACATTCAGTAAGGACTTTATTCAAAACACATAGGCAGAGCTGAAGCTTAGTGGGACATCTGAAATACTGCATCTGCTTTTGATAACCCAGTGTGAGGACACTTAAAACTTGGGCCGGTTCAGCTGAGGACCTCCAGCTGGACAGGGTGGAGAACTTGCCCTGTAAGGAGAGACTGGTGGAGCTGAGCTCCTCCAGCCTGAAGGGACAATTCCAGGCATTTAAGAGCATCCTGCCAGTACCTGCTGGGAGGCTAGGCAGTTTCCACCTTTTTTGTTTTCCAAGAACAATCCAGATAAAGTCCTATGCCCTAACAACATAATACAGATAATATTATAGTTGTGTACCCCAACTATTATTATTTATACTGATGATCATCATGTTTTCTTGGTAAACATGAATCAATAGGAATCTTAAGTCAGTGTAAGCCTAAGGAAATGCTAAAAAGTTTGTCCCCACTTCATTCACAATCAATAAAGAGTTACAGGCTGTGTTAGAGAGTGATGCAGTGCAGCACTGTCTGATTTTACCCCTTGTTTCCCTCTGTGGCTAGACAGAAGACAATATAACAGAAGACTGATTTAATCATGAAGACTGATCTTCCTTAGTCCCTCTCATATTCTTTCTTCTATATCTCATACAGTCACCCTAGAATAGGAGGATTCTAAGCTAGTTGAACCTGAATTTTGCTGTGATACATCCTTTTCTTTAACCAGCAGTATTCTTAAAGCACAGCACATCGATTCTTGGGAGATGCTTCATGACTTCAGTGTAGCAGTGGGATTTGAAAAGCTTGGAAGGTCCTGCATAATGTGTCTTGTTGTGCTAGTAAAAGAAAACACACCTTTCCTTCACAGACAAGAACTACTGAATTAGGTCCAAAGACTCCTATCAGTTCTGTGAGTCAGCTCTACATATTCAATGTGTCTGGAGCTGCCAGCAAGGGAGAGGAATCAGTCCTGAGTTCGAATGTATGAAGACTTTAATAATTTGTATAAATGTTTAAAAATTAAACTTTCATTTTCTTTGTCAACATTTAATTTTCAAAATTGTCTTTGATACTTACACTCCAGAAATCATTTAATGGGAAGAGTGTGTCAGTTAATGGAAACTAGAGAATTAGTGCAATGCACATCTGAATTCATTCAAGTGGAGTCAGTCAGAGTTTACAGCTATGAAGATTAGTGCAAAATCAGGCCCATATTTTCTTTTTCACAGTTTTTAGCTGAAGAATGACAGCATGGCCATCTTCATGACTTTAAATTGAAGTGTTTTCCTGCCTGTATCTCACCCCTGTACATAGTGTTGGAGTCTTGAGTACCAGGTGGGTTCTTGCAAGAAATCAAAGCAGTACTTCTCACTACAGATCTTGGCTACTGATGTGAAGTGCAGAAATACAGGCTGCATACAATAAAAAACACCTGGGCTTCAAACATCCACCCATCAGGGGATTTATCTTTCTAATAAGCACTCTTTAAATGCCAGCTTTTTAAATTAAAGAAATAAAAGACCTTTTGTTCCTTCATAGCATTTTGAAAACATTGTTGATACTTGGTAAACCCTTTCCATGGTGGAACAATTACTTGGAAAGCAATTGATTGTATTTGGTCACTGTTTCAGAATGCAAAAAAAAGGTACATTTTCTTCAACTCCAAGGCTGTTTTTAATGTAGAAAAAAAAGCCACAAAACATAATTTTTTAAATTTATTTTTGAGCATGCCAGCAACATGAACTTGTTCTTTTTTTCCTACTGGTAACAAAACAAGGAATTTCTACAATATGTATAAAGTAAATGTTACCTTTCAATAAAATACAGGCCTCACAGGGACATGACAAGATGAGTATTTTTACAAGACTAAGCTGCTACACACCTTTAATATTGTAAGCCTTGTAAAAGAAAACAGTCATTATAAAGAGTGATGGAAAGCTCTCCATACAGAAATGTTCTAAGAAGCTTGAAACACATTTCAGAGTAGCTTGCATCAGCAATGCACCCTCACTTAGCTTCATAAATGGCTGTGTGTACTTGGGAATACATGGACATACTCTGCTGGGTCTTCAATCTATTTAGGTTTTCTGTTGGATTGTGTATTCAGAAGTTTGTTCCAGGCATCCTATTGAGCTGGGGAAGAATCTTACTTGCAAACTGGCATAGATAAGATTATTTTTCATTTCAGGTCTCTCTTCCACCCCTTGTTTCTCAGGCGAGCGCATTTTTCATGACTTAGGTGTCAATAAGCACTCCACTGGGGCTTGCTTTGCTGAGAAATCAAAATTCAAAGCATGAATGGGAGAAGGTGGGAACAAAAAGGAAGGTGTGCAATGATGTAAGACATTGTACTATAAGAAAGCAATTCCTTTTTCCTCCTTGTCTCCTGCAGTTTAGTGGGTCCTGCAGAGCCTCAGCACTACTTGTTGGTCATAAGTTAGCAAGGCGCATGCGGCTGAAGTGGAGGAAAACTGGGTAGGCAGGGAAATGATAGTATAGAAGGAAGAGTTTTGGTGCTGATAGTTGCCCTTGACTAGCTAAAATGGGTAATAATGGAAAAGATATATGGGATAATCTTCTGCCACACAGTCCCACAGACATGAGTACAATTATGACCAAGTTACAGCACACCTGTCATGCCTAGTCCTTTCTTTTCATGATAATGTATTACAAGACTTTGTGGTAATAGCTGAAAAATACAAAGTAATTTTCTAAACCATTATGATTTTGAATACATTACCCCATCTCAAACTCATTCCAACATCACTGCAGAATTAAAGGAAAATAAGAATTTTAACTGCACACTGAGTACAGGAACGGGGAAAAATAAAAATAAGGCAACTGACCACTGTCATGAGTGTCACAGATAGAAACCCTTCCTCTTAACTTTTGTTATGTAAATTTGCTGCAATAGATCATGGCTTAAATTTCTTGCTCAACTACTCAGAGTAAATCAGTGACATTTAGGCATCATTTAGGCATATACATATTGGATAGAGAATTGTGTCCCAGATTTTTCTAGAACAACAGTAGACACTTCCTGGGCATGAGATTTTAAAAAATAATTAGAAGATATGTGAGTCCATGCCTTACAAGTAGGAAAGTATATCATACAAAATATATGTGAGTCAGGATAAAAGGTCTTGTGAAATAGATTGCATTCTGGTATAGCAGTCCTGTGAAAAACTATTTTGAAAGTTAGTTTAGAAAATAATTAAATGTAAAGTCATTTTAATATACAAATGTCTGACAGGAACTTGAAGTCCAACCCTTAACCCTGAAAAAAAAGATAAAATAAATTTAGATTAAAAAAGGATTTGAATTTCTCTAAAACCCACAGAAAATGTTACCATTTAGTAATGACATTCCCTTTCCATTTGACCCCAGCTTGACATGCTGAATTGCTCTGAACATCCGCCACCATGTACAGAAAGCCTTACTTCTTAACTCTTGCAATTCTAATTTGCACACAAAAGTACATTAAAAGGGATGTTAAGGCTGTGACATAGAACAATAAAAGCAGAAAATTCATAAGTAATTAGGAAATACACTATACAAAATGTTCTCCAGTACAAAAGGGCTGCTAATACATCACAGGCAATAGAGTTCTATGAGAAAACAATGGAGTTTTCTGATACATAATGCCATGTTCCCATTTTACAGGGGGAAAAAGAGTAACTGCAGCTAGTAGAGAGAAACTAGAATAGCTATATATGGTTATAAAATACTAGGCCTGATTCAGAGACAAAGTCAGCACCATTCTTTTAGACGGATAGATATCCAAAGGAGTGCCTAAAAATATTTTAGACCTCTATTCTCCTGTGTAAACTATGTTTATGAAAGCATCGAAGGCACCTTCAGTACTTTCCTCATCTTTCCTCTTTGTTTGCTCCAAATCCCACTGAAATCAGGTAGAGAGAAACAGGCATCAAATGGCACAAAGGTGAGAGCTCTTGATTCTTCCTATGTATGGGTGACTGTCTGCTCTCCTTCAAGGTATGCCGAATGCACGATGTGAGCTAAGATTTAGAGACCTACTTTAATCAGCTGAAGAGTTCCAGCTTCCCACAGGTTTCAGGCAACGACGGAGTTAAGCACCAAAATGTCGGCGGAAGGATGGCTCAGGAAGTAAGATGGGATTTGTTACCGACCCACTGATGTCTGTGAGACATAGAGCTACATCATGGGCCTCTGGAAGACAACATTGCAAGCTCTTTGGGAACCTGCTCTGAAGAAGGGGATCAGGAATTGTGTTACATATCTGAAACACCCAGAACAATTGTAAGAACGAAATAACATTGCATCATGGTTCAGGGGTGTATAAATTCTGCTGGAAGGGGAATAAGCTGAAAAAAGTATTAGGTACTTCTGGTATTATCTATCAAGAAGGTATGAGGTCAAATTTCCTTGAAAATGTTAAGAAATGCTGTAAGGCAGTATTTTTTTGTTTATATCTCCAAGCCTCATTTTGCTAGTTCCTTTCCCCAAGGTCTTCCACAGAATCTTTCTCAATACCAAGCTGTCAGTGTTTCTGCAGATGTATCCCTGCCACAGCGTAAGACTCCCCAAGTCAGGTTTGCCATAATTTCAGTCTGTGTCTCCTCCAGAACCACCTATTTGTCCTCCATTCACATGGTGACTCAGTAAGGGGAGCAGTGACATGAATGGTAGCAAAACAACAAATTTTTTTTAACAGATTAGTTCAGAATCAGCACACAGACTAGGAACAAGCAGTCAAGAGCTGGTGAAGACCCATCCCACCTAGATGGGATTATGACACGGCAGAACTGGGCTCTGAGTCTCCTCTTTTCTCACATTCTGGTGTTTCCTGCCCTTGCAGAAAAATTACAGTATGAAAAAGGTAATAGAACGTTTTTGTACTTACATTTTGTTCATATATTCTGGGTAGAAACATTTCTCTAATTGGAAGGCAGAATGCTAGCTATGTAAAGGATTTAAACTGTTAAACTTCTAGACTGTATGCCATTAAAGATGGTGGTTATATATTCCTTTCTCAGAGGAATCTGGCTCAGTCTAAAGCACAATTGTCAGCATTTCTTGATGGTATTTTGGGTTTTTTTATGGAAATTGAAGAACAATGAAAAACACTTTTTTTTTTCCTTTTTCCTAAGTGAACAAATCAAGCTTATGCTGATTCATACATGGTGTTCAGTTCTTGCAGGTATTCAGATGGTAAGCTAATATTTGTAAAAATGTTTTCAGTTCTGAAATCATTGTAGAAGAAGCTGTTTTCTGGGAATCAATATGAGAACTGTATTATTTTTATTTACTATTTTTAAAATTACATATTTAGTTCATCCTTTTTAATATATCATTTTGTATTTAAAAAATGTCTTCCAATAAAACAGCAGAAAAAGATCGCATTAAGTCAAGTAGAAAATCTCAGTCCTTCTACCAGCTGGAAAAAGCAAACAGCCAGCTGCCTCAAAATGGAAGCCCAGTGAACATACTCCTAGTACTTGCAGCAGGATTTGGTGTCAGGTAGCAGCAAGCATGAGGGTGTTCTAAGGGGGAAGACAAGCCCAGAGATGATGATACCAGCACAGGCAGAGGCAGTGCCCTCACCACTGAGATGCCAAAAATTCTCTTAAGAGAATAAGAGAAGTAAAGGCAATTTTTCCCTCTAGATGTTAATAAAAAAAAAGTTTTATCCTGATTTTTAATAACTTAAGATGTAAGATGCTTTTTAAATACTAACTACCCTAAATTTGGGAGTAAAGATTTCCTTTTTAGTTCCTTCACATTATATACATTTAGATTTCTTCCCAGTAGACTCCCTAAATTGCTTCTTAGAATTTTGACTGAACCCAGTAAAGCAGTAAAAACTTAATTCAACCACCAGCAGTGAAATACACATATTTAGCTCTAGGAACACATCTCTTCATTTAATGCTTCTAGAGTCTTTTCTGTATCCCAAGTCCCATATGCCTGTGTGCATCTCACTTATCATCCAGTTTGCTTTCTTCTATCACTCCTACATCTCCTATAAACATAAGGTCTCTGATGCTATCACTCTGTTATCTCTTGTTCTTTCACTTTAAGGTCTCTTGTTCTCTCACCCTTATCTCCTGGTATAGCAGGTTTCTCCAAGTTTCACCCACTCCTTAAGTCTGTTGTTGTCTGTTGTCTGTTGTCTGTTGTGAACTGTTATTACAAGTGTGAAACAACTAGAAAATTATGTATTTTGTCTTAAAGATAAAGCAATTTTGTTATTCCTTTGCCCAC
This sequence comes from Lycocorax pyrrhopterus obiensis, assembly GCA_014706295.1. Taxonomy (NCBI): domain Eukaryota; kingdom Metazoa; phylum Chordata; class Aves; order Passeriformes; family Paradisaeidae; genus Lycocorax; species Lycocorax pyrrhopterus. The sequence goes on along the minus strand of JACSVZ010000002.1, from coordinate 133,184,695 downwards.
GTTTCTAACCTCTCTATGACCCTTTGTATCAATTCTTGTTTCTTGCAATATCTCTCATCCAGTTTAGTACACAATAATATTGTTAACATTCTGGCTGCTGCTTCATCTTGAGATCATTAATTACACTATTAAAGCCTGGAGCTACTATTTAAGAGTACCACTGCCCTCCACAGGAGAGAATGACAGACATACTGGATTGTGTCCAAAATACTGTCTCTGTAGAGCCACACCTTACAGAGAGTCTTCTTCGTCTCATCTGGAAGAAACCATCGATTGTCAGTGGTCTGAAAGGACAGAAACGTGACAGTGGTGTGTTCCATGTATTGGTGAGATCACCTTGGGAATGAAGATGCTCAGCAACCCTGCCCATTTATTCTCAGTAGCCAGTGTTGACTGGCTATTGTTTTCTTTTCTGCTTCTGGGTAAAACACAACATATGAATACTCCCTCCTTAACTTTGCCACCTGATCAACAGTAGAAAAGTTAATCCTTTGCTCTTCCTCTTGTGAAAGCATCATGCAAATACGTTCTGTGTGTTGCCTCCATCTCTGTTAATCCATATCTGCCACAGCAAATATTCCTTCTTTCTATGAAAGACTTCCATTTTGGAACCTACTCCCTTGTAGACTTTCCTTTCTCTCTAGTCAAAAGCACTTGAGTCTTAAAGCCAATGAAGTAATTTATTGGATCTTTTCTCCTGTAAATCTAACCCAGTAATTATCCTACACTGAGAGACCTACATCTACTTCCTCTCGGATTTACCTTTACCACTGATGATGGAGTGTCCCAGTCTTCCGTAAAACTTTCACAGAGTCAGTAGCTGCTACTGACCCAGATCAAACAGAACAAGGAAGCCTTCAATGCTTTCTTAGTGCCACTTAGTCTACTGAACTGCATCCTTACTTTGCTGGTATATGGTCCTGATTCACCACTACTCCCAGTCAATTACACCTAAGTGTGGTAAGTGCTGAATAACTGAATTTGAAAATAGTAAGTATTTTGCACAAGGTAACATTTATTTGGGTACCTGAATGTTTTTCTCTTTATCTAGAAGCAACTGATTAACTGCATTACAAAAGATCAGTTCCCAACACAGAGAATTAGGACTGGCCACATCACTCTCATCAACATTAACAGATGTGCTCATCTATAAACTCAGTCCTTTACCTTTACATGTGGTGAAGCATTCTGAGATAAGACAATCACAGAGGGAAAGTGAGTAATATTCACTCCTTCATTTCTGGTTTAGCCTGGAGTGATTCCAACATCAGCAGTGAGTTGTCTCTTTTTTGTTTCCCTATAAATAAACACGAGAGTGGCCAGTTTTACTTCTCATTATTTATAAATAACGATGTGAAGTGTTATCTCAAAAGGGAATTTTGGTAGTGAAGTTACATATCCTTTACAAGAAGAATTTATAATGGGAACATATATAGAAAGGAGCTATACCCTTGGTATTGTAATTAAGCTTTTAAAACATCCGATAATTCAGTGTTATTTGTTTTTCCTTTCTTTGATGAACTGATAAATGTCACTTGAATATTTGCATGAGCACTCAGTAGAGAAGCTGGTTTTCTTCAAAAGAAAATAGTACGCACACTTATTCCTCCTCTGCTGTACACAAATTCTAAATAGTACCTTGGCAGAATTATGAAATAAAAATGGATGTTTTTAAAGGCATTTGTGGAGTCCGGGGAATAAATGATAGAATTTTCTTATATTTCTCATATATGCAGATAACAGATACATTTAATGCAAGAAGGAAATAGAATTTTAATAGAATTTTTAACTAAAGATCTTGAAACAAAACTAGACATACATTTTAATTGAATTTCTGGCTCAAATTACAGCAAACCATTATAAATCATTAGGAATCAGTTTTAAAACTGCTTTCACTTTTACCCGTATTACAAACACAGAGGTAAGCTTTTACAGCTACAGATAAGTGTTAATAAATTACCCGAATTTCAAAATTAATGGCTGCCCGGCTGCTTTGGGGAGATATCATTGTGTTTCATGAATATTTTGATTTTGTGATTAGATCAAAATGCACTGAATTCCTAAACAGTCATAACTAAGGTCTGCTGATCATAAACTGTTCTTTTTTAATAAATTATATTCCTCACAAATCTGCTGATATGGAATAATTAGAAATTGGTTGCCTGCATTTACTGTAATATTTGCATGACTTTAGATCTCCACCTACTGATCTAGTGGCTGGCAGGAAATGTACATTTTGTACATTTCTAAATATACCTTGCCTGCAGAGATAATGGTTTATATTGTGATGTTAAGAAGGTTTTTATTTGCAAAAAACAAAGAGGTGTCACTTGCCAGTTCTGGAAGACATTGATTAGGCTGTTTATGTCATTCCTATTCAGAACTTATTATTTACAGCTTTCCTGTTTCCTTTCCTTTGTAGGAGATAATGATCTGTCTCCTGTAAACTGCTTAAAGTGTGCCTATTTTCTCTTTTTTTTTTTTTAGGGAGCCTTGAAATACATTTTATAGAAGGCAAGCATATTGAAATGGAATGTAAATGGTGTAAAATACAGCATATTAATCGAAAATGATATCTTTCAGTATAATCTTTAAATTAAGTGGCATACAAATATTTATAGTTAGGGAAAATGAAAATTGCAAATCCATTTTTCATTGTGGAAGGCACATGCATCTGAATGTGATCCTGTAAGACATATACATTCCACAATTAAATACACTTACATTTTGGGAACTATTCATTTTAACAGTACTGTACATGGGCATATCTGTTTTTTGCTACAGATCTTTATTGAGGGGAGGCATCTAGCATTCAGGTCTCAGAATGTCCTAAGCACACAATGCCCCTATGGATGCTTTATAACCATGTGCTTTAGGGCACATTTCAAAGTTAGAAAGGTGGCTTCACTTGTCTGCCATATACAGTAGAGATTTAACATAATCGTTAATGCTTACTGTATTAACATCATCAAATGTTAAAATCAATGCATCAAAGGGGCAGGCTACAATTTACTATACAACATATTCAGATGACAGGAGAAGTGTATTTGGGATATTCCCATGCTAAAAATTGAATAATCCTCCATTTCAAAAAAAGTAAATAAAAATTGCTACCATTGCCATGGCTTTGTAATGTGAATGATAGATCAAGGAGAACATACTGATGACAGGCGAAATCTTCATCCAGTTCATAAGACTTATAATTTACTCTAATGATTTCTGAAGAAAATTCTATTTCTTTTTGAAGAAAAATTGACCCTGCTCCCTATTTTTCCACCATTGCTGCTATAGTTGTTTCTGCAGCCCAGTGAACCGCTCTTACTCCCACACTGGACAACTAGTCCTGTAAACTAGAAGATACATAAATCAGTCAAGGACAAAGCTGTTAATTGCTCACAATCACACTCTTTTATCATTTCAGTCAAGTCTTTGCGCTGTTTATTTTATGGGTATTTATCCCATTCTCCCTGGTAGTGTGACCTGCTTGCATTAAAACTTAATACTGAGTTTCATTAGCAATGTATCCTATATCAATTTCAACTCTCCCCCAAATAAAATCTGTTTTCTTTTTTAAGATGAATGAACTCAGTGTAGAATAACTCCAGTGCCTCTGCTTGTTGAATCATGCATTTATTGATTGATGCTTCATCATTAGCCCTTAAAACCATCACAGAAATATTAATCTTTGTAGAAAGCGCTCCTGCAATTGTGAAAAACCTGATAATTTAGCCAAGCACAGGTTAATAAATATAGTGACAAAAAAGGGAATCATATGTGCTATGTCCTTTCCACTGGTCATACTGGAAACCAGATTCCTGGTTTCCATATTGGAAACTTGGTACTCTGGCTGAAGTCCATGGTTCAGAGCCTGGTGAAGTTTTGGCCGTTCTTCAGCACGTTGTTTCTAGCCCATGAGGAATTTCTGGTCAGAGGCAAACCCAGATGGGAGGGTATGTCATATGGAGGGCCTTCTCTGTCTCCATAGGTTGGGCACATTGCCTGGGCAAGAGGGAATGTGACCCAGTGCCATTAGAGACACAAGAAGCAGAAAAGAGGCTCTGCTAGTACCAAACAAGGTACTTTAGGTGCCTAAACTGGACATCTTCAGTTCAAACAAAGGTTTCTTTGGCAAATTTTCAGACAGGAAATCATCTTAGGCAGCCTAAAATTTGCTCTAGGAGAGACACTCTGTCTTCATTGGCTATATTGGAAGCTGAGAAAAAACAACTGCATTACTGTGGCGTGCAAATTAGGCATATAAAGTTGGCCAAGGAACATACTAGTAAAAAGGAAAACTAATTATACAACTAACAAATAACTGTAGAAAGACAGCACACAATGCAAATCATTAATAATTTAATTGAGGTGAGGTGGTGTTTCTTTGTTTTGTTTTGTTTTTTTCTAAATTTTAAAATTAGAATCTGCAAAATAATCTGGAAAACAAGACTGAAATTGGAACACATAAATAACCAGAACTCCTGACATCTGAGGAATAGCTGGTGCTCTGTGGAACAGAGACCTATAGAGTGAAAATTGCATGGCCTAGAGAGAGAAAAAACTGTTTTACTTTGAAAGCTATGTTTGACCAAGATATCCTTAAAAAGTACTATGTAGGACATGAGAGCTGCTATGGTTACAGCAGTGAAGATTGTTTTATTTGAACCTAAAGATTTCTGTGAGAATCCTAATTCTACCCTTAGCGGATATAGCTAACTCCCATTGATGTTAGTTCTTCATGGGACAAAGTTTGGGCTGGAGGATTGTTAACTGCTATAATTCTTATGAAAAGAGAATATACATTTCTTCTTGCAAAGAAATAACAAGGGATAATCTGAAGTGCTCTAAGCCACCATCAGGAGGAAGAATTATTATCTTTTCTTTTCACAAGAAAGAAAGAACCTATATTTAAGCTAATATTGACAGATCTCTGCAGACCAGAAGAGAAACAATCCCACAGCCTAAGCAAAGCAAAGAGATCAGTCTCCGACACCCATTCAGAGACCAGCTGCTGGTGAAAGAGAACAGAGCAGCCAGGAGCCGAAGGAACAGATGCGTCTGATGAGATGTGTGCAGGGCATATTCCTGGGACCCAGTAAGTAGGCCCAGCTATTTAGGAGATTTTGTAAAGTACCTTTTGTGTGGAGAATAAATAGACTAAAATATGATCCTGAAGATTTCAGGATCATACATGGCATAAGAAACTTGGGGAGCATCAGTGTTCTGCTGCCGAATTATTTGTACCTGCACATGTTTGCCTTAGCGATAGTGACTTCAAAGCGCTGTGGTGACAGTCATTCTGCATAATGCCAAACAGCCAAGCCTGTTTTAACAAGGGGGCAGGATTACATTTTCAACAGTTCTGCTGCTATTTGCTTTGTGAAAATGCTTAATTGTATGTTAAATTGACTGTAGACATGATCTATTAAAGCTTGGTTTTTCAAGGGTACCTCAGGGAGTTAGCGCCCATCTTCCCGTGACACGCTGTGTGATTTGGGCAGGGAACTCCCTCAGGCTCACGTGAATATCCCAACCTCATTGTACATTTCGGAGCAGACATGGTGAGCATTGCCCTGATTCATGTGGGCTAATTAATCAATATTTATATTGTGTTCTGCAGGCTGGAAAGTAAGAGAGAAGTGCTAACTGCTGTTGTTTTTATTATTGAATTACAATAAGGAAATTGTGGAAACCTCTTCTGGAGCCCTCAAGTGACAGCTGTGAGCTGCAATCGTGTTCACACAGTTTGTGTTAAAATGCCCAGCCTCCGGAATACCCTGGGCAATTTTTGAACATCATGCATCTACATGTGCTCATGGCTCCTGCCCCTGAGATACAGAGAACTGCACATGTATGACATAAACAGGCAGCATCATCCCCTTAATTCAGGGGAAAAAGGGCCCAAAAGTTTGCCTGGGTTGCAGTGAAATGCAGCGTAAAGACAGAGCACGACAATCTCTAGTGTTTCCTACCAGCACATAAACTGCAGGACTAGTCCAGTATACAGTCAAAACCAGTGTTAGTCTGTGTCATGCAGACTTTGAAGATCTGGGATTTTGCTTATAACTTTCCCAAATCCTTCCTCAAGAAGCCAAATGATCCTCTTGTCTTCCATTCCTATACGATCATCCAGAATCTTCTTTCTTCCATCACTGGCACGACACAGAGCTGCCTGGATGTGGATGTGATCATGACAAATGATGTGGTCAAGAGACTGGAAAGACTGTTTTGGGGTCTATTTGGTAAGGACCACATGGGAAGGAGCAGTCAGGATTATATGAATAGTAAGTGCATGTTAGGAGGCCTGGAGTTACTGACCGTATTGCTACTGCAGTGCCCCCCCCCAGCTAAAGACAAAAGAGGCCAGTTGCCAGAGGTAAACTATGGGACACTGGGCATGTCAGAAATCCCTTTCTATTTGCCTCTATTCCATCAGAGCAGAGGATGACAATGTTTAGAAATGAACAGTGTATTTGGGACAGGCTGAAAAAAGCCATTCTCCACTTAACACCACTTATGTGGTATTAAGACTTTCCAGTTCTCACTGGAACCAATTTAGTTCCTGATGTGTGTGGGAACATCCCTGTCATTATCAAGTTGAAATAATATTCCTTCTATTCAAATCCATCCTTGTGCCTGATTTTGTGCTTATTAATGCACATATTACTACCATGACACAAAAAAAGCAAATTTGTTCTGCACTGTAAAACAACACGAATTTAGAAAACAAAACCCTAGCCTCTACGTATTTAGAGACTTTGTAACCAATTAAGAGCGTTCCACAAAGTGGGAGAAACACAGTATTGAGTCACACACTCTTGTCTTTTCAGAGCAGCCTCTGACAGTGGTTTATTAAAAGACAGATAAATTATAGTTCTACTGAAAAAGGCAGATGCAAAAAATATTGCTGCCTTACCTGGTTTCTGCCTCACCAGAATGGCAACTGGATATGGCAAAAGCAAAGAGTCAGTTGACTAAGGGGAGCATTACCAATGAATATTTATTCATGTTCATATGTGTGGTAAATTTCTTCAAACTGCAGCTGGAATTATGACTGACATATGAAAAAGAGCTCCCAAATCTGAAATAGGCTGAAGTTAGGCGGAGAAAATCAAGAGAAGAGGGATATCTTTAAATATATTCAACTCAAGAGAACAAGTAAACCCAAGAGTAGGCCCCCAGGGCACAACAGTGTTCATCCTAGAGGCACCTGTGTTATGTATGAGCTGGGATGTGTGCCCAGACAACAAAGAAAGGTGCTGTGAAAAAAATATTTTGGAACTCACCAGCAATATAGATGCTTTTGAAGGTCATCCCTCCTGGCGTCAGGGGTAGCTCCCAGCTGCTGTGTGTTACTGTATAGTGTTGTGTAAGTGTCCATTAAGATCCAATGGACATTGCAGAGGCAAAGGCAACCCTACTAATTGTTGCTCTTGCTGCTGTCCTCCCTATGGAGTATTTTTTGCCTGCAGTATGGGAGTGGGAGATCACTGTCCCTCTGACAGGATTCCTTTTCTTTGATTGAATGCTTAGCCTGTTTTGGGGCAAGAACTTTGGACCAACATTTTCAAAATTAAACACATCAACCAGACACTTCAACCCACGTAAATCACTTCAAAGAGTGGACAGATTCCACATGAGGTAAGAGCTACAGCTTTCACAAGATTGATTTGGAGGTATCTGTGCTCAGCAGCTCTAAAAACTAGGCCATTTTTATTTATACTCCTAAAGCCAAAATCAAATACTTAGCTTTAGGCAACTTCATCCTGAACCTTGGTCCTAATCTCTTTTTTAATACTCTGCTAAGTAGAAAGATGCAAATAGTTACTGTGTACATAAATCAGTGTTGTTTCAAAGATTAGTTAGGGCTTGTAAAATGTTATGCAACATGTTAAAGCATTTCCATTTTTACTCTCTACAGACAGTGCAAATAAAAGACAGTCAACGTTATCTAACTTTTTCTGTAACTCACATTACAGTATTATTCAAGTTGTACGTTCAACTTACATTTTCCACATTGTTGTGGGATGGTTGCTTTGGATTGTGGTCATTTTGTTCTAAATTTACAAGTTTCTTTGGGTTTCTGTGAGATAACTCAATGAAGAAGAAGTTTTCCACTAACTAAGAAGGAAATTTAGTGAAGCTGATGTGGGGAATCAAGAAAACTTTTACTTGTACAGAGAAACATTGGCATTTACTTCATGAACGAATGATAGGAAGGTCAACTAAAATAATTGTAAGTATTTCATTTCTAGCTGTAGCTAGAAAAACTATGGATAAATCTTTATTACATTGGACTGGTGGGAACATATTTAAAGATTTTTCACATCTCCAAGGAGTTTAGAATTAGAGATATGATGAGAGTTTTTCAAAAAAGTTGGATTATAGAGCTTACTCTAAAAATCCCAGAATTTTGCCATTAAAAAATTAGTAGATCTCCATGGTAAGAGCACAAAATAATTTAGGATCTTGGAAGAATGTATCTACAAGTAATAATCCATTCTTAAATTGCCCCAAGAAGAAGCTAAAGAGATTCACTGGGCAGGCTCACACATAAATTCTGTTGCAAGAGTAGACTGAACTTACTTCAAGAATAACTGCACATCAACAACTGTGGTGATCCATATGTAAGTACTTTTAGGAGTAATTACTTACCAGAAAGGAGCACATAATCAGGCTCATGGTCTTCTTGTAACAGCGATTGCCTCTGATTCTGCAAACCACCACCAGCTCAAAATTGGAAGCTCCCTGTACATCATGGCTATACTAATCCAAAATCTCACCATACTGCTAGTGTGAAGTAAATAAGGGTGATGCAACTTTCTCCCTAGTCATTGTTATTCATGCACATTAATTAACCCTTAAAAAACAGACTTATTAAGGAGGTTGAGAAAATTATAGATTTCATAGAACCTTCAAAGAAACATTGTCCAACAGAGAGTCAACATTAACTTTTGCTCAAGCTGTCTTCCAGTTAATTTGTGATCCAAAAACTGTACTACATATAGAGCTCTCCATTTGTCAGAAAGGCTAAAAGACCTTCAGCATCTCCAGGATGCACTCATAGCCTTTCAGTGTTCTGTGGAATGATTGCTGGATGGTGTGAGGTCTTGGTAGAGCTGGGCATCTCTGACAGTTGGAAACACCTCTTTCACTTGAAAGTTTCTCAAGGTCATACGTTTTAGTCCAGGAATTCAGAGGAATAATTAAAATTACAAAGAAAAAAAAGAAAAATAAGATTTATCATATAACTTCGTTAAACATAAAAGAAAATTTGTCATAAGGAGATTTTGCGTTTGAAAGTTTGCCTATCAATTTTACGTACCCAAAGTAAGAAACTATGGTGTACATTTTAGTTTCTCAACAGGACAATCACTTTCAAAGCATGCAACATCCAAATAGAAAATAGTATACATACACTTTTCCAGGTACTAAGAAATGCATCTTATGCCTGAGAGCACAGGTGTCTTCAAATGGATATACCAATAAAATTGGAATCAAAGCATTTCATGTTGTAGTGAAAAAACTATAGAACAATATTTATTGACTGAAGTTAAACGCTGAAGTAAATTACATATTGCAGTACTCTAAATCAAAGAAGTTATTTAAATTTGCTGGCTAATTCACGCATTACCAAGATATAATGTTGGAAAACAATGTTGGTAATATCACCTGACCTTCCACATAAGGCAGGTATATGGAAGTAAATATTCTCTAAAATTAGGCAGAATTGTAACAAATCATATCCCAATTGTCTGTTTTCCCTTCATTGGAGCATCGTGCAGGACCCCTAACTTCAGGCAAAATCACAGGAGATAGTAATGAGTACTTTTTGTATTGCACCATGTAAGAAATCAATCCTTATGGAAATTCTCCATACTGAGACAATTGTGGTGATAGTAATCTTGCTTAAAAAGCTGTACAATTTCTGCCAGGAGGACGGAAGGACCATAATTACAGGCTGAAAGACATATCTGCTCAAACAGTCCTTCATGCACCCAAAGAGGAGGAATACCAAGTGATTTCAGCAGTGCTATGCAGGCAGCCTCCTGACTCTGTTAGAAATCTTTGTCTTTTTGGGCTGCACGTGAGAACTCATATCAGGGCATCACTTTTGGAACAGAAAATAACTCTTTCCCCTGCTCCCTATTGTTATCATTCCCTCCTTGCCTCAACAAACAGCTATGGGGTAGGTCTGAAAAGAAACCGCACATCATCCCAAAATTTATTATAGAGAAATCCCCAATGACTATTACGGTAGTACCCCATCTATTACAGCAACATCATTGTTGCTGGTGACATCCCAGCTGGTGAACATTTAGTGGGGAGATGCTTATATTAAAAGCCTTGTAAGGTGAAGAGAATGAATTTTGAATAGGCCAGAGTGTCTCAAGATGGGACTGGGATGGATTACCTTCTCTGAGCATTTAAAATCATCCCTCTGTCTTAACAAAGCAGGTCTCTGCACCATAGAAAAAAATTGGAAGGATGAAGAGTCTCCAGAGCATGATATATTTAGAGTTCATCAAATGACTAACATTTTTTTACAAAAGCTGATGATGCCAAAACTATCCAGTAGCTGTTTGAATTTGAAGTCATGCATCAAAAGGAAATGATAGTGTTGAGATGCTGATAAGTACAAGCAGAGCATGGGGCTGAGTGGGGAAACCACTGGACAGAGTGTACTGCAGTATGTTGTATCCCAGGTAAGTACCACTACACTGACCTCAAAGTAGCTACAAAGTTAAGAAGCAAAAACTATTTTGAAGTACGTTACAGTCCAGTCATTCTCCGGTGTTGAAGCTGTTCTGAACTCTGGCTTCTAGTTCTCTGCAATGAGAGTTTCAATGTGAATTAACACCTGCCAAATGATCAGACTTAAAAAATTCTGCTCTCTAAAGCTTTTCAGAAGTATATCTTTTAAAATACATATCTCAAGGGCAGCAGAAAAACATTTTAATGAATGCTAACATGTTTGTAAACACAATGAAAATGGTATTTCCTACTGAGCAGTATAGGATCATTTAAATAAAATATCTGCCTTTGGACATCAGACCCTGCTGGTGATCCCAATAGGATTTGTGCTTCATTTTTCTATTGGAAAACACATCATATATGGACATGTTTTATGAAGACTGATAAAAAGAGAAATCTCTGACACATGACATCTGTACAGATTTCTCCTTTTTAAATCTGTATATCTTAATAAACTTCCAAAATTCATCCCTGAAAATGTGTTGACTTGTTCCAAATGCCTCATGCTAAAAGGCGAATATCAGCATAGGAATTCATTATTTTAATAGAACTAAAGTCTGTCAGAGCTAGGAGAGCAGAATGCAAATGTCAACATTGCTGGAGGTACCAGCAAACTGATAAAGCCCATTTATTTATATGACTATATTTCCAGTAGAACAGTGTCACTTGAATATCTTCAGTCACTTTATGTTTATTCTACTTTCTTTATAAAGTGACTTCCATCTAACAGCACAACCTGATGTCCTAACTCAGTAAATACTGAGTTTTCACTGCATAAAATATTTTTTGGGCTAAATCCGGAAAAGACAATTAAAACTGTGAATAGAGACAGGTTTGCCAGGTGCTGCACCCTTCTGCAAGGTTTGAACACCTTAGAATAAGTGAAAGCTATAAGAAAGAGAGCATGAGCACGTGAAGGTGACCACAGAACCTCCCAGGGTTCAGACTCCTTATTTTGGTGGGAACCAAAGCCTGAGGGCCCTGACGGGTGACCAAGACCTGCTGCCTGCTGCCATCTGTGTTTTCACCCAGCTGCTCTTATAGACCTGCTTGTTCTTGTGCAGTCAGTGGCTGTTAGGTTGTACAGCATCTCTCTCTGACCCCATATAGGCAGTAATCTCCCTAAATACTGTAGACATAGCAAAAGGAAGATTTTTCTCTTCTGAGTTTCTTTTCCCCACATCTTAGTTCTAGACCTTCTACAGCACTTACGGTTTGGATAATTTTTTTTTTTTTAGAGAGCAATGTCAGAGTTTTGTACAGAGCAACAAAGGAGACCTTATTAGCACAGCGTGTGATGGCCGTAATATGTTTTATTTCTCACAAGTTCTCTTCTGTATTTGTCTTCTTCATTATCACAGATTCCCAGCAGCCTGCAGCCATCCTGTGATGATCTGGTACACCAGGCCCTCCACCAGTACTGGCATTTCCAGACAGTGATCTCTCAGAACAAGTTTCTGAACATATTTTTTCCCTAATGAAGACCAAGCCAAAACTGACACATCACTTTTGAAATGATCCTGTGGGATCTGAGCTGTATGTAGCTATCAAGTACCTGTGCTTTAAACCACTGTAAATTCATGTGCTATAAACTGCCCAATCTATTCAATTCACTATGCATTTTAATTTACCTTTCTTAAAGAAAACATATGCAGAACTGATTTTTTTCTTTAACCTAAAAATATTATTTTTATTTCCTATTGAGAATAGCAGGAAGATTTAAATATCTGTACTCACAGCAACAATATCTACTAGTATTTCTATAGCTCATTAGTGAATCTAACGAAGGACTATTCACATTCACGTCAGTGATACATATTCAGTAGCACAATTTATGACGATTTGCAACACTGGATGGATACTGACTAGGAAATTCTAGCTATGTGAGATACAGCACTGAAAAAAATCTGAAGGAACACATTTTTAAACGCAAGGTCTGAGTGCTGATTGACATGCTTTGTACGATAGTAAAATCTGGCAGGTGCATTAACTTGCATTCCTCTGATCTGTACACATCCACACTTGTCTTCTTAGGGTACTTGGTAATAAGCTTCTTTAAAGATCCCTGAGTAAGCACTGAAGATAATATCTGGAGTATGTAGCACTCAGTCCTTTTAGAATGGCTTTTTCCTGCTCCTTTCGTTTTCTTAAGAAAATGTCAGTTTAATCATATCTTAATGCTTTGATAATGCGTTTCTTTACATAGCTGTAGAACACTCACTTCAGTGTTTTAAAAGAATTAATGTAGATGTAAAAATGCCAGTTAAATGAGATTTCTTCCAACAGGCTAACAAAACTGAAGTGTAAGGCTTCTAAACTTGCAAGACACTCACACAGCAACATAAACGTGTCATAGCAGAGGCCACTCCGCATTTATTATTGCTGAAGAAATTCTGTTCCCATTTGGCAACTTCAGAGAATCTATATACAAGCTCACCTACTGTCAAATGCTATAACCAGCTTTTTTGGAAAAGTTTATTTCTGATTTCTACCTAGCAAACTTCACTAACCCAGGAACCGCTGTGGCACTCCTTCAGTATTAAATATTAGCTTCCACAACTGGCCAAATCCATAATAGCATGCCCTGCTGCTGCTGCTGAATAAAGTAAAGAATAAAGTGCTATGTTTCCACTGACTTGCTCCCTACAAATAAACATGTTACAAACCAATAGTACATTCTTTTAGAGGACTACACAACAAATTCCCTGTGCAGGTTGTCGTGAAAGAGCGGGTGCACCATAGACAGGGTTGACGGAAGAGCCTTAAGAGGCAGGCGTACACTCTTCAGCTGAGCTCTGCTTGGTTCACAGCCTCCAACAGATACATCTCAAACTGCTTTTGTCTCTTAGCAAAAGTAGCCATGACTTTAACTTTCAATGAATTTCTTCTTACAATACATTCTCAAATACAACTTTATTCACTTAAAGTATAAAATTAAATGCGTTGCAATGGCATAGTTAGGAATGGCCCAGGGAATATTTATGTTGCTTGACATTTAACTTAGTGAATCTGCATACTTAGGAGATTCTACAAAATTCCTTCTTCACAATTACATTTGACTATCAAGAGACATCTACTTTTTATTATTGATTTGTGGACTCAGCTCCTCAAGTAGGTATAATGGAACCGTTTTGTGATTCTCGTACGTTACTTGCTAAGATTAAAAGAGGCTCTTTCTCCCAAGAAGAGCATAATTTATTATGTACTGCAATACACATTGCATGAGACAAATTGACAACTTGCATGTCTTCAGCTGTAGTCACTTTCTATAAGCAGAAAATGCCTCTTATTCCCTGTGTGTCTTGTAAAAATTAAATATCTACTCTGAAATCCAGATGAAATTTGGCAGAATACAACATCAAGTAAGATGATCCCACCTTCAGGTATTTTCCTTGAAATGTCAGCCAACACTCTTCAGTGTTTCAATAGGCACAGAATAAAACAAAGGAAAAATCTTCATCCACACCCATATCATTTTAATGAAATTAATTTAATGGATGAATGAATACATAGGTCTGGAATATTTGTCGTTTGATATTATTTTTAAAATACTTTTACTACAAATTGGTTTCATATGAATGAATGTTTGGAGGATGTGTCCTTTTTATGCCCTGTTTCAGAAGCAATATGATCAAGGCCAAAATTGTAACAGAAATAATGAAGCACAATGATTCAGAGAGTTCATCTTTCATTTATGCCCTTATCTAAAGCATGAGTAAGTGAATCAAATTTTTTCCAATCATACAGTAGTCTTTGGATGAAGCCCTTACAGAGGCACAAAATCTACAGTTACATAGTTGTGTAACAAGTGAAAATGTGAGAGAATCAAGCCTTTCTTACTTTACAAAGCTTCATCCAGGAGATTTTGAAAAATTCATGCATTATTAAAAAAAATGTTTAATATCATTGTTCCAGATTACTATTCGAGCAAACTGTATTTTTTGGAGAGGATGCTCCAAGAGGATGTTTCGCTCCTGTACTGATGAAACGTTCTGCCATTTTATTTTGAGATATGCTGGCTTGATTCCAGCCCTATTGTTTGACATCTCTTTTTTTGGGCTGTTTCTTGTAACTACACAGACAAGTCTGTTCTTGTTGCCCCCCATTATACTCAAGAGAATGCAGGATGGATCAATTTTTACTTTGCTTGGTTTACACTGGGGATAGGCAGGGACATCTAACATCAAGAGGATGTCAGATGCCATACAGCATTACTTCTTGGTGAGCACTAGGTGGGTCACGGCAGAATATTTTGAAGACTAATAATTGGACTTCCGAAGTAAAAAGTCAAGATGCACAAATCCTTTTAAAACTGAGAAATGGCAACAGCATTTCAGAATTCAGAATAGAAATTGCATTAATGAGGCTTTTGTCCAATATAGATATTCCGACAACAAATTCTTTGCCTGGAGAAGACATGCTTTATTGGCATACCCAGAAATACACCTTCATTTAGATGAGAAAGAACAAAGCTCAGAAGTGTAATGTAGAGTAGCAGATGAAAGGAAATAGAACTGCTACTGTTAAAATAAAGTACATAATTTGACACATAGTCTTTCTAATAAGTAACTTACAGCTCTTAAAGCTAATTTTTAGCTGTTCTCCTTATCCTTCTCACTCCTTTAAAAATCTGTGAGATGGAGCCTGTGATTTTGTTATATAGAGATATGGGTAAAATACATGAGCCAAAGCTACTTAGATGTAGAGTTCTTGTTTTGTTCTGCAACTAGGTATTTTGGTTAGTTCTCATCTAAACAACAGGATGCATTAGGATGTAGATTTTAGAAGTATGTCTCAATAAGTCTGTGGGACATAAGATGCTTGGAATTAGACTTTTAAATTTAGCATTTCCTGCTCCCAAATTATTATCTAGGGCTATATTTGATAGGTATATCTTCAAATAGGCTTAAATGTTCAAATAAAATGAACTCAAACTACCTAATAGAAAATACTTCATCTGTTGTTTCACATAAAGACGTCGCAATTTTGACAAAAAAGAAAAATTTCTTTTTTATCAAGTCTAATGAATGCAAAGTCTAGTCTTCCAAACTTTATTTGTACCTTCACCTCAATCTCTTTTTGTCCTCTACTGAGCCAGAAATTGTCAATAATTGTGAAGCAGCAAATGATGCATCAGCTAAAGGATGTGACCTCTTTATCACTATGCTCCTCTAACATTAATTTTCTTCTATTGCATATTGCATTGGCCTTACAAGGAACAGGAAGTTTGCAGGGCATGGACCACAGCATTTGGGTTGTGTGTTCTTCCAATGAAAATCCAGTCCTGACTTGACTTATTATTGCAAATGCCAAGTAATCTTAAAACTCACTAAACAATTATGGATGTTAGTCTATCTGATTAGCCAAGATTACCTCCAACTGTTTAAGCTTGTACTATTTCATGCTGCATAAAGCTGTCATTATATTTGAATGCTGGGTGTGGATTTGCCACTGTAAAAGTACTAAACAGGAATAAAGGTACCAGATAATTCAATTAAATCAGTTTTCACCTGTTTCAATTGGAGGTCCTAGATCCTCTAAGGAAAATTTCTTAAGCACTCCACAGAGGAGATATATGTTTCCCATGGTGAAAATTGGGGGAAAACACCTACTATCGGTAATTTTTCCTTAAGAAAAGGCAGACTGCCAGAAGCTTTCAAGCATGCACTTATTTGGTCCTTACTCAATAAATCCTCTTCTGACACTAATTTTCTTGTGAAGTATTGTCTGATTGCTAAATCTCCCATTTCTGGGCAAGATTATTGAAGAGATGATAAATAGCAAATAGTGTCTAGCAGCATCTGCTCTTAATTTTTAGACACCAATCAGTCAGGTTTCAGACCTTGACATGGCATCTGAAGGGCATCAGTTTCAGTGTCCGAAACTCTCCCTATGGCACTAGGAAAACGTTCAGTGTCCTCACTAATAAATCCAGGTCTCAGTGACCTTCTATCTTCAATTCCACAGACTGCCATGTGCTGTTTATTTGACTGTGGAACCTAAGGAGTGCTTAAAAAAAATAGTTTATCCTTTCTTATGCTGGAGACGATCCAGAGGATGGGTTATGATCATTCGCTTTTCTTCTTTAGGGGCTTTGCTGGGGCTGCCTCTGAAGTACAGCCCTGACAGCCTTAATCCTCTTTTTTTCTGTGCTGAGGGGAAGACAAACTAGGAAGCAGGAAAGTCATTTGAGCAAAACTGGGCAAAATTGCAAATGTAGAGCTGAAGATATTCCATTTGGCCTCCTTTTTCTTCCAGATCCTGGCCCTGAATTAAATACTGTCAGGTAAAGGTCTTGCTGGCATGGAGGCAATGCTGGCAAAGGAAAACCTAGTAGCAAACAAATAAAACTCACAAGCATTCCATCGAGGAATAGTATCTTCCTGTACAATTATAAGGGGATGTGTAGATATGTGGTCATGCCAAATTAAACGTGGGTCTGGTTTCCCAAATAAAAGGGATCTAGGTACATGTTTCTGTTCTGCATTTATAACAGAGGCAGATGTCACCACTCTCAGCTTTTTATTTTTTTTTTGCCAGGGTTACACCAGAACATGCAACACATATGACCTGTGACATACACATACAAAACTCAACAGTCAAAGCCCACATAATTGGAAGAAATTTTTTCTCTCTCTCTCTCTTTCAAACCCACCTATCTACCGCAGTGCTGAGTGGAGCTAACCAAAGAAAGTGTGGTTTGGGCAGTTCGGAGGGCTTGTTCTCTTATTGTCTTATGTGCAACCCAGGACGCAATGAAGTAAATACAGGAGCAAAGGGCTGAGTCCAGATGTTGTTGGTGGTGACTAACTCATTCTGGTTTTAAGGCTTCCTCCCTCCCTGCCTGGGAGAAAGCAGAACTATCCGTGCCTTCTCCTGGGAAATGGTTGCTTTTTTGCTCAGATGAAGCAGTGATGGATGTCTTGAATTGAGGGGCGCCCTCCCTCCCAAGAAAACCCAAAACAGCAACAACGTAAAATAAGGATTAATGTCAACCAATAAGATCAAAGTTAGAAGCCATGGATTTAAAATCTTAATGAGAAAAACAGATTCTGAAACAAGCTCTTAAAAAAAACTTGCATCAAAAAAATAGCTTGCTGCTGTCTCTAGAATGTATTTGATGGACATTAAGCATTTGAATAATATTGTGGACCCTGAATCCCGAATTTTTAAATGGCTTTCCATTTCCTTCTCCCTTTCCACACTCAGGGTGTCCTGTGTAATGAGCATTCCCCACTTCTGGGTAGTTATGTGATATGGCAGTCAGCCACTCACCAGTCTGGCTAGAGTCTCCCTCCTTTCACATCTGGTACACATTAGGATTTTGGAAATCCGAATCCCACTGGAATCAGTGAACACTGCAGCCTTCCCTTTCCAGCTTCACAGATTCAAATGGTTACAGGAAATAGTTTATATGTAATCAGAGGAAGATCTAATAATATGTGTTTAAATGCAATTATGAACCAATACATTCTTCAGAGTCTGCATAGGGCATTTCTTGCAGTACCTCAGTCTCTGCATCGCATTACTCTGAGAGACTTAAGGCACATCATATAATAAGAAGGAACCAGGGGAGTAAGCAAATTTGCGAAAAAATATGAAACAGAGTTCATATAGAGTTACAGATATTGAAAAATTATAGATTATGAACAACATAAACCAAATTTTAGTGAATTTGAATCTCGGTTTCCTCTATTGATATCTCTGTTTGTATTATATCACAAAATGATTAGGAATGTACCACAAGAGAAATCTGACAACCCGAAGAAAGCAGCACAGAAAAGCAGACCAAATACCACAGGGTCACACAACCTGCAAATTCACGTAAGGCATTTGTGCCTATAATTCAACTTGAGCCAAATCCTAAATTCACTTCCAGACAGAAAAAAGTAAAAATACTTTCCTCAGATATTTTGACAAAAATGTTGCTTTGCAGACACATTTTCTAGCATTAAATTGTTCTAAAATCATAGGAAATATATGTCAGCAAGAATACTTAAAGGAGGCTAGCATAACTGGCTGGAAATATTAATAGTATATATTTTTCCAGAATAATGAAGGGTTCTTCCAAACAAAAGATTGTATATCAGATTTACAGAATTCACATAAAAAGCTAAATATAACCATAATTTCATGAAAAACATTGAACACTGTTGAGTATTATACTTTGCAATGCTCTCTGAAGGGAAGTGTAGGAAGCTTCATCACTTCAATCTCTTAAGGCTGGATTAAGGAAAACACTTTGGGAGAAGAAAATTGCAACTGGTAGGTATAGAAGACTAAACATTTCTAGCAACAAATCTTTTCCATTTCCCATTCTTTTTGGTTTATTAACGCGGGAAATACAGAGATGCAGAATTATGCATCATCACAGCACAGCGTCACTTTCCACAGATAGAATTTATCTGAGGAGATTTTAAAAATCCCGGTGCTGCACCAGGGAAAGCTGAAGCTTTCAGAATCTAGGCTGAAACCCGAACAGTATGTACACAGTTTCCAGTCTGATTACTCAGATCCACACAGTTGTTAGAAACTGAATAAGGACTTGTCTGTTGAAAGTCCTTGATTACCGCAAACAACTGCAGGGCCACAGCCCCATTTAGCTGCTTCTCTTAAAAAAAATTGTTGAGCTTTTGAACAGCTATTATTAACGTGTATTTTTTTGCCCTCTGCAGCAATTATCTGGTGAGTATTTCTGTTGTGGAGAATGCATAATAAATACTTCAACAACCTGAAAAGCTACAGTTTCAAGCCAGCGCTCAGTAACAGCCCTTTTACTCTAAATAAAATTTTGTAAGTATTATTGTCACATACAGCTTTCTTTTAACAACAAGCTACTGATTAAACAAATTATTTTATGAGAGACTTCATTACAGCATACTTTTTCTCTATTGTCACTGCTGTTGTTATTCGGCAAAAAAAATCAATCCTAATGGTTAAATTGTAACTGGAATATGTATCTTTATTCACAAATCCAATATTTAATAATCTTTTGTACCCAGCAAATCATGCAATCACTTTTCCCTTCATTCCTCAGCAGAATGGGTGATGTCCCCTGCCCTGCCTCATATAGCTCAGCATCAAGCTTTGAGACTTAATTAGCTAGAATCCGTTAAGTGTTTTAAAATTCTCAGACAAAATATGTAGAGACAATCTGAAATCACCCCTGCTTTTTGCAGGTCTCTTCAATTGCCCTAAATATATACAGAACATTTACTTGGTTCATTTTATTTTTATTACTTTCTGATTCTGGCAAGGTTTGTTCTTTCTGCTATTTTAATATCTCAGGTTTAGGATGGGAAGAATAAAAAGCCCCTGTGGATGTATATTGCATGTAGCAGCTGCTGAGATACCACAAAATAAAGGTAAAGTCAAAGAAACACATTTTCCTAAATAGAGGTGCTGGCAGGGAAAGTCAGGAAAAACCTTTACCCATCTTTTCTTGGAAATAATAAGAAAGGTATCAAAAGATTTCAACATTTCAGGATTTCAAAATAACTGGAATTCATAAGTCTTAAGAAAAAGGACTTTGCTAAAGTGAAGTAAGTTCAGTCTTTGCAATATAATTCAAATTGCACTTGTAATTCAGGTCCTGGAATTAACCCACTGAAGCAAAGCTTGAAAAGATTTAGATTTACTCAGGCTACCAACAATACAATAATATCTTACAATTTCACAACTCCCTGTCTATTGGTGATACTGCCAAACGGCAGTAATCTGTCAGTTTGAGGCTCAGACTTGCTAATTGTTAAAAAATGAACCTGGACATCATTCCTGAGTTTCTCTGGCTGAAAACTTGTAGAAACTCAAGCACTTTTTAATCAGGATAAGATAACAACCGAGCTCTTAATTGAGATACTTAAGGAATGATTTCTACTGTGGTGCTGCAGTCCCATTTATTAAGGTAGGAATGTTCAGGAGACAATTCCTGCATTGTCCAACCATTGACTCTGATGAAAAAAGACTCTCTCAGACCATTGTTCTCCTTGAGGTAAAATTCATGTCACCTCAGCTATCAACATATTTTTCAGAGGATGAACTGCTTGGGTATTGAGCACAGGGAAATTATTTTATATTGGTATTAAATTATTTTTAATCATATTATTTACTTATTTTTATTTATTAATAATGTTATTGTTTATTATTTTGGGGAGGAAATAAGTGGGAAGGGAAGGAGGGAAGGAGGGGCTGGGAGAGGGACTTGGTTGAGAGTATCAGCACACGGCACAACTAGCACGTGGGGCTGTCTGTTGGCCTTCTATACAAGCAATTTAGGCTAACTCTGCCATTGCATCTCTATCAAATTTGGCAACAGTTCAGACAGTAAAGTAAGTTGGGTTTAAAGCTTCATTTTTAATAGCTATGATCTTTGCCTCCCCCCAAATAATGCTACAAAATGAGTAACATTATTGTGATGGAAAATTTAAAATTTCATCAACACACCAACCTATTTTCAGAAGTATTCATGATTATTTGGAAAACCTGCCTGAATCTCCAGGGGACACTGAAGACAACTCTTGTTTGTCTTAACCTCCATCCCCAATGGCAAGTGAACTTCAGCTAAAAGGGCCCCTCCAATGATTTCATTGGGCTTTGGATCCATCTCACTCAGAGTAAGAGAAAGCTGCAATAATGTACTAAAATTGGTGCTATGTAAACAGCTAAAATAACAGGAAAACATAATGAGTTCAAAAATGCACACACACAGATAAAAAATAAAATGCTTTGTGCAGATGCTGCTCCTACATGAAAAGAAAAATTATTTGGACTAGCGTAAGGGAAGTATTGCTGGTGAAATCAGAATTCTTTTCAGCATTTTATATGATACCCCTACATGAAAGATATTTGTCATCACAAAATACATATACTTTTTGTCTCATAAATAAGATACAATTTAGTATTAGAATACTGTATTTTCTGCTAAAAGCACCATATGCAAAGCAGTGCAGTTTTACATATATTTAGCTTCTTGCTTTCTTTCTTTTAAAACATTTATTAACCAGAAAGACCTCACTGACATGTAAATTTCATTTTCTATGCCCAGCAGATTAAAATACATCTGTTTCAGACATCATTCAGTAAAGAAAAAATTTGAATAGTTCATTTTATTAGAAAAAGATTTATGTCAGCATTCAACTACGACAAGAGAGGGGATAGTGGCATGTGCACAATACTGGAAACAGATTTTCCATGAAAAGTATCTGTATTGAACAGAAGTGTTCCAGAAATAGTGTGGGCTTTTTGTGAACAGGTTAACCTAGAAGGTTGTGGACAACACCTGTCTTTCCAGGGAGAGTTCTTCTGTTCCTTCACTGTACAATTTACTCATGCTCCTGAATTAGCAGCTGAGTCAATGTACATTTAATGCACATTGGGAGAATGTGTATGATGATGTAGATGGGAGTCAGTCCTGTCTCGCTATATGGAGCTCCAGGAGTCGAGGAGACAAATTTCCTTGCAATTAAATCATAGCATATTTAATTGTACTGTCTGAGGAAAAGCCCATTTTATTTTATTTTTACTTTTCTTAGAGTTTGCAGCAAGATCAATAGGCTAAACATCTCTTTCCTAAAGATACAGTAAATATAAAGCATATTTAATACAGGAATAACACATCAGGATGCAGAATCCTGTGCTATATGATCTAGCAGCATATTATTACACACTGGGATATGAAAGTGCCATGCACAACTAGGTAGTTTTGGGAGTGATAATAGAATACAGATCCCATCTCATCTAGGTCACTACTCCGAAAGCAAGCTGGTTTTTGTGACTGAAAGTCATTGCTATCCAATGGAGTTTTAGTACTCTACATGGTTGAGATCATCATAACTTCATATTTTTAGGAGAAAGTATTCCCCCCCTCACATTGGCTAGACCCTGGTTTCTTCCAGGACTGAACAAAAATGACTACTGTGTTTTTAAATATTTTATTCTTATAAATATCAGGATAGTATGCATACAATCATGCATTCATAATTTAAATATCAAATAATTAATTTCCTCAGAATATTCACACTAGGTTCAGAAAAATGTTTGAGCCTGTCAAAGTTAAAATATGCTTTTCAAAACTTGCCTAAATACAGAAGGTGGGAAGCTTTCTTGAACTGGAGCATACAAGGAAAAGGTAAAGTGGAAGAAAGGATATCTCTATTAAACCACTTCTTTGGGGAAGAACATTCAAGTTAGGACTGTTATTAAAATATACAGGAAGGTCAATTCAGAAGAAATGGATGTCTCTGCACCTCCAATGCAGTCACACCACACGACTAAATCTCAGCTGTTGGTCTAGGGACTAAATTACTACAAAACCTCAGATGCAAAACACACAAAAAAGATATGTCACACTGGTTGAGCATATTGCAGAATTGTAATGTGTTCCTGTTCATACAAATATTTGATAATGCTGAACATCCAATGCAGGCTGATGCAGAAAAATAGAGTATCAAAACAGAGGCAAAAAGAAAAGATCTTCAATACACCTATAGTTAAATCTTGATTAAAAAAGCACACACAAAAATTTTTTTACTAGGCTGCCAATCCTTGTTTATGAAAGAGATATTTTCAAACATACAGGATTTAAAAGCACTTGCTTCATATACCTATGAGATATTGAAATAAATCTCGAGAAATTAAAAAACTATATACAACTCAGTTTGAGATAAAATATTTATAGAATAGAAACTAATTTGGAGGAGAGTGTAAGAGTTTTTTTAAATACTAGTTATAGTACTCAGCAATCAACCTTTGTGTTCTTGTCTGGCAAAAGTATATATAAATTGGCCTAATTAAATTTTGTAAACCTTGTAAATGTCTGCATTGCTCTTGTTCTACTCTGCTAAAAACAACGGGTAAGAAACTGAAAAACTGGTTTGCTTCAAAACCCTCAGACTCATCTTTGAATTTGTCTAGCTATAACTAGAGATTTAGAAAACAGTTTCTTACATAACAATACAGTTATAAATAGGACCACTATTACTTACTAAGGAAATCTTGATTTTGTACAACAATTAATGTCTAAATGCATTGAAATTGTCTCTTAATTAAGTCTGTTCCATCCTTTAAATATTTACACAATATATTTTCCACATGTATCAATATTCAATTCTGTGTAATTATCTCAGTACATGTACAAGCTAGAGTGAATAGAGGCTTATGTTTACATATATGTTATGTTCTGCATATAAATATACAAACACAAATCAAAAACTTTTACAGACTGAGATTACTTTTACACCAATTTTATGTTCATGTTTGGAAGCCATTACAATATGTTTCTGAGATATATGAGTTTTACCCTATTTCCACATTAAAGAAATGGAGTAAGAAATGAAGTTTTGAACACATTTTCCTGTCTGCAATGTATTGTAACACTTGGTTAGAGATCTCCTGAGAAGGACACTTATGATAAGAAGGTACTGTATGTCTCAATTTAAGGATCTTCTCCTGGTTAAAGAAACCAAATTAAACTATCCATAGCAAAATAACAAACAGGAAACTCATTTGTATGATGCCAAACATCTCCATTCCTCTTTTTGTTGTGGATGTGATTTTGTACCTCCTGAAGGATTAACAATAAATGAGAAGTAGAGAAGATTGCCAGTTTGTGGTGTGGGACCAGGCTTGGACCCATACGCTATTTATTTTTTTTATTAATGAAATCAGATGTGGCAAGCCTTGTTTAACCCATTACTGCATCATGAAATTCCTGTTTTATTCAATGTAAAATGGCCTCAAAAGAAAAAGCAGACTAAAGAAAATCCTTCTGAGAACAGTGTATGGAAAGCTGTTTCCTTTAATTAAATTTATGGCAATAAAAAAATATTTATTATTATATCTCTGAAGTAGATGCAGTGACATCCACCCTAAAGGACCACAAGCTGTCTCACAAAGAGTGTGTGCATGTTTGCAAGCCCACAGTTTCACAGGGAGGTGAAATTTTTCAGAACAAACAGGACAGTTGCCTTTTAATAGTGGAACGGAAAAGAGTGCACAAAGATGCTGCTTGGCATGATTATATTTTTCTTTTATAGGAAGAAAACTCAGAGAGGTCTTATTGACTGGAGTTTGAAAGGAAAATCCCAGATCCAAACTGTTGGTGCAGGGAGGTGAAGCACCACAGCTGAGCTTGCAGGATTGGGCCCACGTGCGCTGCTTGGGCGCCGCTGCTTTTGCTGAGTGACAGGGGGAGAAATTGGCTCACAAGGGTTTCATCACCCACACTTCGAGTTAAATATCGTTTAATTATTAAGGCCTTTAAAAGCAAGAAAGGCTAAAAGAAAGAAGAGATCTTGGAAAGATCTGAAGGGAAAATGGCATTTTTTATTCGTATAGAGATTATTTAACTTTGGAGCTCTACTAATGATAATTTCTGTGACCAAAAATGTCCCCTTATGATTAATCAATTATGCAAACCACCCCCATTTCAAGGCTAGCAAAGATTTATTTAATGACATTTTTCATGCATCTCATGTCTTTAATATATTATTTTTTCCTTTTGCTCTGGCAGAGCAATCAGCTCTGCAGAAGCAGCACTGTGTGTCATCAAATAAAATCATTCTCTATATAGAGAAACAATTGTTTACTTATAATACACTCTAAAAATTGATCCTTTTAAAAGAACTGATTCGGTGTTCAGCTCGTTTCTCTGCAGCACGAATTATTCCTCCACTGGCATGTTTCAGTACAGAGTGTTCCAACAATAATGGCATGAGGCACTAAGAACAACAGGCCACTGCAGGGTTGGGTTATTTTTCCTCCTTTCTGCTGCCCGAGGAATGATCCCATTTCACCTTGGATATACCCTGACTCCACAGATGCCGCAAGAAGTCATTCAGTCCTCTCACTAATTCCTTTCTGAGTATTTTCTGGGAAGAAACTGGCAATAATCCCAAACTGCATGTTACATGGTGTGGACTAGTGTGTCCCTATGAAATGAGCTGAGACAGCCAAACTCACTTTAGTTAAGACCAGTCCACAGCAGTGTCTGAAGGTGTGAAGTTGGTGCCATATATACTTCTTCACAATGCAATTTGCAAAGCCCAGTTTACTGAAGGGAGAAAAAAGAATCCTTCGAGAAAGGAACTATTTGAGACAATGGCTCAAAATATGATTCCCATTTTAAGGCTGAGCTTGACATCACATGAAAGAAAGAGGTACTTACTAAACGAACAACAACACGGTAACAAGAGAGATTAATTTATTATCATGTATACAAGTCATACGGAGATTTGGGGAAGATTGAAGGAAAGCGGCTTTCACAGTTGTAGTGTTCAGGTTTAGTTAGCACACAAAGATCCCATTTATGGAAATAACAATGCTTGGGTCATTAGTACTGCCGCAAGTGAGCGACTCCACCGCCTCTCCCCTTGTCATAATCTGTGCTACACAGCGGTAAAACAATTGTCACTGTAAACCGCATCCCGCACTGAAAAGTGAGAAAACAATTGCAATGTGCCACTGGAATTAAACAAATAATTAGGACGATGAAGAACATGTGCTCTACGGCTCCAGATGCATTCCCTTCTGTTTTGAAAGATGCAATGTAACCTTAATTAAACTTGCGTTTTTAAAAGTAAATATTTATTTACTGTAGATTACTCTTCCCCCCAAAAAACCTTAGTAAAAATATAAATGCCTGAAGAGTAAACTTGCACTGCATGTACTTTGTCCATGATAAAACAGATTAAAATAAAGAAAAAGCTGGATAAAGGAGTTTCTGGCATGACTGACTCAAGATCCCCATCTAGCGTTCAAATGAAGATTAACAGAACCTTTTAAAAACTAGGGTTTTAAATTAAAAAACAAAACAAAACAAAACAAACCCAAAGAAAACCAAAAAATCAAACCGAAAACCCAAAGCCAAACAAAAGCTCCAACAAAACAAAATAAAAATTTTAATTTTTGGCCACTGTTTGTTTTTTTTTCACTTCACAAATCACTTCTAGTCTAATCTAGTCTATTCATGTCCTTATACTGCCCTCTTCACTGTTTATTAGTTTATTTAAGGGGTACACTAAGTATGTAGATATTATAGACACTTCATATATTTTTCTACTATCTTCTCTTCAGTAGCAGTTATGTTTAGGGATATGTTTAACTATGCTATATCATGGAGAAGAGTGGCTTTGAGTCCAGCTGGTTCCTTTTAATTGCTTTTTGTTGTTGTCACTGCACATTCACATATTTGTCTGAATTTTTACCACAAAAAGCAAGATCAGAGTTTATTTCTGAGTGCTCATGGCAGCAAGTACCATAGTTTGAGAACCTGGGTTCTGTTGCTACCATTTGGGCCCAACACATTCCCTTCCCATAGAAATAACCAGACTGAAATAAATAGGTTGTAGTCATGGGATGCTCACACACCTGGTCCTGCAATGGACAGCAACACAGTAACAAAAATCAGGGAAACAAAAATTCCTAATATTTATTCCAAACCTATCACACACTAAAAACAGTCTTCTAAAAGACCATTTAAAGTTAAAGGAAGGAATTCCTCCCTCTTCTCCTCATTCTTTTTCTACTCCTCTATGCTTCCTATAATTTGGGCAAGAAAAATGGATGAGATTTTATTTTTTTTTTTACAGTATGCAGGACATACATCTCAGCCAGCATCCTTAAGCTGGCAATGTGGGAAGAAGCAGCTGCATGGACTCAGCAGTGCACAGGAAAGATGCAGGCTCCTCTCGGCTGCTCAAGCCTGGCACTAACTCAGCTACACCCAAAAGTGCTGGCCCTGAGTGCCAGGTAGAGCCCTGCAAAGGCTCGTTTATCCAGGGACACACAGGGCTGTCGTTCTTCCATTCTGTGGTCCTGGATGAAGGGTCCTAGGGCACAGGGTGCCTTGATGGTTACCTGGATCAGAGCCTCTCTCAGGCGCAAAGTTTTGGATGTATCTTCAGTGCTGGCCAAAGTCAACTCAGGAGAAGGAGAAACAGCATTATGAGACGCCTGTTGTACTTAAAAACAAACCAGAAAAGGCTGAGATACCAAAAAATGTTGGGGTTTAATACTGCTTCTAACAGGTTTGTAAGAAGAACACAAAAACTTGTAAGAAAATATCTTCTTCTGAGATATTCCTGGTGCAGTCTGGGTGAAATGAGCCTGCAGCTACCTGGGGCTTGTGCTCCTTCTCTTCCTGTGAACTTAAACACTTGATGGGCACATTTATAAAGCTGCCCATGGTTTTCACAATTTCATAGAATCATAGAAATATTTAGGTTGGAAAGGACACTTAAGATCATTGAGGTTTCCAGGCTTTTGCAATCACATATTTACAGTGGTGAATGCCCCTAGAATTAGTAATATTTCTGAAAGTGGAATCAATTTTTCAAGATCAGGACTGTAACTAAGCACATTACAGCCATGCTGAACTCAGCGAGTGAACAAGGCTCTCTGAGCTGGCTCCTAAACCCAAGTGGATATTCTGTAAGGCAAGGATAAAACAGTCTGTCTTTTCTATATTTAAACTTTCAGAGCAGGAGTGGGCTTTCTTACACATGAAGAACACATACTTCTGCTGCATATAGAGACACTGAGGTAGTGCCTCCCAGCTTTGCTCAGAGGCTTGTCACAGCAGCTGCACAAATGCAAGAGAATGAACAGGAGTGAACCCCACATGCCCTATTAGTCAGATGGATATAGACAGGCTTGGAAGAACAAGGCAGTTATTGTAAGTGATAGACAGCTATCCACAAAGCAGCCATCTCAACAACGGCAGGCTGTCTTGCAGACACCAAGGCAAAGGGGTTTTAACTATGAAGGCTAAGGAGACCATTCTCTTAGACATTTTAGAGATGGAGGTTAAGGAAACCATTCTTTTAGACATCTCCCAAGCCGGGGGGCAGCATGGGAGAAAGAAATAAGATGGGAAAAGGTAAAAATAGGAAACAACAGCTGGCAGTCACAGTGTAAAAGGAGGTTGGAATCAACCATGCCAAAACCAAAGCAAGACATGGAGGATGAAAGAGAGGATGAATACCTGAGCAGTGAAGTTGCAAAAACACAGAAGCAAAAGGAGGTGACGGGGCTAAAGCCCTTTATGGGGCAGAGCAGTGTCTTTCTTCCTCAAGACACCAAGGGCTGAGGATCAGAGACATGCTTTTGGCTACTATTAATACTTTTATTTCTTTCTCAAAGTAAGAATCAACTACACCTTTCAAAGAGTAACTGGAAAATTACAAATTCATATATAATTATATACTATAGGCCAACATTCTTGGATTGTTAGAAGCAAAAATATCTCCAGAAGTTTCTGTTTTCTTAAATTTTTTTAAGCAAAATCTGCTGACTTTTTCCACTGTTCTGGGTAAAGCAGTGTAATTGCATATAAATACATACAGCACATGTGTGCTTCCTTTAATTCACAAATCCTTAGCTCTTCTTTGTCTGTACTTATGTAAACTGTTAAATATTTCGTTTAGCATAAGTGACGTGCAAAAGGCAAACTGGCAAATAAAATGAGTATTAATAAATTTCTCATGACCTTTTATGTACCAGAGAAATAATCATTTTCTCAGTGGTCACTGGATCTTTTCCACCCACATTCATCAAGGTTCATTATCTGTGCTCCTCGTGCTTTTAAGAGGAGCCTTCATATCCAAATTTCTTTCCTCTTCAGATCAGTTCCGGAATTCCTTCTCCACCACACTTTGCTTCCCTAGTTTCCTATGATTACCCAAACCAGGTCATATGGCTTCCTGCCTGGTATGTAAACACCTTTCCATTAGTAGTTCAGTGGGGATCTTTTTTGTAGGACTACGTGCTGCTGTTTGATAAGATAGCAGGAACTAAGCTATTTTCTGATTTAAAGATAGAGTATCTCTCCTGAATGCTTGTGTGGCAGTTAAAAAGTTCTAAAAACATTTAGATTCCCATTAGTACTCTGATGGCAGGGCACAGATAAAACATGTCAAATTTTATCACCACACAGAAATTTCCTCAGTTTTTAAGGTGTAAATGACATCCTAATATATCAAGCATTAATTCTTTGGGTAAACCAAAAGTCACAGAAATTAAAGGACCTGTAGGATGGAGGAGACTGTACAACAAACCCTGGCCTCATTTGTAAAGTTTTTGTCCAAGAAAGGGCTGGCAGAAGCTAAGTGATCTCACAACTGTTGGTAGGGTGGCAACTTCGCAGGGCTTTCTTGCTGAAGAAGCTTTCAACTATAAAAACTGACAAGGTTTACAGTTATAAATCAGTTCTCCAGTATCATCTATATCTGACCACCAAGCACGCTGTCTCACTTAGACTATTTTGTGAGATGTACTGGGAGAGTTTTACTGACAGCATTGTCAACAGTAATTTCCTAGCACTGTGGGCTTGACACACAAAAGAAGTATTTGTTTTCTACTTAAATTAACTCTTTTTATAAAGAAGTACATCTTCACAGTGGTGCAGTAACTTCACAAAAGTATCAGTGAATTTGAGAAGTCTCCCATTGCAGCTGTAGGAATGGCTTTGGTAATGTTTCCTCACAGCTGTTTCCTCACAGCTCATAGGTGATCTCTTTCTTGGGCATGATGGTAGTACTTAATAGTAGGCTCATGGCCTTTTCTGGGGCTGTCCATGAAGATTAAAAAACTTCAGTAGTTTTTGCTAGCATGTAATCTTTTCCTCAGTCCTGTCTCACCGGTCTCCTTCTGATGACTTGGTATCATTAAGGTTGTATTTATATGACCCTTAAGCAGTGTGCTGTCACCTGGTACCAATGTGATGATAGACAAACTGGAAAAAAAGCTGTCTCAGACTCCAAATAAAACCAGAGAACAACATGTCCAGACCCCCACACTACCAGTCTAAATCTAGCTGGGGTGCAGTCACCAAAGCTGTAGTCTCAGCTTTGGGCTGGTAAACTCTCCCGTTGTGCACTTTGTATCCCAGAGAAATCATCACTCATCTCAGGCTACGAATAGTCAGAAACTGAACTACAGTTTAATATTTAAACCAGACATTGTTTATTCAAAGAAAGTGGGAGAGACAGAAGACACTGACAAAGCCAAGAAATAAAATACAAGGCTGACCAGAACCTTCCTAGAGGAATCTAAATATCAAACACCATTGTGAAATAGTGGTAGCATTAACCTTCTGTGGTGCTGACTCTGATTTAACCAACCCTTGACAGGGCACCCAAAACCTTTTCTTCATCCTCCAAAACATTTGGTACTCACTTTCAAGAAGCTGTGGCAACACCCCAGTTCCCCCATGGGCTCCAGACAAGGAAGCACCTCTGAACTGTGTTCATCTCAGCTACAGCAGCGGCTGCTGCTTGAGAACTGCTTTAAATCAACACATTTACCAGATGCTCAGCCCCATCAGCTTTGGCAGCTGCACCATCTGTCTCAGTCCCATGATGGAGTAGACTTGGTGGGCTGTTTGTAACTCCCGTGGGACCCTCTGCACAGACCATACACCGCCAGGAATCACTGCCTGGGCTCTGCCAGCAAAACACAAGGAATTAATCCATCCGAATGCCCCAGGGCAACAGTGAGGGTAGTATCTGCTACAAACTGTTTCCCTCAATCTGAATCACAGAGGAGGTAATCTTTATTCTCATGTAGAACTCCCAGTTTCAGAAGAGATGACAACCTTGGATTTTAAAACTACAAAGGCCTTTTAAAGTTCTACCAATTCCTTCTTTCTTGTATCTTTTGGCTGAAGTCTGGAGAAATTGTTATCACTTGCCCTTGGAATTCAATGATTCTCTCTTTCCAGGCTGCCTGAAGGATCTTCTCCTTATCTCTCATTTCCACTAAAGTCAGAAGCATTGTGTTCTTGGAAGGAGTACCCTTGAGTTGGTTGTGGGTGAGTATTTTATAGCATCAATCAATGCAGGAAACATCCTCATTCTCTGGCAGCTCCCAAATAGCAGACTGTAATTTTTCTAGGAAATCCACTAGATCTTTTCTGCCATTTCCAGCTGAAGATACTGAGATTTATTCACAACAAGGGTCTGGTTTAAACACTAGCTTTTCTTCTGAGAATTTCAGCACTCTGACCATGAATTACATGGTTTATTTTAACAGATCTCTGTTTAGTCTGCAAGCAGAAGGCTTTTGTGTCAAGCCATTGATCTGTGCAGTCAATCTGATTCTCCCTGCGTCCATGTAGAGCAGTAGTAGTCACTAACTTTGCTAGAAGCTAAACATAATCCATAAGACAAATCCAAGATCTGCATTAGTAATTAGGATCTGAAGGAGCAATGTTACTATTCCCTTCTCATTCTTTTTCTCTCCCTTACTTTGGAAATCAGTCATTGGCAGGGGTGTAGAAGAGAGTGGTGGCACAAAAGATCTCTGATGACACGTCATTTAATAAAATTGATTCAACCCTCTGAGGTACTTCTATGATCCACAGTAAAAGCCCAAAGCTGTAACGGCTTAGCAATACTCAGGACTATAAACTTTGCTTTACTGGGGGACAATCTCAATAAGAGGGGGGCAGGAGAACTGCATTCTGCTTCTGCCTCCACCACTAAGCTGTGCTGGGCAAATCACCCCAGCTGTTGCTGCCTCCTGGCCTCTTACATGTTTTGTGCATTTAGATTGGGGTGGAGGGGTATAGCACGTGGTTAAAAAGAGGTTTCAATCTCTCAAGATTACTTACAGTACAAATTAATATTAGTCATAAAATCCAAGGAAAAGAGTGTGTTCAACAGGCTGCAGTGGCTCCTGGATATGCACCCAAGGGATGCTCATGATTTCCTAGTACATGGGGTGTGGTGGGGAGCACCATGTACCTGATGACTTTCCCCACCTTTGCCTCTGAATGCGTTGCACCCAGCAGGGGTAATTGCAGGAGCTGGCCTCTCCTTCAGCAGCCAGTTCATGTGGAACTGGGGAAGGGAGGAGGGCCCTACAGCCATCCATCTGCTCTCTTCAGTATGACCTGTGAGTAACAGGCAAGACTGCTGGCTGCAGAAGGCCTGTCTGGGCAAGCTGTGCCTCTGCACAAGGCATAGAGATGGTAAAAGAAGCAGAAAAGGGGCTGTGAGAGAAGAGGACAGGAGACAAAAGCCCCACAGAAATGAATGGCACCATGGCTGAGGCCTTTGAGGATGGGAAACAAGATGATGCAAGGGCAGAACAGTGGCAGATATCTAATGACAAATTCTTTTCCAGGAGACTTTAATCACAAAAGCTGACATTCCCTACTGAATGCTATAGCCTTATGCTGATGACCACAGTGCCACAATACTCATTAACATCTTCAAGTCATACTTAACTAGGGTTATTAATTGTCTCCTTTTCCTCTGTTATTTCCTCCTGGATTTCATGTCTTCACTTCTCTTTCTGGTTTTACTTTTTGTTGTTCACTTTCCCGTCTCTTTCAAATTCCATTGATTGTCTGAGATTGCAAAGAGTTTATTAAAAAGTTTACATAAAAATAAAGCAACCCAAACTGAGTGCCTGATAAGATGAATTTACATGTTAGTCCATATTAGATGCATTACAGGAGTGATCTTCACTGTAATGTTCCAGATCTCACTGGGCTGAAGGGATGGAGTGTGGAGAAATCCACAGATTCCCATTCAGTGACCATCAGATACTGAAAAAAAGGAGATATGAGCACAATTAAATTTTGCGGTGTCACCTCCCTGCCATGCTGGGATTACATCCACCCTTCTTTCACTGGATGTGCTGAGGAGCAGCAACCTAGAGTGTGACAGAAATAACTGCACAAATTCTCTACCAGCCAAAGCTCCCCCACTCCAAGCACCTCCACCTCTGGGCATTTTTTGAGCAAGCCGTCTTTGGTACCTTGTTTCAGGTTAGATCTTCATCAGGACTAAATCAGATCAGTTCCACTGACTGCAGGGAAATCATATCAGTGTAAATCAATTCAGACTGTGATAAAAATCTTGAAACTAATTGAAGTGGTCTTCATTAGGAAACTTTCAAGAGCCTAAATTGATTAAAATTAGGAGTTTATTATTTAATATAAACTGCAAGAGTCATATATATAGCAATTTTTACCTCTTCCCTTTTACAAATTAACAACAAATAAGTTATAAATTTGTAATATACACTTATTTGAAGTCAGTGGAAACTGTGAATAATTTAATCCTCAAATTGTGTATCTTCAGGACTTGTTAAGAATTTGGTATTCACAGTCTCAGATATTTATTTTTGTTTTGACTGAATACACAGATCAGTGATGGATTTCTGCTCATTAGTATGAATTTTATGTTGTTGCACATAAGATTTACTATCCCATAAATAATATCAGCAAACTCATTTGTTAGTATAGCCTGACAAAATGAACACAAAAAGAGTATAAGCACAGCTGCATATAATGTAGCTAGAAACTGAATATTCACAGAATTTGATCTTTTCAAAGCCTCTTTGTATGAGTCCAGTTTTATTATGCTGCAAAGCAGTCAAATCTCTAATGTACTTGGGAGAAAACTGAATTTATGTTCCTTTACACCTTTATAAATAGGCTCAAAGGGAATTGAAAGTATATGCTGATGAGATGCTGAAAAGGTAACAGCTGGGGGAAAGGTAGAGACAAAGAGCTGGGCAGAAGGTGGACCTTGGGCATGTGATGAGAAAATAATAAAGTAAATTCAATCTGCAAATATGCTGGGGGCAGAGGGAGGCAGCACCTGCTCTGGGGCCACATGGTGAGCCAACAGCCAAAATAGCCACAGCTGGTTAGAGAGACAATTACAGAGGTCAGAGAAGTTAGGCAGATCTTGGGGGTGAGAGTGGAAAAAAAAGACGACACCTATTTCTTGCCAAGTCTCCTCTTCCTTGAGTGAATTTGTAGCAACCATACTACCTTTCTGCTGGTTTTTCAGAGGTGAAGCAGCTCTGGGGTATCCCTGCTGTCAAGCCTCGCCCACGGTCTAAGGTGGTGGCCTGAACCTCCCCAGAGAGTCTATGAGGCTTTGTAGGTCTCTACAGGAGGCCTGTGCAACTCTGCAGACAGGAGTATTTCCTTTCTCCTGGGTCAATTTGCTTTGTTTGAAGCCTGTTATGTTTGCCCTTGAAATAACTCCTCCTGCAGTGGAAATCTCTATTTGCTCTCATTTGATACTGTTTTTCTCAGACAGTGGCTTTTTGGTACAGCATTACTCTGGTATTTGAAACACCTATCTTGAAAGCAGACAGTTTCTGTCCAAGTACTTTCAGAATTTGCTGGAAGCCTGAGCTTCTTGTAAAGGTATAGTAAGAGGTAGACAGTATAAATGTCTAGGTTCTTTCAATATGCAACTAGGAAGTCTCATGTTGTTTTTAAAATTAAATGAGTAAAAATCCTTCTGTGGTTCTACATAAGATTTTTCTTTGCTTGTGGGTCTTAGTTTGGTTTTTTCTTTTGTCTTTTGGCTGATGAATGCTTTGACATTAAGGGTTTAATCACAGAATCATAGAATAGTTTGCATTAGAACGAACCTTTGCAGGTTACCTAGTCCAATTCTCCTTGCACTGAGCAGGGACATCTTCAATGAAATCAGGTTGCTTAGAGCCGCAGTCCAAACTGACCTTGATTGTTTCCAGGAATGGGGCATCTACCACCACTTTGGGCAGCCTGTGCCAGTGTTATCCAACTCTCATCATAAAAAATGTATGCCGTATACCTAGTCTAAATCGACCCTTCCTCAGTTTAAAACCATTACTCCACGTCCTATTGCATGCTAAAAAATCTGTCCCCATCTTTCTTATAAACCCCTTTAAGTATGGAGAGGCTGCTATAAGATCTGCCTGGAGACTTCCCTTCTTCAGTCTGAACAACCCCAACTATCTAAGCTTGTCTTCATGGGAGAGGTGCTCCCACCCTCTGATCAATCTCATGTCCCTTTCCTGGACTTGCTGCAGAAGGTTCACATCCTCTCTCCCCAGAGCTGGACACAGTACTCCAGGGAGGTCTTACCAAAGTGGAGTAGAGGGGGAAAATCACCTCCTTGATGTGCCTGTCACACTTCATTTGATGCAGCCCAGGATACAGTTGGCTTTCTGGGCTGCAAGCGCACAATGCTGGGTCACGTCCAGCTTTTCATCCACTTAGTATGTCTGCCTGTTCTCTAAAACAGAAGTGCCATAAAGCACCATAAAGGCCAATGTGACAAATGTATTGTTAGGTGTTATATATGCTCAACTTACTTTCAGGGTTTCTGTTGTTTCTCCTTTCTTGATGCTTCAGACTGTCTCTTTTCCTAGATTATTTTTATTGAAAGATGAGAAAAATGCAAAGCCCCAGCATACAATCTCAGCTGAGAAATGAGTCATACCACCATGGACACTTCCCAATAATGCTGCAAGATTTGTGTGCATGATTTGTAGTCATAGTTTGTAGGAGAAAGGAGAAACTAATTATAAGTATATGCCATGGCAATGTTTCTTAGTGGAAAAAAAAGAAATACTGTCAGGGAAAAATGAGGCCTTAAAGGCCCTTTAGGAGGGAGGAGGTAGCTGACAAAAATAAAAATGGGGGAGGTAGGGATGCCCTGGAGAAGCTGCATCCTCTTGGACTGAGCCTGTATTTGGAATCCCTCCGAGAGGAGGCTGTTTGTGTAGCCTGCTGTCGATAAATAAAACATTCTCAAACTAGGTCAAGATTAGAGCTATGAGACACTAACAACACTGAATGATGAGAAGCTCTTTTATGTTGCTGAATAAATACACCAAGACCCATGAGCTGAAACTACTAAAAATTACTTGTTACTAACTTCAAAAGTTGAGGGGAAAAATGAGGCCCATATGAAAGAAATCTCTGGAAAAATTCTTTGGGCAGAATGAGTATCCAGGGTATGGCTGCACAACTTTGGTTGAAACTTTTCAGCTTCAGGAACTTGAACTTTGAAGAATTTTTATAAGTATTAAATACTTGAGAGAGACCTGTTTGGCAAATTCAGCCTTTACTGTAGAAACAAAATTGGAAATTAAATAGGAAATAATTCAATAAACATGTTTTGTTTATTGTATTTGTTTACAGTCTTTATGATTCAGCCTATACAGTGTACAGGATTGTCAGAAATGGCTTGGCAGAACTACTGGAAGCAAAAAACCAATTTACTATCAGTCAACTCATCTGACTGATGTCAGCGTGCTGAAGGCATATTATCAAACAAGACATATCCCAGGCCACACTTCTAGTTTCCACCAAGTTTCACTGCCATGTTTACAGAATCAGAGGGTCAAAGAATCATTTAGGTTAAAAAAGACCTCTGAGATCATCAAGTTCAACCTTTGACCAAACAACATCATGTCAACTAGACCATGGCACTAAATGCCACATCCAGTCATTTCTTGAACACCTCCAGAGACGGCGACTCCACCACCTCCCTGGGCAGCCCATTCCAATGTTCAACAACCCCTTCTGTGAAGAAATTCCTCCTGATGTCCAACCTGAACCTCCCCTGGCACAGCTCACGTTCAGCTGGCTGTTGACCAGCACCCCCAGGTCCTTTTCCCCCTTCCCAAGTCTGTAGCATTGCCTGGGGTTATTGTGGCTGAAGCTTAGGAGTGGGAAGCATGCTTTGTACACCCTCTGTCTCTGAGGCTGGGAACTGGGAAGGTGCATTGTTGTTGCCAAAACAGATAACAAATAGAGGATCTCTCACAACAGTTTAGACTCACCAATTGGGGCTGTCAGCTGGGATAAAACTTTGGTTGTGGTCTAGTTCTAGATCCTGACAGTGCAGGTTTGATGTAAGATTGTTATGGTAGTTCAGTTAATCTATGGGGTTATTACTGTGTCATTTCTACAGTCTGTGTGCCTCTGGTGTTAATATCATGTTACTCACACTTTGATTTCAATTTCTCTACATCTTAAGGACAAAATATCACTCATATTGAAAGGTTATTCAATCTCCAGCATCATGCAACCCTGTTCCCAGCTGAAATGCCATTGGATGCTATGCTAATATAGATGAGCAAAGGAGTGTTTTGGAAAATATACCTCAAGGGCTTGATCCAGAACTTGTCAGTCCATGGATTTTCATTGAGATTGATGGTGTTGCTATGTTGCAGGATGTGCTCTGTCAGCTGAAGGATCTACTTCCAAGTTTACTTCTGAAGGACCATTCCTGCAGCTTAGGTTGCTCCAGAACATGTAAATAATATTTGCTGAATAGGCCAATAAATTGTAAATTATGAAATTAAAGTGTTAGTTAAACACAGAGGATTCACAAATCTACATATCAGCATTTGGTCACACACTCTGAATTTGGTCAGATAAATGCAAACTGTGAAAGACAAAACATAGTTTTCGTTGACTTCTGGCAGAAAGCATAGAATACGTTTTACTGTTTATCGGTTCATTCATGTGGATGTACCTGTTTGGCATTAGTGAAAGGACACTAATCTGAGCCGCGAGGTGAACTGTTGGCAGACTGGCAGCTGAGTGGTGATGCTACATTCCTCAGCAAGTTTTTGCATTTTCTCAGCTCTTGTTTCTCTTTCTCCTGTTTTTACCTGCTCAGTGAGCTAGCCCCAGCCAGACGTGCCTCTGCACCTGCACACGGCCAAGTTCTGGATGGGGAGCGCTGGGTTTTTACAGGAGATTGTTGCCTGTAACAAGGAGTTAGTAGCAGGCTGGCATGGGTAACCTGAACACGGATAAACTGCTGAACTGGGCCAGAACAGCGAGACCTTTGGATCTGACGGAGACGAGTCTCTTACGGAAGAGCCTGAGCCGGGCCGTGTTGCCAGCCTGGTTCCTTCGGCTTGGTTTCCAAGCTGCGCACCTGAGCACGCAGCACCCGCCGGGTGGCGGAGTTCACAGTCGGTGGTGCGGAGGGCAATCGTTCACCAGCCGGCTGTAATTCCCTGTGTCAGGAAACAAGCGCGGGACAGCGGCGGCGGCGGCTCCAGCTCCTCCGCCCCCGGCCCCGGCCCCGGCGCTGGGCGGGCGGCGCCACCGGAGGCCGCGGCGCCGGCAGAGGGCGCCGTGGCGCCGGCGCTGAGGGCTCGCCGGGCCTCGCTCTGCTGCCGGCGCAGCGCCCCGCGGCACCCACGGACCGGCGACTTCCCCGGGAGCCTCAGCAAACTCCCGCACCGTTCCTATAGCACCAGGCCCAGCTCCCGGCAGGATAAAAAGCATATGGAGTACAGATATAATCTATGGAACAGTTCCAACCAGCGGTGTTATTTAGGCAACACGGTTTTTTGTCAGAGAAGTTTTTTATGATAAGGGTGGTGAAACCCTGGGACAAGTTGCCCAGAGATCTCCCGTGCCTGGAAACATTCAAGGCCGTGTTGGATGGGGCTCTGAGCAAGCTGGTATCCCTGCCCATGGCAGGGGAGTTGGGACTAGATGACCTTTAAAGGTTCCTTCCAACCAAAACCACTCCGTGGTTCTATGGTCATACTATTATGTACAGAACATAGGTCTTGCATACTGATACTTTTCTTCTCCTGTGGTGGCCCAAGAATCAGTGACTCCTGTTATTTAAGCACAGTTCCGTATCTGTGTATTTGAACATCTCCTGTGGACACTTCTGTTGTGAACATTTGCTGTAGGCTGATCAAGCAGAGATCTTCCCTCTGCACATAGAGGTCTGGCTGATAGGCCCTGTGTGCTTGAACTAATGGTTGTGTTTTTCCTTAAAGTGGTCAGTTTGAGCTCAAATATATGAACCTTCCCAGCTCTATATTCGTACTGTCATGAAAATTGATTTTCAGACTAAAATTCTCTCGGCAGTAATTTTTCAAAGATTATTTACACACTTCGAGTGAACTCTACACTAAAGTACACATTAATGCTTCTCTGCAGCAATGCTCCAAAATTACACTTTCTAATAAAAAAAAAAAACCCACCAAAACCTCCCTTTTCTTTCTTTCTTTTTTCATTAAAAGTCCATAAATAATTTTTGTGACACTAAATATATGTGTGTATATATACACACACACATATATAAATCCATTAATTTTCAGAATTTTCATTTGCAGTGACATAAATCTGTTCATTAATATTAATGTGGGTTATAATCTTAGCATAATGGCATCAAATAGGTAGAAAAGGATTGTTGCTGTAACTTTCGGCCACTCTTCTGTTGTTCACCTTGTTGTTTCTGGGGTTAGGCTCTGACCATGACACTGCCCACTGAGATACCTTCTACTGCCGCTGCTGAGGGATATTCATTACTTCTAAAATTATCTCTGTTAACAACTCTGCTCTGAAAACTGCTTCTACTTTGAAAACTGTTTCTACTTTGCAGTTTAAAAACAATTGTTGCTAACAGTATCTGGATGCTAGATAGCACCCTTAGTCCTTTGTAGGTGTTTGGATGTGTGTGTATCTTTTTCTGTTTGTATGTTAACAGTAAGAATAACTAAATCACACTGGAAAAAACTCTTCAAAACACTGCAAGCTGCTGTATTCTTTGTCTGCTCTCAAGTTTGTTAAAAAGGACGTCACAGGTCTGCATGTCAGCATTTGGTTTTGGAAGTCTGTAAGTTCCCTGATCTGTGAAGCTTACCTAACTATGCCTCACCTGTCCTTTCCAGTATTTGTCATCATTTATCTCACTGACCATTCTGGTTTCTAGGAGGGAGAGGCAGACAGAATTTTGTCTATGCATTGCTCTACATTCATTCAAACTGATGGGGACCACAGACTTCCTCGTCTTTCTTTCCACATTGCAAATACTTCTGAGGGACTTCTGCATTTTATTCTTCATAGAATCATAGACTATCCTGAGTTGGAAGAGACCCACAAAGGTCATCTAGTCCAATGCCTGGCTCTGCACCCAACAACCCCAAATATCACAGCATGTGCCTGAGAGCATTGTCCAAACGTTTCTTGCCAAACTTTGGCAGACATGGTACTGTGACCACGTCTCTAGGGACCCTGTTTTAATGCTTTCTCTTACAAATGTTGCAACTTTAACTAACTTTAATATTCCATACATGCCTTCAAAAAGACTTTCGAAACTTAAGTCAGAAAGCAGAAAAAAAAAATTAATTAATGCTGGCATGGGCTTGTGTGAGCGATAAAAGAATGTTTTGCTGCAGCCATTGTTTCAGCCATAAGAATGTGTACTTATGTCATGTAGGCAAAGATGTAGCTAGCAGGAGGCCAGGCCTCGTGAGCGTGGAGAGGAGAGAAAGGGAAGTGAACCGATGTTGTGGTGAGCCATGGCCAACACCATGGTCAGTCAGACCAAGCGGACCAAAGGGTCCATTGGTTTGATGCCTCCACAGCTCGAGAGCCTTGAAGTTACATTGAGCACCCAGAAGGCTGTGTAAAATATGCAGACTATTGGCTGCTGCCCTCCCCTCCCTTTATTTTTCATATTTGGTTGCCTTTCTAGAAAGTTCTATGTTCCTTGGTGGTTGATTGGCCCATTACTCCTCCCCACCGACTCCTTCTCCCATTCACTGTAATCCCTTCTCCCTGCCCTTGTATCACCCCCTAACTGATGTATCATTGGTTATTGTGTGTTTTCCACGCCCGTTATGTAGGGGTATAAAACCCCACGCCAGCCCTACTTTCTTGGCTTTCTCTGTGAGTTTTCCGTGTTCTCCAGTAAACCTTTCCCTGCCCTCACGAAGAAGTCCCTCCACTTCGTTCCTTCCTCTTCCTCACGCCCTTGCCATCGGTGGGCACAGTGAACCTAAGCAGGAGCTTCGCCTGCCCTCCTGCGCGGCAGTCGGCCTCCACCCTCCCTTCTGGGGCAGGTGGAAGATTGCCCGGTGCTTGGGACAGCGTTCTGGCCAGCAATAGCACCGTGGCAAACCGATGCTTGTTACTTACAGTCCTTAGTTCTGAGAGGGATCGAAAGGGGAGGGGAAACGATATGTCGGTTTGAGCACAGTAGGCAGTCAGAAAGATTGTGAATTCCTGAGTACTCTGCCAAAGGGAAGAAGAGACAGGGACCCTACCAGTTGGGGAAGGGTCTAAAAGTTTGTGCATTTTAGAGAGAGGTGTGCCTCCTCAGTGAGATGCGCCCGACTCAGGTTACTCATTTATATCAATAAACAGTTTTGCTTTGATGACTTTGTCCTCTTTCAACTTTATCGGCAAGTAACTATTTCTCACAACTGGAAGGATCATCATCAAAGACGAATTAAATTGAAGGGTTCACAAACAGCGATCGACTCTTTCAAAGAAGCTGTCTTCACTCCTGAGAGTGAAGGAAAAAGAGAGAATCCAGTCCTGCAGGTGATTAATCCTGGTTTTCTCACTAGCCCAAGCTGAAAGGTTCATCTGCAAAACCACAGGGGAATGTTATAGTGAGGCAATATAAGAAGGAGGGTGATAGGAAGGAAATGTGTGTGTGTGAGAATACTAGATCTGAACTGCCAGCTCTGGACCACTTTTGAGATAGAGAACACTTGGTGGGCATGGAATAAAATATTTCATTTCAAACTTCAATTGAAGGTAATATTGATACATGCTCTGATTTTTGTTGAATTCAGAACTGCTGTCTTGAAAATATCAAAATAAAATTGAGATGCAATTTAGGAAAAAAGTCTCAATTTTCTTTCCTCCAACACCAAGTTGAGTTGTAGTGTTGATCTGCCTTCGCTCTTCAGAAAGGTCTGGACAGATTGGATCAATGGGCTGAGGCCAACTATGTG
Source organism: Lycocorax pyrrhopterus obiensis (assembly GCA_014706295.1). Classification (NCBI taxonomy): domain Eukaryota; kingdom Metazoa; phylum Chordata; class Aves; order Passeriformes; family Paradisaeidae; genus Lycocorax; species Lycocorax pyrrhopterus. Next base: position 133,142,413 of record JACSVZ010000002.1, on the reverse strand, counting down.
AGGTTCAAGAAGGCCAGGTGCTGCGTCCTGCACTCAGGTCACAACAGCAGCGCTACAGGCTGGGGACAGATTGGCTGAAAAACTTCCCAGTGGAAAAGGACCTGGGGGTGCTGGTTGACAGCAGCTGAACATCAGCCAGTGAGTGCCCAGGTGGCCAAGAAGGCCAATGGCATCCTGGGCTGTATCAGCAATAGTGTGACCAGCAGGACTAGGGCAGGGATTGTCCCTCTGTACTGGGCACTGGTGAGGCCACACCTCAAGTGCTGTGTCCAGTTCTGGGCCCCTCAATTCAGGAAGGACATTGAGGTACTGGAGTGAGTCCAGAGAAGGGCTGTGGAGCTGGGGACAGGTCTGGAGCACAAGTCCCATGAGGAGCAGCTGAGGGAGCTAGGGGTGTTTAGCCTGGAGAAAAAGAGGCTCAGGGGTGACCTTATCATTCACTAAAACTACCTGGGAGATAGAAGTCAGTCTCTTTTCCCAGGTAACAAGTGATAGTTTGAGGGGGACTAACCTACTTGGTTTAGATTGGATACTAAGAAACATTTCTTCACTGAAAGGGTTGTCAGCTTTGCAAGAGGCTGCCAGGGAATACCCTGGAGGTATTTAAAACACATGTGTATGTGACACTTAAGGGCACGGATTAGTGATGGACTTAGCAGTGCTGGGTTTATGTTTGAACTCGATCTTAGATGTCTTTTCAAACCTAACTGGTTCTATGACTCTACAATTCTACCAGAAACAAACAAAATTGTTTTAATCAATCTCTTTTCTTTAGTTCTTTAAAGAAATAAGGAAATTTATCCAAAACAGTACTTGACTTACATATATGTATATTTTATATATATATATAATTTATAAATTAGGAAGGCGGGAGGGATAGCAGGCCTAGCATCTGAAAGGAGGATAATGTACAACTCTGCCGTAAGGCATGGAGCAAGTCAGAAATATGACACTAGTCTCAGAGAATTTGAATTGAATAAAAAAAAAAAGAAAAGCGATTGAACTGTTGATTATTCTGCAGAATGGCCAGCTTTCTGTAGCATCAGGTTCTCAACTACATTAGATGGGAAATGGTCTCTTATCTACGTTGGTTTTTAACCGGGCATTTTGATGAGAAATTGTACTCACTCTTGCAATTTGGCATCTTAGCATACAGTCACCCTGATGTTTAACTGAAGACTGAATCCTATCAAACCCTGTTTTAAGTAACTGTAGTCACAAAATAACCTGCCCTTCCTATAAAGAAGTCAGTAAGGGCCCTTTTGATCATGAACACTCAATGGTTTTTACTTCATCCTTGTCCCCTCTTTGCCTGCTTTTGTAAGTATTTGAATGCCTTCACTATGCATTAAGTGAACTCACTGAGACTTGTCATGTGTTGTTCTTTCCATCTTTCTCTCATCCCTTACTCCAGGAAAAATATTTATCCAATTCATTGATTCATGTAGTTATAAAAGATAAGCAGCATTTGAAGTAGGGCATGCATGGTTTGCCTTTCATCCACAAAGTCCTTTACGAACAGTAGGGTACGGATTGAAGGATGAGAAATGCTTTCCAAAATACAAAAATACAAAATACAATCTCCCAGATTTCTTGACATCTACAAAACCAGAATAGGAATTAAGCCATTGTAGCCATTCAATTGTTTTTCTGTTATGTCAGCATATAACAGGAATCAAAACATATTAAGCAGAACTGTATTTCTGTACTGACAAAAAAACAGGACAGAAAAAACCTTCAGAAGGGTAAAGATGTATGCAGAGAAAGGACATATGCAGAAAGAGACTACAAAATGGTTTTAGAAACAATGCTAAAAAGAGTTACTCTGTATGTTGCCCCAAAGTTCCATCAAATCATCTAATCATTCTGCCCCAGCAGAACCATTAGGGAGCCCTGTGCTTGTTGACTAAGCCTTTGCTATGTTCTCTGCTTAGCACGGAGGAAAAGGATGCTGTCCTTAATGCTTAGACACTGACAGCAGTTTAAAAACACACAAATGGCAGGGAAGTGTCCAACTAAGAGTGATTTTCTGAAGAAACTACGGGTTTAATAAAAACAAATCACTTGGGATCTCATCTGGCAAGGTGGATCTCAAGATACCTATTAGCTGGCTGCTCTCCATGCTTGATGGATGAGCCACCTCCCTCCCAACAGAGCACTGCATTGGTCTACTTAAAATGTGTGGGTAGTGAAAGCCGACACACCAGCATCAGGCTGCTGCAAGCCTGCTCCCACTTACACCCAGCTGGGCATTTTCTGCTGAAGGTGAGAATATGCCTTAGGGGAATTTGAAGTTCAGTACCCTCTTGGCCTGAAACAAGTGTGCACCTTACATGACCTGGAAAAATACCATAATAGGGGTGAAATTAAGCTTTGGGAAACATATTTCTCCTCCTACTGCTGAAGAACTGCCTCTGTGGGTAATGCAAACCAAACCCACGTAGTGAAAAATGGAAATGGCATTAAGTGTAACTATGTAATTGTCTGGGCATTTTATGCTAAACATTCATTAGATTAAAAGAATAGAAGTAACCCAGGGAACAAATCCTCAGTTCCTTTCCTGTTAAGCTGATGAGTTTTTATCACTGCTGATGCTTATTTTGGAATTTGAGAAATAAAAAACCCCATGTTCTTAGGTAAGGAAAAATTCAAGTGAGAAGTTACAGGAAACTAATGGTCATAAAATGTGCAGCTTCTCAAATTTGGCTGACAAAATCACTTCAGCTGACAGTTTCCATTGTTAAGGATGTAATGGGTTTAAAAAGAGATAGGAAGCAAATTATAGGCTCTCTACAAATCAAACCCACCCAGCACATTTCTGGGTATGCAGCAGTCATTTCTGCAAGTCTCTGCCAGGCAGAGCCCAGGGTGAAAGGCATGGAGCACCTGCAAGGGGCTGACATGCAGTGTTGGTGAGGTGAATATACTGAACTGCACAAATACTTTGCAGGGATGTGACATTGAACTTGTAAACTTTTATCCTTGGCTCACAATGTTTTAAATTTATTCTTTTGGACTGCATCACCTGGCACATATTTTTGAAGGACTGTTCCACATCCTCCCTGGTTAGCCTTCTGTAGCTTTCTTGGGATCTAGCCTCAATGATTCCCAGTTACCTTGCCTAGCTAAGACAGATTTTGTGTCTCCTTTTCTCTTCACCCCCTTTGAAAACCCCTTACTCATAGAGCACACTTGTTGCCGGGGGCTGGTGGGAAGAGACCAGAGATAGTGAGAGGAGGCAGTAGGGCAGAGTCAAAGCAGATACCAGAGGGTAGCCTCTGGCTGGTTTCCTCAGTGCCTGCTCCCCTCCCTCCAGGAACACTGGGGATAGCAAGGGGGTGGAAGGTGTGTTGGCATCTGCTGTACAGATGTGAGAGTGTGAGTCCCCTCCTGACCTCTTTCCCCACTCAGCAGTGGCAAAAAGGTTGTGGCTGGCTTTGTGGCAATCATTTGCCATCACCACCTGATTTAAAGCTGCTATTACAAATGGCACACAGAACTCATTCCCTGTGCAGCTCTACTCAAAGTGGCACTTAACTGTGCTGAGTGAATGCTGATGAATGATCTTTAATTAAAGTGCTATAATAAAAAACACAGAACATCTGTGCCAAGGTGCTAAGTAATCTGTCTAAACAGATGTCTAATTTTAAGTTCAGTCATATAAATCAAATATTACATAAAATTTTCAAATAGGAAATAGGGTGGCCGCTTTTCATATGTGCATTGTATTTCTCTTCACTCCATGCAAATCTCAGTCTGCATTTGGTTTTATTTCAAGTTCAGGAGGTTTTCTCCTCCTTTGGGCTTCCAGTTAGGCAGCAGACATGCTCTGTTGGAAGACTAAAAAAAAATTTCCCTCTTTTTTAGTTGTGGTTTGACATCCTAGTATTTATTGCATCTAAACTACTGGAAAGAAATAGATGTGCAGACATGAACTTCTATGATAAATTTGGTGTACAGAAAACATTTGGGATTGCTTGTGTTGCAAACAATCTTTTTGGTAAAGAGACCTTGATCAAGCTGATTGTTAATGAGCTCTGCAGTGCACCACAAGCCTCTCTTTTTAGTAGGGAGCCAGCAGGCTCCAGCATAGCCTGAATGCTGACCTCGAACACACCAAACTGCAACATAATCCTAAACTCCACATGGGAGAGGCAAGAGACAGTAGCCTGAGCTTTTCTAACAGGTATCTTCTACAAAACAAAAAGTGAGATTTGATTCTATAGGAAGTTATTTAAAAAAAAAAAACAAACCAAAATGTATTTCCAGGAATGATCAAGTTGATATTCACAAGCTATATCCACATACTTGCATCCTTTCACTCTATTTTATATCCTCTCTGTAGAAAGGAAGTTATAAATTGGTATAACTGCTGCTTCTCCTGTCGCTAGCAGTCACTAAAAATGAGATGACACCTTTCACCTTCTCTTTACCTTTAAGGCTCTCTCCCCACTCCTACTTTAGCCTTGGTATCACAACTCATCTTCGGACAAAGTGCCAGCACCAGTAGACTTTTCCTGAACATCAGAGCTCTGGAAACAGTCAACAGCCACCTGGGCACTGGGAGAGCATGGGGCACCTCAGGCAGCAAGGTACACTTGGTGCAGTTTCAGTAAAAGGTTTCAGGGATAAAGCCCCCTTCTAAAAACAGCTTTAATTACGGATTTGTTACATTCTGTCAAGGTTTTCCTGAAATTCAGAGAAATAAAAACATATTTTCATTGTTCTTCCTGATGGCTGAAGTTTACCCCAGCTAAAGCTTGTCACTCACTACCCTACAAGAAGAAAAGCCTGAAGGAGGTTATTTATTAAAAAAACACAAGGAAAAATAGAAGGGGAAAGTCCTCTAAGCAGGAGAGTGTTAGCTTCACTTGCAAACCTAAACTATATTGAGAGGTAGAAGGGCCAAAAGACCTTTTGCCTGCCAGTTTTTACATGAGATGAGTAGCTTTTTCCAAAGGGAAGTGAAAATGGCCCTGACACTCACCCCAAGCCAGTGACCATTGGAGACATAATCAGAAAAAAAAAAAAAAATAGAGGAGAGGGCAGAGGGAATAAAGCTCCTTATGTTCTGGGAGGAAGGTGATTTTACTACAGGGGGAGGTGGAAGGTGAGGGTATAAAAAAAAGTGCAGTCTGTGTGCAGTGAAAAATTCAGAAAATGTTCAGTTGTTAGCAAGGACAGGAAAGGTGTGTGTGGATGACCACAGGGAGAAGATGTGGGAGATGTGTGCAGAATCCTATGTTCATCAGGAGGGTAAATAAATGCAGGTGTGGGGAGACAAAGAAATTTGGGCAAGTGAATCCCAGGGAGAAGCTGGGTGTGGGGAGAAGGGCAGGAAAGAAATTAGTGGGAACAGGAAGTGCAGACAAGTCTGGAAGCTGGAAGGATTTGCACTCTCCTTTCCCAATAGGCTGAGTGATCCTTGGGTCTTCTGCATGGGTTGAAAGGTTATCTTCTTCTAGACTTCACAGTGAGGTTATCTCAGATGCATTCTTCTCCTGTCCAAAAACTTTTCTTAGGTATCCCACATTTCCTGGCATGCAGCAACCTGGCAAACCGTAATTTCTCAGATATTCCAGCCTATGTGCTGGGTGTTCCAAATCCTAAGCAACACCACTGTGGAGTTAATGCCAGCACTTTTGGGAAGAAGCAGCTGTGCTGCACATGAACTTTTCTGCGTGTGTGGGAAATGGAGGCTCTCCCAGGCACGTCTCTATTCACAGTGTGTGAACAGGGGGGGTCAGTATGAAGTTACTGTGGAGGCACTGCACAACCTGTGCCGGGCAGTCTTTACATACGAACCTTTAAAAAAGGCCAGGGTTTCATTGTTTTACTAAGATTTTCCAAGGATTTTTGTTGAGAGAAGTAGAATTAACTCATACTTCTGGCTGCCAGTCAAGTAGGTCCCCATCACCTCCTAGAAAAGCATTAGTGAGGCACACAGAAAAAAGCAGTGTGTCCAACTTAATTCTTTTCTCCTTTGGATGGTCCTAAGACATTTTCTAGTCTTGCCTGCACATGGGGATTGGTTATGGCCCATTTCCTGCCCTCTCTATAAACATGCTCTTTGACCTGCAACAAAATACCAAAAAAGAAACCCCTCCAAGGAAATAACTGATGCTCCAAGGAAACAGCAGCTGAGCAGTTCTCTGCATTTGGTAGCAATAAAAGGTGGGAGGCAGAGACTGGAGGAGCAGATGATCCGGCAGGATGGGAAGACAGAGCCTGGCAGTCAGCTGGGTGGGATGTCCTGGGGGCCATCCGGTTTGCTGTCCTGGCTGGGCTGCTGGAACCCTGGAGCATGAGATCTGAGTGTAATAGCTGTCTCTGATTTATGTCTTCAGTAGCAAAAGTGCTGGGCAGCAAGGAGTAAGTGTTCCTTCGTGAATGGTTTCTAGAAGGCAAATGCCTTGATGGAATGAGAGGAGAGGGGATGAGCTAGAAAAGCTGTCATTTGATTTAATTGTGCCACTGACCCTGTCAGGATGTGGGGGTGGGCAACCTGATGTATTGTGTTACAGCTCTACAGAGAGCAGCTTAAAATTTCCTTTATCAGTCCTGGTGCAAATGGAAACCCAGTTTCTTGGGTTTTGGAGTTGCAAGCAGTTGCACAAATAGGCAGCCATCTCTCTCCTTCCATTATCATGTCCTAATGCTACATGCTTATGGGACCTATAGGTTTGAATGGAACTTTGTGAATGTTCATCCTCTGGTCTTTAAGCTATGTCAGTCTTTATCATCTGAAGACTAATAGTAATTGAATGCAATTCCTGCAAATATACTTCTGCATCTTCTGTAGTCTCCAGAGATTTTCATACAGTCTTCAAAGATTTACTTCAGCTGTGACTCCCTACTCCCTGCTCCCTGATTACAGCTTGGCTGCTAGTGAAGTGAGTCTATTCCTTATTTACCAGAAGGCCAAAGCAAAGGAAAAATACAGCAAATGCCGTATTGATCTAGTCCATTAGTATTGCAGCTTCCCATATCTAATTCTCAGAACAGCAAGCTTTCTAGAGCAAGGATTTTATTTCATCCTTGTTTGTGTCATTTCTAACACAATGGAGTCCAAGTCCTTGATGTGTGCTGTATTAAAGATCAACAAATTACCAATTTTTTTGGTAGTTAAGAGAACGAAGCGAGCAAGAAGGAGATGAAGCTTTATTTCTAAGGGCAGTGCAGAGGAAATGACTCAGAGAACATTCCGTGGTCCAGTGCACCTGAGTTTGCAGGTAGTATAAATGATCTCTTACAGGCTTCTTTGTCTTCATGCACACAGTGCAGCATCCAAGAAAAAGAAACCATAGGCTTAGGTTAACAAATGGTGAGCACAAAAAAAGAATAGGTCTCCTATCCCAGCAAAAATACCCTTCACACTGGTGCAAGGATTTGTGCTTGGATATCTGCCATTTTTAACCTAGGTAGAAGGATCCAGACAAATATTCCAGTGTGAACTGGTTAAAATATTAAGACTACAGTGTTTCAAAAGCAGGATAAACTCTGTGTGTATTAGCTGGAGAGGAGGCGATATCTGGAACAAATGGATTTTCTGAAAATATTTTCTGGGAGTGTGATGCAATGGAGTACCAGGAAGGAGGCAGATACCTTATTTAATTAGACACACTTTGTCTCCTCTGTTATTTGTTTCCTTTCCTATTGGTTATTTTTCTTAGAAAGTAATACAGGAATTAACTAGAACAATGTAGGGAAAAAGTGACACTCATGGAAATCAAATGTTGATTGTATTTGCATAAATGCGTGGGCAGAAAGGTCCATGCACAAATGTATGTTAACCACTTAGGAATATCTCTACTTTTCCTCTTGTTTTTTGAGAAGTTACAATTTAAGCAGTGAAAAAGCATGATTTACATGCAATTCTGCTGCCTCATTTTTTTTTTTAAGTGGAGGCAGTTCACCATTTGTTTTGTGTTTTGCAGGAATGCAGTAAGTATTTGTGTAGCTCAAAGACTTTCCTGGTAGCTGAAAGTCATGTTTGTGCAACTGACAAGTCATAACACGCTCATTTCTTATTCTTACTGGGTCCTGAGGATGTTTAATCAACAGTGTAGTCTGAACAAGTCTAGAAAATTAGTGTTTTAATTAATAACTATTTCTGTTGCAAATATTGAGATGTTTCCAGTCAACATAAGTAGAAGACAATTATATAGTGTGAATGTTTCCCTATTTCAAAAATATAAATATTTTATTTAAAATATTAGAAATAAACATTTTCCTGCTGATGTGGTAAATAACTGCCATCAAGACATTCATCATAAATTTTTTTTTCAGTCTGCACTTTTTTCTGTTTGCAAACTATTAATAAAACATATTTAGGTCTTAGAAATTTTGGACATGTTGTCAGCCCAAGGCTTCTTCCTCTGCTTTGGATATTTGTTCCTCACTCTTGGTAATAGGGTTTCATGAAGTTCTGACAAATCAGATTTCTTCTCATCTCTGGTCAGCTGAAACTTAAAAAGGGGAAGAGAATTTGAGTATCATTCACCAGAGCTGAGTAAGCAGGACTAACTCATATATTTTTAAATTTATCAGGTTAGCTGCCCAAATACCTCAATTAACAAACTTTGTGTAACTCCACTTCTGAAATTGTTCATGATTGGTTCTATAGCCCATTTGAAAACAAAGAACCAGGCATTCTCATGAAGCTATTTTAGAAAGTAAATATAGCTATGAGTGAGCAAATTCAGGAAAATTGAATTTGATAATAAATGTGGAAATTGAAAAGGCCCTAAAATCAGCTAAAATACATTTATTTTCCTAGCTGTAAAATTCATACTGAGCTTGCTGCTACCAATGTCTTCTTTTTTGTATAGCATATACACTTGACTAGTTCATATTAGACCATGTTCTTGCTGTTACATAACTTCATCATCCACCTTGTCCCGTCTTCATCTTACCCTGATTTTTGTTGGTCTCATCCAGTAGTTACACACTGTCTGTATGAGCGGTGCCTTGTAGCCAGATGGGTGCTGCCTGTTGACTTGTGTAATGTGGCTCCCACCTGATCCAGACATCTGTGTATACCACAAACAAAATAATTAGAGCTACTGTACTCTACTATGTGATTTGTTTGAAAATGAAAATTATCACAGATCTGTGAATTTCAAATGAATTTTGAATGTCTGTACCATGTAGCAATTTGTAGTAATTGAGTATCTGTCCTTATTACTTGAAACAAGTTTCTTCTTGGCAAGCAACAAAAGATGATCCTTTGGAGGATCATTCTACATTGCATATTCATGATCCTATTTTTTTTGTATGATGATTCCAAAAATATTTATTTGTCCTTTGAAAAGGAGATACCATGCTCTTAGGTACTGGAACTTTTCTGCCATGCGGACACCTGGATAATTAAAGATTATCACCAGCTGTGAGCAGGAGCAGAGTTGGTGTTTGCTTTGGATGACAGCCTGCGGAAGGCTGTGCCCCTCCTGCTTACATTGCCTGTGGCAAAACTGGGAAGGTCACTACTGGAAATGGAGCAACGATGTGAGGATGAGGGCACATGTGGGTAGCTCAGTCCCATGGGAGTGCCCAGTCCTTCTCTCTGGCAGCAGCAAACCAAACAAACTCTATACCTTCACAAGATTCCTGTTGTGATTCTGCCCCTTCCCATGGTCAAAGCCCTGAGTCTCCATCCTTGGAGAGGCAAAATTCAATTTTGCTAATGCCTCTGGGAAGCCTTAACCTGTGTCTCTATACTGCAACTCCACACTTCATTATTAAAATCTCTTTTTTATCCTCCTCCTACACAAAACCATTTCTGTCGAGAACCTCAGAAAATTTTCTGCATGGCTTCTTTGGCCTGAAAAGTAGCACTTAAGAGATTACTAAACTGCAGTGTATCCAGATCTTATCCAGTATTGTAGATAATAAAAAATCCTGAAAATTATGATCTTTATGGCTGAAAACAAGTAGTGTTATAAATAAAAAATATAGATATACAGTGTCTTATGATGAGTATGAACAGGTAGGTTATGAATTGCATAATGTAACAAGTAGAAAAGTTAACACAGTACTTGATCTGAAAATGAGAACTAACAGATGATTAGATCATTATAACTATTGATTTTAGCTCACTTGATATGTTTGTTCAGTTCACCCTTTTATAAATATTGTTGGACTGCATATACAATCACCTTTTCACTTACCTGTTAAGGCTAGTGGGGAAAGAATGCATTTAACTCCTAATTTGTAAATGACTGCATGATTCTGACTTGTTATTAATAGAAGTAGACTTGATGTAAACTTCAAATTTGAGATATGGAGCCAGAGATAGACACACTTAAAGGTCCATACTTGCTCAGAGCCAAGTCAGGGGTTAATTTGCCTACTAACTATTTCTCAAAGATCAAGTGGGCTAAGTAAAAATCTTCAACACCTTGTTCTCTAGAGGATATATGCAACCCTTCACCATTAATTTTAAACTTTCAAGTTCTCCTCTTAAAATAGATAAATGGCTTGGCCCCAGAATGCAGCTAATATAACATCATTTTATCATGCAGCTTTGGAAAACATTTGCACAACCGAGTATTTAAGAGGTGTATATATGTTTCATATTTTCATGCTGAAATGTATGCAAAAAAACATTCCATAAATACTGGAATGCTTAAACGTCTTTATGAGGATAATCCACTTTCTTGCAAGATTCAGGTAGAGGTCAGAAATAGAAACCTGACTAAGCCATGCCTCCCTTTGATCCTTGTCAGACTTCCATAGAAAGGATTTTGGTGTCTCTCTTTGGAAGCTAATGACAAATTCCACCTGGTCTTAGGGGCAGCAAGGCTTTAGTCAACACAGGCGGCTGCTCCTGGCATAGGTGTGTCACCCAGGCAGGGCAGGGAAGGATAGCCCAGCACCGGGTATCACTGATGACTCCTTGTAAGAGGATGAGTATTGAAATACCTTTGAGGGATCTGTGAGTTTTATTGTCATTGTTTGTAACTGGGTGTCAGTTAAGCCAGTAATTAGTTAGCAAACTATACTGAGCTTTTAAGGCCCATCTGGAGCAAAAACATGTAAATGGAAAAGGGGGAAGCACACTTAGCCTTAAAATTATCACCGAGTTTACTACCATCAGTGTTGCATCTCATCTTCTTTATGGCTTTGCAGTCTAGGAAAGAATAACTGCTTGACTCCAGCTAGATGTATTTTAGATGTAATTACCTTGGTTGCTCAGCCTGTCAGGCCTAAACCAGATTTAAAATGACAGGGCATAGCATAGAGTAGAGTTTTTTTCCATGGCAACTGTAAATATTTGCTGTCTATTTTAACTGTTCTCTGAATATACAGTTTTGAAATACTTATCCAAGCATATCTGGGATTTGTTACCTGGAAAGGGGTAGAATAAGAGGGTGCAAAAAGCTATAAATAAGGCAGCACAAGCCCTGAGGGGTGTAATTGTATAAAACTTTTCACTGTACAGCTTCTTCCACCTGCTTTTAAGTGTGTTGTAGTTCAGTGTTCAGTGTATCCTACCTGTATCTACTACAAAGGGGCATGCAGTTCGTCTCTAAGTGAAGTGCTATGGCAGTCCTGAGGAAAGCTGAAGGAGAAGATGATCTTTCCCTGGGGAGGACTTTGGCTGCCAAGGCTCTTTCAGAGCAAAGCAGGAGGATGGGAATGGCAATAGGAAATTTTGGAGAGTAACTGCAGGTCCTGTGCATGCAGCTGAAAAGAACTTGAAAGAGTTGGTCTCAGTTTTGATTGCAGGGTTGAAGAAGGCAAACAGCAACTGGGAGAACCAGATGCACAGGACACAGCTCAAATGCCATGCAGCTGTCTCAGGGCTGTGTTCTTCCCACACTAAATGAGGGCTTAGAGAAGAGCTTGGAAACCATCTTTTAGTACATTGTTGACTGAGAGATTTCTGTGTGCCATTCACTTTGATGTGACAGAAAAAGCTAAGGGCTGACTTGTTTCCCAACTGCAGCCTGTGATGGAGAATTGATGAATGTTCAGGTTTCAGTGTTGCAGATGAAGATGTGACTGGTAGGCAGTAGTACATGCTTGACAAAATCCAGTCTAGAAATTGAAAGCCAGAGGATTACTTTCCTCGATTATTTCTTTGTTATTGTTTGAATGATGAGGACAAACAACCAATGACTGCTGTAGGTGGTCTACTATCTTTATTATTTTTAATAAATCTGAACCATTTTGATAGATCTACATGGTTTTAATTGGTTGCTTATTCGAGGATATTCTATAGCCTTGTCCATCAGAAAAGAAGATTATGGTCATGGTTCACTCTAATCTTTTAATGTGGAAGATTTTGTTGCTACTTAAAATACAAAACCAAAACTAATATGTATCAAACAAGAGTTGAATTTCCCACAGTGCTTGCCCTCAGTCTGGTGGGAAGAAGAAGAGACAGGAAAAAAGATACACAAACAAATACTGTGTGAACTAAAAATAGGATGTGCACAATGATTTTCAAGTGGTAGAGAAGGGGCTTGATGAACTCCCACAGAATTGGGAAATGACATACATCACCCATTCTCACAAGGTCAGTAGTCATGGGATGTTTCGTCCTTATTCCTCCCTCCTGAAATCCACCCAAGGAAACAAAGCATATGGGGGGAAAAAAAAAACAAACAGAAAATGTTTCTTGCTGCATGGTGAGATTTGAAGTAATTTCCAGCTCTTGAACTTCCCCTACACAGCCGATCCTTTCCTCTCTGTGTGACTAGAAGGTGCACATTCAGTCCAAAATGAAAAACCAAACAGTCAGGATGACTAGCTGTCCTGGAGTAACTGTATGATACTGTATTCCCTATCGTCTGCCCTATGCCAGACATGAATCCTGTGCCTTTCTGTGTCTTTAAGCTGGGTCCGAGAGAAAGGGAGAAAAAAAAAGCGGAGCAGTTTGTGCTCAAGGACACACACTCCCCTGCATTCCTGGCTGCTACAGAGCGGAGGAAAGCACCTTCCTGCTTTTCCCAGCTCTCGGTTCCTTTTCTCAGGAGAGAGATGGAGAGTTAAACTCCTTTGCTTTTCAGCTAGTCTACTAGGTGAGGAAAGAAAGTTTTTTCCCAGGGACTTTGGCTTCTTCTTCTTCTCTTCTGGACTGTTCAGCAGCACCAGAACATCACCAGGAAGCCCTGCACCTTCACTCGGAGGGGCCCACACCAAACCCCAGCTCCAGAGAGGAGAGAGAGCCACCCACAAAGGACTTTGAATTTTACCAGGTTCTCTCCACAGCGAGAGGTTTTATTATTTAGCATTATTTTCTTTTTTTTCCCATGCCTGTGTGCACTCTGCTTGTTAAATAAATAAATTTTTTTCACTTTCCTCCGAGGAAAATTCTTTCCGAACCTGGTGGCGGAGGGGTGGCTGTAACCTGCCTTCTGTCAGAAGACATTCATTTCAGACGTTCCTCCGAATTTGTCTCAAACTTGGACACTAGCTTAAAAATGGTACCCGCACATTGATCCCAAAACTTCCTTGTACCTCATCCTGTGACCTTAAATGTTGTCTCTTATGGTTGTTTAGCTAGGTAATTTTCATTTTGCTATGGAGAACCCCTACCCTCTACCTACTCTGAAATCTTAAAGCCTGTATAAATATTTCTGTGGGGGTTTTAATATGTGCCACTATGAACCCCAGTGTCCAGTTGCACCGGGATGCTGTTGTGTAGGAACAATACAGAAACATGGGGAGAAACAGTCCCTTTCCAACATATTAGCTGCTTAAGTAGAAAAGTACTTTCATTTCATCTGACAAATGCAAAGTTATGACTTAGAAACATGAAGTGAATTGGTAAATACAAGAATTGACTCTAGGTTTTCCAGCTGTAAACCCAAGCTTTTAATCACACGGCAATCTAGCCAATCTCTTGTCTAGTTTTGGGTTGTTCTTTCATTAGGTCTTTTCTTTATTGTTTTCTTTTTAATTTTTAGGCAAGTATTTTGTACAGTGGTTGCTGCAGAGACTGACAGATTACACTTCCTTCAGTGTGATCAGTTGGTTTACCATAATTCCCCTGGTCTCACTGGGGAATGGGTCATTTGCGAAGCTCAATAATGATAAGCATATGCAAAAGGACACTTATAAACCAAAATTTATTATAGTCTGATCTTTCTAAAATGTATACACATAAAAAAAACTTTCTGAAATCAATGCTGTTGATCTAATGATGCATTAACGCCAGGTTATCTCTAATATATGAGATTAATTGATACTTTTAGTATGGGAAGAGTGCTAATGTTCTTATTAGCAATTGTATAAAAAGATCACTTAGCACAGTTATAAACTATTGCTTATGGGATATAAAAGCAGTTTGAAACTCTTAAGGACCATGCTATATATAGCTAATCTTTTCTGTGTGACTAGAAAATGTGTTTCTGTTGAAATATATGTAAATTTGACACATTAGGTCAGTTCTAAAAAAGTAAAGAGAAAAGATTAGCAGTAACTAAATTGAATGAATTATGTACTTACTGACAAAGAACACTGGTATTTTCTAATCCCTTCTAAGACTTTTTCTCTCTGTGCAAGATTATGGATAGTTTTCCTGAATATAATAATGTTTTCAAAGGTCCCTAAAGGCTGACACCTGAATCTTCTTACCTTTTAGAAAGAATTATTTCTTAAAATTATGGGGCATTATTAACACTTTCAAACTGGTTCAGAAAGAGATTAGAAAGTTATACCATACCAGATGACAGTCAACATCTCTGAGAACAAAACCTACCTCCAAAGGAAACTAAGAGTTTTGTGTGGAGTCAGTGTCACTGTAAATCACCCCAGAATGGGCTTAGGTTGCCAATATTTTGGCTGGTAATTATAGCTAACTTCCTATAGAAATTTACTTTACATTTACTTTCATATGGGTCAAACAGTGATGAATCGTATGCCTTTATAAAAGTCCCTCTCCAGCTCCCTTGTACTTTCCTCTAGGCACTGGAAGGCTGCTCTAAGGTTGACCCTGCTCTTCTTCACGCTGAGCAACTCCAGCTCCCTGAGCCTGTCTTCATAGGAGAGCTGCTCCAACCCTCTGATCATCTTTGTGGCTCTCCTTTGGACTCATTTAAAGCTGTTTCTCACTCAAAAATTTCTACTTAAAATCATGAAGCTATGATTATAACTTCTTTAATACAGTATTTTTAAATTATTATTATTTTTATTTCAATGAGAAAACTAAAGAAAGGGCCTCCTCTTGAATCCATGTGATCCAAATTAAAATCTTTTGAATTGCACTAAAACACTATCTCTGAAATCAGTTCAACCCTTATGTGTTATGGATGGTTTCACGGATTTGTGGAAATGTTTTGTGGCCCTCCCTTACTCCATGATCTGATCTTCTTATTGCCTATACATTTCTCTCATGATGCATTTTGTCATACTGTCACGGCAATCATGCACTGCAGAAATAGCTGCCTAACGCTTAGGCAGGAGGGAGGGCTCTAGAATGACAGGTCCCACGAGGCACTTCAATCTCACAGACTGCTTCATCTTCATGTGGTCTTTAATCAACTTTTCTTCAGTTGGTTTTAATGCAAGAAAATTAAATATGCTGATATAAAAATGCTGAAATTATTCTTTTGGATTTGGAGAAAAAAAATCTTTTCTGGTTTTTTTCTAAAACATTTCAAACAATTTCTCAGGATGTTTTGGTATTCAGTCTGTTCATGGAACAAAAGTAACATCAAAATATTTGAGCTTAGGAAACATTTGAGTGAATGTTCGTGGGTGTCTCAATCGATCCCTAAAATGAAGAAAAGATGCTGTCGAAGACAAATAAAAGAAAGAGGAGTTCCCAAATGACAGTAGTGGCACCATGAAATGTTGGGTACATAAAGTAGATCAGGCTTTTATGTGAATGTCAGGGAACTGCTTGTCATGTACAGTGGAGTTCACAGAATCAGAGAATAAGCTGAGTCAGAAGGGACCTACAAGGATCATCAAAGTCCAAATCCTGGCCCTGCACAGCACCATCCCTAAGAATCACACCATGCGCCTAACTGTATTTTCCAAATGCTTCTTGAACTCTGTCAGGCTTGGGGCCATGACCACTTCCCTGGGGAGCCTGTTCCAGAGCCCAGCCACCCTCTGGGTGAAGAATATTTTCCTAATATCCAATCTCCCCTGACACAACCTCAGGCCATTCTCTGGGGTTGTATTGTTGGTCATCAAATAGAAGGAAGCTTTCCACTTCACCTCATGAGGAAGCTGTAGACCACTGTGAGGTCTCCCCTCAATCTCCCCTTATCCAGGCCGAACAGACCAAACGACTTTAGAGGCTCCTCATATGGCTTCCCCTCAAGGCCCTTCTTGTCCTTCACCATCTTGGTTGTCCTCCTTTGGGTGCTTTGTAAGAGCTTTATACCCTTCTTAAATTGTGGCACCCAAAACTGCACAGAGGACTTGAAGTGAGGCTGCACTAGCACAGAGTAGAGCGGGATGGGAGTTGATGAGGCTGAATGACTCAAATGCTCTTTTCTTAGCCTTTTGTCTAGGATGTGCTACTACTTGTTTCCTATTCCTCTGCATGGATGTACGTCCATAAATCCTCCTTTGATTCCTATACTAAGCAATTATTTTATTAATTGAGTTTCTTGAGATTTTTTTTTACTATTTTATTTGGTATTTTATTTGACCAGAGGAGTCAATTGAAAATAGCTGGCTAATGTTTCTCCTGAATTTGACTGTGGGAAACTCCATAGATGGACCAATACCTAAAAAGCACTTTGCTTTATGGCTTATTATGGAAATGAAATCATGCTGCCTTTGTGCAAGCATATACAGACTTGGGTGCCCTTCTCAATAACCTTTAAGCTCATTGTCCTGGCAGAAATCAGCCCTCAGAGGTAATTGCACTCTGTGAAAACAGATGATCGGTTAGAGGAAGAAGATATCATACATGCCCTCAGGAGATGTTGGGTGAGCTCATCCTTTTTTAAGCACTAGGTAATCGACAGCAGAGGGATGATACACAAATGAGCTGGCCTTAGAAGTTTCAGGGGAGCTTGCACCTTTCTAGAGAAGTATAACAGAAGTGACTAACAAGTTGTAGAAACCAGGCAAAGCTCATTTTAGTACTTGTAATGTTTGAAGAGAAAATATCTGTGTGATGGTCCCATGGTAGTCATTCATTCATTCAAAGTGGAAAGTTTCTGAACCTGAATTATAGAGTAGACAGAGAAAAGTCTTTCAGAGATGTTTGTGTTCCTGCAGTTCTCCAAAGTGATTCCTGGCTGGAAAGTGTCAAGGGAAGAAAAGAAACTAAAAATACATGTTAAGTATAGCTAATGTATTTCTCTTCATTCTGTCATGTAGCTATCTCAGTATATGATCAAGGGATGCTCTGGTCTCTCTTTATGTCACAGTGCTATGCTTGGCACAGGGTTGCTACAGAAAGATGTTGGATAGGAAGAGGCTTATCAACTGTACTTTGTTCCCTTTTTGTTTTGACATCCTGCTATCAAGAAGGTCTTCTGAGGAAAAAGAGATGAGGTTGTTAGATAATACATCTAGGTCAGGCTGGTATTAAATTGAAACAAGTAAAATACTTGCATTTCATGAAATACGGAGTTAATATTCCATGACATTTTGATTTAAAACTTCGCTTTGTTTCAGAACTGTAAGTCATTTTAGTGTATTTCTAGTACAAAGACCAGGGAGGGGAAGTTTCAGAAGGACCAAAATCCCTTCTTTAGGAACACTGCTATGCCATAAAAACTGTGGTAATTAAATTTGCATATTCTGCAAAGAGAGCTGAAATGAATTACCAAGTGATGGATGTTGCTTAGTCAAATGTCACTTTGACTTTAGTGTAAATGTTCAGCAGAAAGCTTTTGCATGAGATTTAGATCTCTTTCTAAAAGTCATGCTTCATCTACCTTCTGTGCAGTGAGGGGAATTCAGCCTAAATATGTGAGATTGGTAGAGATGACTTGTTTTTATCTCAGTCCAAAAGCCACTAACATTAAAAGCTGGTCTCCCCCTATACTGTGAACTGACCCTAAAACCCACCCAAAGTAAACATTGAATCTGTAAGGAGGTCCCAATCAAAATTTGGATGCCATAGCTTATGTGTAATGTCTAAACTTTTCCTTCTATAGTTGACAGTGTCTTAGATTTATCTCTATTATACTGCTGTCAGTGCTCATCGATTTTGCACACTCCAGCTTGACGGACCATTTAATTAACATTAATCTGTTTTGAATATACAGCCTGCATAGGTAAGATGTGTACCCTGTTTCTTGTTAAGTGCTATCTTTATATAATTAACTGTTGATAGCCTATACCTCATTTACAGATAAGCTCCTTATAAATTTCCTGTAGTGTGACAATTCTTATTTTAACCTTTTTTTTTTTAATGCAAGGTCATTGGCAAAGTTGCAGGTGTAATTTCTTACTGTAAAGGCTGACTTCTAACACCGTACTGGTAAGTGGACTATACAGCTGGTTCTTGAAGATAGGCCTTTGAATCATTTGCCATCTGGTTACTTCGAAGTTATGGAAAATGAATTTGGTGTCATTCCCCAGATGTCCAGCCTCTTTTGCCATTTATGTTAATTGACCCAGTTTGTTGGCCAAGTTCAAAGAAGCAACAAAAAGTTAATACATTGTAGAGATCAAATTTCTCACAGAAATGACTGAAAAGTTGGCACGATGGATCAGGAGAGCTGGCACTCCTAATTTACTTTCCAAGAGGAAAGGACTTCTTGCAGTAGTCAGGGAATTTGTAGAAAATCTGAATGAGACTTTTTGTCTTATTTGAAGAAAAGCTTTCATTCCCAGTGGATATGGTATCTACTAGAACAGTGAAAATATCCATTCAAGATGAGCAACCAACACTAGCCAAGCTGAAAATTATTATAATGGGTCACTTAGGAGTAGCTTGTTATACTTTTTTTGTTCTATAGTCAAGGTTAAGAGAGAAGAACTAAAGATTTATTTCAAGTATTTCATGTACATCTGAAATAAAAAATTGTCTACCTTCTCAATGTAGGTATCAAGCTACAGAACTGTACTATCTAATTTCAATAATTCTTTAGGAAGAGGGGACTATAATGAGTGGGAATTGTAGAAGGTGAACTTACTGACTGTAAAGAACACTAACATTAGAAATATTATAAGATTTGTGGTATGCCTTCCTCTTATGAAGACTAGTCTCTCAAGTCACTGAAGCAAAAAAATTATTCCAAGTTGTGATTCTTTGATTCTAAGATTAACCAGGATCCAAGAATTTTTCTAAGAGAACTTTAGACATGTATAGATGCTGAAAAAACTCCAGCAGAGAATTTCTTCAGCTCTCTGCAGCATTTTTGTGAGAGTTCTGTCTTTCCCATGCAAGTAAGTCAAAACAATGTTACAGTTTTGTAAACTTCTTGCAGCCACGGGTTATTTTGACTGATTGTTATGGTTCTAACTAGAAAAACATTCAGAGATGGGTGTCTTAGAACTTGACCAATCCCCTTAGGGGGTGGATGGCAAAAAACCAATTACCTTATGCCATTTAATACACTTTGTGAACTAACATATAAAAGTCTTCTGAGAATTCATTAAAGCACGTCCATCTATCCCTGAGCCCGGACTTTGTGTCGTTTCTCTGCTCGTCCGTGGGGAAAACAGCGACAGACATGGGAGCTGCTTACATGGGAACAACATGGGATGCTGCTTACACCATGGGCCTATGCAGGCCATATCTTTACAGAGGTAGTCATGGGAGTCAATAATGCAAGGGAACTGAAAAACCACGACATCAAAGCTGGAACTTCAAGTAAGCAAGTACCAGATTTACCTTATTCCAAAGGTAAATCATTAGCTTTGCCTCAGGAGCTGATTTCTGTTTTTTAAAAGGATTTTCTAGGCCGACCTGTGATCCACGTCTTAATCACTGCTTTTTTCATCATGATTATTACATGAAGACCTGTGATCCATGTGGTAATCAGTTTCAAAATTTTGGATGCTGTTCAAGGCAAAGATGTAATGTCAGGTCTAAGTCTAAAATCTCGTGGTATTTCACTGTCATTTTTTGGTTTCTACAGGCAGAGACTCCACTGAGAGATAAAGTTTAAAAATGTAAAAAAGAAAGCAGATGAACAAGTGCTATATGCCTTAATTCTGTCCTGGGAATTGGTAATAGCCATGTCAGCAAAAATACTGTTTTGCTGGTGTAAGTGAGACTGTGGATGCCCCTCCTTGTCCAAGCTGGCTGTATTGACTGGAGATATTATTGTACCCAAGCTGCTCATTGTAAGCCTCTCCCCATCCACAGCTTTTTGAACGAAAATAATCATGCCGCCACTTCTGAGCCATCTGGGTGAACTGAAACCAGAGACCTGGGTGGACTGAATCCACTGGCCATACTGACAGCAAGTGTAAAAGGGAAGTATCCCCCTGATTTTCCTACCTGCAAAATGGGGATGGCAACAGCTCCCAGCAAAGAGTAGGCAACTAAGAACCAAGAATGCAATAGCACACTCAGCCTGTAGGGCTGTCAAAAAGCCTATTTTAGCAGGGTGTGCTGCTATGGATCTTATAGAACAGGACGGTTTTTCTAGTGAAAACAGGTTTAAAGTACTTCATACACAGTAGTGTGAAAACTGCATGTAATGAATATGCAAGAGGTTGTGCTGACACATTTAACTTTAGCTGGTTTTGCAGTCTCTATGTATCCTGAAGATAGCTTTTATATGGAATATATGTGTGTATGTATATATATATATATTTTATATATATATAAATATATATATATACACACACACATACAGTATTTAACATAATCCAATGCTTTTTCTATATGAAAGACCATAAAAAATCTTGGCTTCTTGTCATGACAAATTGCAAAAAAACTCTTAAAACTAATGCATTTAAATTGGCTGATATAAAATGGAGGCTTTTTTTTAAAAAGGCTCTGAACATTTTCAGCAGTACAGACACTCTAATTCATGTTCTGTGCTTAACTAATGGCAGCTGTATTCTCCAAAATTGTACATTTGGTCCTATCTTCCCACGTGCTCTAACAGCTAACCAACAAAAGCTCTCAGGAGTTTAAAAAATCTTTCTGAGGTCAGGGCAAAAGAGGTTTTTACACTGATACTGTGTTGCAGACCTTTTATAAATGAATTTATCAAAGCAAAGAAGCAAATCTAAATTTTTAATTCTAACTATGCATGTGATAGTTATTAATAAACTGATGGACAGCAGTTGAGAGTTCATGATGTACTGAATATTAGTTCTGCAGATGTCTCATTTACATTGCTTTCAACATTCAGATATCAAAATAAATCATTAAAACAACCATTTTTAATTAGTGGCAGATGATTTTATTGGAGTCTTAATTTTCTAGAGAACTGATACTTAACATTACTGATGCTAACAGACAAACTAGTGAGAATTTTCACTGACTACAGTTTTATTTATACAATTAAGTTTTAAGTAGCCAGGTTTGAAAACAGAGTGCCTAATTTAAGCATATTTTTTTGGCAGCGTCATCTCTAGGAGAGCATACTACTCAAAAGACAGATGTTTTAAAAAAATGTTAACAATTGGCAGAAATGCCCATACCAAAGGGAGAGGAAGAAATCCTCCCTTTTTCCAGAGGAAGCAATTAGTAGGAATTATATTGATTGCAGTACTTACTGTGTAAGAACATGTGCATTGGCACATGTTGTTTTACTCTCATGGTACTAAAAAATTCCAAGAAACTAGCTTGCAATGCAATCAGAAAAATTATGTCAATAACTAAAAAACCAACCAAACAAAAAAACACCCTAGCAAAGAAAACAAATAAACCAATACATTTTGTTGTCCATATTTTAGATTTACAAGAGTTTTCCCTCCACATGGATGCATAGTCTCCAGCTATGTAGCAACCCCTTGTCACTGTGTGACCCTTTGTGCCAGAAAAAGATAGTCGCTGTCTCATAGGCAGACTCTGTGTTCAGTGTGGCTATCTCATCCTTCCTTGATGTTCATAGGAGTTCTGTGACTGTGCAGAGCATGTACAGTGGTTTTAATGCTTTTATCACTTGGACCATCCATGAAAATGTTAGATCAGACTGACCAGTCTTTGACTACCAATCTGCATTTAGTTTTAGAGGAGTTTGAGGATTGTCCCTGCACCAGGGCCATCAGTTGTGGCACTGCCTGATGCTGTTGGATAATCCAAATACTGGACTGTGGTTATCCTTGGGACACTGGAAACACCCATTCATTGTTTACAGCTGGACTGTTATGGTTTTCCTCTTTGTTAACCACTTGGTCTTTTGGCTGAGGGAAAATTTTGGTAGACAGTCTTTAGAGTCAGGATTAGGATCTGTGCTGCCAAATGCAGAGGATATGATCTTTTTGTTGTGTAAGAGCACTAAGAGAAGCATCAGGCCAACATCAGTTTGTGACAACAAAGTACAGTAGGGACAACGATTTTGTTGTCAAAGGGCTTTCATGTGTCAGCTGTTCACCCAGAAATATTTTAGGGGCTGGAAAAAAGTCAAGTCTGTGCAAACCCCAGATGTTTGGTAGCCTTGCTCACAGTCAAGGGTATCCTGATTTACCCCCAGATTCTACTGCAGTGCTGCATCTTGATGTGTTGTGGGAAGCAGTCAGTCGCTCTAAAAGAGATGTTTCTTGGTCTCATAAATGACCTCCCCACTTTGAGCTACAGCTGTCCTCCAGCACCTTGACCCTATATGCTGGAGGTGTAGCAGAGAGGAGAAACAACTCTGCATGTGTAAGGGCATGATGCGGAACTATCTGCAGAGTTTCAACTCTTTTTGAGCCTTACGGACTGGGAGACTGAAAAGTTAATGGTTAATGACTCAAACAATCAGCCATGTGCAAAAGCAACACAGTGTTTTGGTGAGGCCAGATTTGCACCTCCAACCAAAGGGGGGAGGAGAGGTTTTTGTGTGTGGTGGTGAAATCTCTGATCCGCATAAGAAGGAAGGGGTGAGCACTCATCACCAGAAGATGACCACAACAAACTGACCTTTGTTTAGTAACAAGCTGGGTTTTGAGCCACATAAGGGAGAACACCAGTAAGAAACAGATGCTACTAGGTGGGATAATGCTTTTTATCAAGCCAATTTCCTCCCTCACACAACTGTCTCAGTTGTAAAACTTCCCCCGCTCCAGGGAAGTACCAAGACATTCACATGTAGGCCTGAAGGTATTTATCTCTTGTGATGGGGCATAACTGGCTCAACTATGCTGGCTGGTGTGAGAGACAGCTGTCATGTCTTAGAAGGTGTCATGCACTATCAAAGGCCCCCAAAGTGCCCCCAGACACATTTCTGAGGCCTTCTACCAGAGGACTGTGCATGATGCACAGTGTTGCAACAGATCCGCAGGGTTACGTCAGGGGAGGTACCTGGGCATTCCCACATAAACCCGAATTTATACTAACCCATTGAAGTCAATGTTTCATGGGCCTCCCCTACCCTGATGGATCAAGACTGTAACAACCACTTCAACCAACAGACATCGAAATTGAAATGATCAAGTCTCATTTCTGGATCTACAGGTGGTGATATCTTTTCCCTCCACTATCTACTCCTATCATTTCTTTTTCTTTCTTTTCCTTATATATTTTCTTAAGTGAAACCTTTATACTTTTGTATTGTTATATTACTATAGAGAGTAATAACAAAAATGGCTACATGCCTCCTTTCTATTGCAACCAAATTGTTCTAAAATAAACCCTACATATATATATATATATATTTAAACACTGATCATTCAGTGTTTCACTCTAATCCACCCCAAGGGAATCTATTAAAAAGAACTTCTGTTACCCTCACCTTCAGGGACAGGTCGTAACACTGAGTCTGTAATTTTAACAACTGTAAATATGGGAGTCCAATTCCCTTTGCCCACCTGTGTCGTTATTCTAGCATGATGCCAATGAAAGGCTTCTGGCTGCTGAAATCGGGAGTTGCATTTAAAAACAGCAGTCAGTGATGAATCTAACGTCTTTTTTATCTGCAGGCATTTACTAGGACTGAGCTGGTAAAGAGGGACATGGACTAAGCAAGGTAAGAGGGGAAATAGATGGAAATTAATGGCAGGGAGCTATGAAAAAGCAGAAGAAAAAAAAGAGCCTGGGAGAAGGAAAGATGATGGAAACAAAAGAATCATTGCTGAAACAGAAGGGTGCATCGAAAGTGAACTCACAGACAGTGATAGCACTCTGGGGAAAGAAGATGTACAGAAAAGGAGGGAAATTAATAATGTATTGCTCCATTGAACTTCAGTTCTGAAGTGGATGCTGGAATTATTACTGCAATCTTAAAGTTTTCCAACCAAATTGGAATCAAGCTCTCCCTTCACCCTTCACATCCTATTAGGTAGTTCTTAGATCATAGCTTATTTATAGGTGCTCATCATCTCCCATCCTGACTATGGTGGCTTTGCTGCAGCTTGACCTCCTTGAGCCTTGTCTTCCCTCTAGCACAGATTAAATGTAGCCAGCTCTGCATTCATCTGCAGCTGGCCTCCCTTTTCATCATATCATTCAGTTTTCCCTTATAGAACCTTTCTAACAATTTCTGTGTTTACCTTACATCTTTTTGCATCATCCAATTCACGGCATTTACAATAAAGGTTTCCATGTACAATACCTGTCACATTTTATACCATGCTGCCCTCTACAACTTGACTCTCAATTAAATCCAGAAAATGATATAATCAAGAGTGTTTTATGGACCAGAAGCTACTACTTAACAGAAGTAAATTCTCCTGCCAAGCTCAGGCACCAAGATGCAGCCTATCATAAACTGCATCCTTTCAATTACTGTTCATGAATTTTATGCTTTTTTTGACAAGTTTTGCATTTTCCCCACTGGTTGGAAAATACCTACTACATGGGTGTTATGATCTGGTTATTAAAATTATTAGAAGTGCCTCTGCCTGAATTAAGGTGCAAAGAAGACTATATGCCAAAGTCAATAGTATGGATTTTATTTAAAAGTAAATGAAAGAGAGACAGACAGAGAGACAGAGAGAAAGAAAGAGAAAAGAGGTGAGGGGACAGAAAGAGAGTGACAGAGACAGATTAAGTAGAAAATATCATGACTCCATGGATCCCAACAATGTCCCGTTGATCCTCTCCATCCAGTTTTCTTGGTGGTGCGGGTCCCCCCAAAAAACATAGAGTCTGATGGATTAATATACATTTAAGACAGGTGGGAATGCCCAGGTACAT
Organism: Lycocorax pyrrhopterus obiensis; assembly: GCA_014706295.1. Taxonomy (NCBI): domain Eukaryota; kingdom Metazoa; phylum Chordata; class Aves; order Passeriformes; family Paradisaeidae; genus Lycocorax; species Lycocorax pyrrhopterus. The sequence continues at coordinate 133,117,242 of JACSVZ010000002.1, read as the reverse complement.
TCCCCTGTAGGGGAGCAGGGTGGGGGCAAGTTTGATACTGTCTCTTGGAACAGACACTGGATCTGTTAAGTCTCTTTGCATCATGTGCAGTGTTGTGGTGCAAGGCCTCAGGAATAAGTCTGGGGAGCACTTTGGGGGGTCTTTGATGGATTATGACACCCTCTCAGCTGCTTCTCACATGAATGTCCCATGGATGTGGCCTTCACGGGGTTGGGATTTTTACAACTGAACTAGTTTGTGTAAGGGACGATGGGTGTTCGCTGTCTCTGACCTGAGGTTATGCCACACACCCGAAACTCTCCTTCTCCCTCCTTGGTTAGGGGGAGTCTGTGCAAACCTGGCCTCAGCAGAGAGACTGAGAGCTATGGCTTCCCCCACCCCATGGAACCCAGACAGGGATGATTTTCAGGACAGCTGCTGTGGTTGGCTTTCTTGTGGATGCATTCTTCTCCCTCAGCCTTGTTTGCTTTTTCCTAGACCTGAGATGATTGAATGATAGTGTCACCTTTATCTGATCTCAAGTTCCCTTAGGTGGCTTAACTCACAGTCCAAAGTTCCCCTTAGGAGGCATCTTCAGGAAGGGGAGGGCTTTGGTGGTCACAGCTTCTTTATACAGTTTTGTCATCATGGGCAAAAGGTCCTTCATAACAATGTTTAGGCCATGAACCATAACATTTCAGTCTCTGACAATGGGTAAAAGAAAACCATTTCAGAAAGTAAAGACAGTCTTCATGAGTAAAGGTCACAAAAAGCAAGCCTTGACTTGCAGCCTGGCTTGCTAAGATTTTGCTTTAGGCTACTGGGTTTTCTGAATCTCTCCTTGAAAAGTAAATGAAAAAGTAGCACAAAGGTCATCTGATTTACAACTGAATGAGTTTTGAGACTGAGAAGAGACAGCTTGACTGCCCACCTCTTATCTACCTCTTGCCCACCTTTAGCCCTTCCACTGCCTTTACCTCTCCCTTCAGCACTAAGGGATTTAAATTGTTGTACTTTTAATTATTTCATAGCTTGAGGTAAAGGAAATACTTTGCTGCCTTCATCTACATGTACTGCATAATGCAGGGAATTAGCAAGAGGTGGTGACACTGACACCCACTTTAACACTGGAATAAGGACTGCCAGTGCCAATTCACCATTTATATAATTAGAATGTTTCTGAATTCTAGTATCTTTGGTGAGCCAAAGCAGTCGTCACCAGAAACAATTTGCTCCACCAGCCCTACATCTGTTCACAGAGCAAAGGGCAGGTCCTGTCTATCACGCTCCTCATAAAGAGAGGAAGAGCTGATCATGCTCAGTGAGAAATTGGATTGCAGTCACAGCAGAAGTCCTGCTGTAATTTCATTTGTTTCTTATTGCATTCTTAAAATTATTCTGTTGTTGCTTAAAAGTTACTGTTTGGCTTCAGTGATCTACCAGTAGAAGATATGTAAAGTAGGCATTTTAAATGTAATAATCAGATTAAAATGTAACATGGGAAATATGATCAATATATAATTTAAGCCTCCACTGGACTGTTAGGCCATCTGTATGATCATGCTGCCTAGTGCTCCCATGGCTGACAGCAAGTCCCATGAGACCTGTGACTGGAAGGCCACATGATGCCTGCTCCTAACTCACCAATACTTACCTTTTCCTCAATATCAAACAGAATTAATGCAGGTTATGCCACCTGGTAACCTGCTTATGCCTACTCTACACAGTCAGCAGCTCTGGAGACCCATCCCTGAGTGGAACTCCACTAGGTAATGAGACATTGCCATTGATATGACCATGTACTTGACCACTCATACCTCTGCATCAGGAGCAACCATCATTATGTATTCGCTTTTTGGTTTGTTTGTTTGTTTCTGAGTGCACAAACAGCAGAACCAAATGCATACCATTAGACTCATAAAGAATGTTTTTCCCTCTGCATATAAATGTCAGCACCTGTATCTTTTTCTTTAGCTATTGCCACAACTTTATTGCTGCTTAGTTCAGACAATGAGTAGACAGGTACTGAAGTGATTTGATTTTGGAACAATCCTAAGATATTTTGCAGTTCTGAAAATACAGTTTAAGAAATATTTGGCCAAAACTTCCAATCAAGGATGGACTCATCTGTTCTTTGCAGTTTTAAAATAAGGAAACCAAAATGCACTAGTGAAATCACTTGCCCTGCCACATCTAACGCAACCCACAATGCGCACAAAACCTCAAGAGGAGGAAAGCATCCTCTCCTTCTGCCAGGAGCCAACTCCCATGCAAAACCAAAGAGCAGATATTTTCTATTCAGCGAAACAGTTGCTCTATTGCAACTCTGCTATAGAGCAGCAAAAGAAAAAGCTCTGTCTTTTACATCACAGAGAAGATGCATCTGTCCTTCTTGGGGGAATAGCCCTATCCACTGGGACCACTGCTTTTTACTGTTCTTTTTGAGGTACCTCTAGCCCAAAGGCAAAAACCTCATTATCCTTCTCTGTCCATCTTGGCCTGGAAATAGTTTAAAATATTCCAACTGGAAATCAGGCCTGTGTTTTCCAGAACATATGCTTAGTGTTACTTTTTCAGATCTTAACAGGTCCAAATGCTGTGTTCCTCCTCATCCTCTGGGTTTGCATGGCTGACAGAGACTGCTGCATGGCTGTGGCAGCTGGGTGCTACAGAACCTGCTGTAACACATCTTCTCTGATTATGGGCAGTTTAACAGGAATGGGCAAAAATCAGGCACAGAAACTTAGTGCTGATGTTCACATTTTTTGTGTCCCATTTTTCATTTCTTCATCCTGTCATTTTGAGCATGTACTTACAGCCACAAAGAAGTCTCCCAGGAACAAATCTTCACTCTCCTATGCCTCCCAATATGTTGGAAAAGAGAAGAGGGCAGACTCTACATTAGAAGTCAGGCTCCTCCCAGATCACTACTCGCATTATTTTCTTGAGGCTGGGCTCATTTCTTTGCAGGCCTTGATCCAGGAGAATTGCCTGGAAAAGATCTCTGGCCCCAGGTTGCAACACCTGGTTTCCTGGCAGATACAGCTGTCTCCCTGAAGGCACCATGCTAATGATACTACCCTACTGTCTGTCTGTCTGTCTTAATGCTTGACCTAAATATAGAGACGTGGTTAGAGAACCCATGGCTCCTTCATGAGTCCTTGGAAAGCAAAATGGGCATTTGTGATTAGTGAAGTGGTGGTGTGTTCTGATTATAGTACCTCTGCTTAATGCCACATTGACCCACACTGGAAAAAATTGTGATCTAGTCTGGAGTGTTTTAACAACTACAGGCTGTTGACCACAGCCTGCAACTACGAAGACTTGAAATTTGCCTATTTACACGGCTGATAGATGAGAACTAGATTTGCGGTATAGGTCTGAGGAGCTGCAAGTGTGACTAGTAGAGTGTAGAACCCCGTCACAGAGCTTGCTTTACTCCTGGGTGGATGAAGGGAGAACAGCAAAAATGTGTATGTGGAGGAGACTGGGAGAGGGGGTAGTCCTTTCAAGAGTCTTCCTAATCCCAGGCACTCAGCTCTGGCCACTGGCTGTCAGCATACCCTCCATAAGCAAGTGTGTGCAGAGCATGTCCCCTCTCTAAAGATGACATTGTCTGCCCTTCAGCTTTGCTCCCCTCACCAACAGCAAGCATACCTGCACCAGCTTGCTTGCAGAGCAATGCCATAATGCTGGCTAGGTCAGACAGCTTAGCTTTGACTTATCCTCGACTGGAGGAAAAGTGTCACTATCATGGCCACAGACTGGGCCTGGGAAGAAACAGTCTGTCTTCTGTGTCTTGGAAACTAATATACACAGGATGGATGATCTGATTTGGTCATAGACACTTTGTAAAGGACAAGGACCAGTTTAGTAGCAAGGGTAAATATGGTGAGCTACTCAAAACTGAAGATTTGTTTCAGGGGAACAAGGATATTCCACACTGGAGTTTTATTTCAAAGTGAAATGGTTTCCTGATCTGTGTGTACCAGGCCTGGGACAGATTCATGCAACCAAACTATTACTTGTGGGAAAACAATGCTCATCCTCACCACCTTTGCTGCTGTTACAGTGGCAGTGAGAAGGTGAGAGCTGCTCACTCCAGCACCGCGTGTCACAGCATCGGGCACAGTTAAGGTGCCTTGTGCTTGGTGGCACAGAGCAAGGAAGAGGCAGAGTATGTGGGGACAGCAGGCAGGCAAACTGGAACCCCAACTGGAATCATGTCAGCTGTGACCACTTGCGGTTGCTTTGAAACCATCTGCCCGCCTCCAGACTTTTCCTTGCAGACAGATCAACACATAGGCAGTATGGATGAATGTGGACTAGAACACCTTGTGAGAAATTCAGTCCAACAGTATAAACACATCCTCTCATTACATATTGCTGCTGACAGTGTTAAGAGAACTAAAGTAGTATTTTGTTTTTCAGAAGCCAGGCTATAGATATTTGTAATTAGGAACTTAGCCACAAAGCACTGGAACGTTATTAAGAAGATCATATGAAAAAGCTATGCAATTCTGTTATATGGGTTTCATGCCCTAAGGAACACAAGTTTTCTCCCTCTCTTGTATGAAGTTTTGTGAGCAGAATCTTTGCTGAAAGAAATCCCAAATACTTTTCTATCAATGACACATGGTGCCAGTGTATATGTTCCTGTCTGAAACAGTGAAAATGGAAAGCGAGACAGCTGTGATGAGGTTATTAGTAAATTAGTGTTTTCCTATTGGAGTGTCGAGAGGGAGGTGAGAAGTATTGTCAACTCTCAATCTCCCACAGAGAATGGGAGCTGCAGTCAGTTCACCACACATTGTCTTTGCTGCTGTTTCTTCCTCAGGGGGAGGACCCCTCACACTCTTTCTCTGTGCCAGTGTGGGGTCACTCCCGTGGCAGACAGTCCTCTGTGAACTTCTCCAAAGTGGGTCCTTCCCACAGACTACAGTTATCATGAACTGCTCCAGCATGGGTCCCTTCCATGGAGTGCAGTTCTTCAGGAACAGGCTGCTCCAGTGTGGGTCCCCCCCAAGGACACAACTCCTGCCAGAAGGCTGCTCCAGCATAAGTGTCTTACAGGGTCACAGTCTCCTTCAGGCTCCATCCATAGCTGCACAGGTTTTTTCTCCTTCTTTAATACATTCCCCCAGAGGTGCTGCCACTGTCACTGACGGGCTCAGCTTTGGCCAGCTCCAGGTCCATCTTGGAGCTGCTTGACATTGGCTCCATTGGACATAGAGGAAGTTTCTAGTAACTTCTCACAGAACCCAACCCTATAGCCTTCCCACTTCCAAAATCTTGCCATGGAAACCCAATACAAAGACTTAAAAAAACTATTCAGTTATCTTGCAACTTAACATTTTGCAATGCTGCTTAACATTCAGCTACAGCAAGTGAAAGCCAGCACTGGCTACTGTGCTGTACTTCTTATTAAAGTTAACAGAGCAGTACAGCGAAAGATTTATGGTTACTAGCAGGGAGGGAGGGAATGCTTCCAGCAAGAGGGAAAAGAAAATAATTCACAGTGCAAGTGTTACTTTCATTTAGCTTGTGTACACTGTTATTTATCTATGGCCCCAAACTCAAAATATGTGATTCTGAGTAAGAGGAAGCCTTTCATTAATGAAATGTACTTTCATGTAGTCAAATGAACAACACTCATTACAAATGAAGTTTTATACAATTGTCTCAAGATTGAAGACATATCCATAAATTTAAAAAGACATAAACTGCCTAAATTACAGGGATTAATTTTACTGCACTTGGTGAAGTTGCTTAGTGTTCACATCTGTATGTGGGAGATCTTTTGTTCCCATTAAATCCCTATGTGTGATGTTGAACTCTTTTGACTGTTACATGACAGTCTGCTTAATTTTGGCATAAAGCACAAGGACTGTTCCGGTTTGGCCAAAATCTAGTAATATACCCCCTGAGAGAAAACCAGGTTACAACCACCCTTCCCCCCACAGGGTTCGGGAAAAAAGGAAATTTTTCCTCGAAGGAAAGTGAAAGAGATAAAAACTATTTATTTTAACAAACACACAGGAAAAGGATAATGATGCTAAATAATGAAATGTAATCTCTTGCTATAGAGAGAAACCTGGGAAGATTTCAGAGTCCTTCTGTAGGTGTGGTCTCTCTCCTCTTCGGAGCTGGTCGGTGAGGGCATGGGCCCACCCCCCGGGCCTCGGGGAGAAAATTTTCCTGATGTGTTCTGATGTTGTTGAAACAGTTCAGAAGAGAAGAAGGGAAAAAACCAAAGTCCCAGGAAACAAAGTTCAGCTCTCCGTCTCACGCCAAGAGGGGAAAAAAAAAACCAGCTGGCTGAAGGAAAGCAAGCAGGGTGCTCCCTCTCCGCTACCCGCAGCCAGAGAACGCAGAGGAGTGTAATCTCTGTGTCCTTGAGAAGCTGCTTTGAAAAGTTCGTTCGTTTTTTTTTCCCTCAAGCTCAGTTTAAAGGCACAGAAAAGGCACAATATTACTTTTTGGGCATAGAGCATGATAGGGGATACACATGATAGAGTCACCCCAAGACAGACACATAGGCTTATTTAATAATAATATTTTTTCAAGACTTTATCAAAAAAGCATAGGCACATTTATGTGCATAGCATCTTCTAAGTTACCCAGCCTAATTGTGTATTGGGGTGTTAAGAAGAAAGTCTTATGCTTTTACATAACGACATTAGGTATGGAGAGAAATTTTGGGGTTTGTGAGCTAGAGGAAGGAAGTTGAAAATGAGTCCAGCCACTGCTTAGCTGGAATCTCTCCTGATTCTTCACCCTTCTGTGCCAACACAGGCTTTTAAATACCTCTCCGTTAAAAACAATGAGAACTGGTATCCGCCTTCCACATTGAAGCAAAGATAAAGTTTAGTAAGAGATAAGGTTTCCTTTTATGCCTCCGCCTATTTATTTGCCATCAATTTTCAGTTTGTTAGAGGTGATTTTCCCACATCATCTGTATTTGGACTTTGCTTTGAAACCTGAGGAGGCTTGAAAGAAATTTGCTGTATAAAGGCAGACTCTTTCTAGTGTTTAGGCTTTTCAATACTGGCAGTAAGAAAGGAACCTCTGAGAATGGTGACAGTGAGTGTTGGGGATAAGGCTGAAGAAGAAATAAGTTGTGTAATGTTTCAGAATTGGCTTGAAAAGATTCTTTTAGTAACTTTTCTACCATGCTCAAAGCTTTATCTTGTTGCTTTTTGACTCAAGTATTCAGCCAGTATTCAGAGCTGTGCTCAATTAGTCTGCTGGTAGGGGAAATTGATTTTTACAATAAGGTCTTTCTTTAGAGAAATTCAGTTTATTTACAAAGGAATCTACACAGTGTCCTGCTTCTGTGGACTTACTAAGACCAAATATCCAGTTCACTTCCTCACATTTTCCAAGCTGTCCTTCACAGTGACTTTCACCTTGGGAGCTCAGCATTCTCCTTCCCCACACAACTGCAGACATGGGTCTTTGGAGTGATGGCTCCACCCTCCTGTCATTCTTCCCTTTGGCCTTGGATCAAAGATGCACATATCTGCCGTCAGTCTGTCTGCTGGTCCATGAGGCTTAGCTGTGCTCTGGCCCTGTGAATATTTGTTTCATTTTGTGCATATTATGGCTAGCACCTGCGGAAAGTATAAGAAAAGTATGATACTGCCTGTTCCAGTTGATTTGTTTATGGAATTTCTTCATATATGTTTATGCTTACATTACACAAGGCATCCCTTCAAAATGAATAGGAAGACCCTTTTCACATGTGAATTTAGAAAGGAATATGAATACCATGTTTGGGAAGAAATGTGCATGTGCACAGATGAAATTTTGGTATGGACCATCACTGCTAACAGTTCTGAGATCCCCAGCATTCAAAATATATCAGTGGGGGCTATTTAATTTTATGCAAAAGTATTATAAATCCAGATCTTTAAAAAACACAACTGGATCATTTAAGAGAAAATATTGCAGAGTTTAAATCAAGGGTGAATGTGAAATTTTCTGGGGAAGCAAAGAGACTTCTGCTGGTCAATATATGGGAAACTTCAACAAGAGAACTGAAGTAAATATCTTGCTTGGTAATAGTATTGATGACCTATACTGACAAAAATTTTCTTTTTAAGCTGGTAGCATCTAACATTTTACTGTTTTTAGAAGGAAGTTAAAGAATTTAAGTTAAAATCCTAACTGTGGTGTTACTTTGATACTGTTTTAATTCTGAGACTGAATACATTATGTGTATTTATAATGAATAGAAGTTTTTGTATTTTTAAGAGCTATCCAAAGAAAATCAGACCTTATTTCACAACTAAAATATCAATATTTAGTAGTAGTCAACGGACTGAGTTATAGCTTTGATACTGAAGTTATTTATTATTTTAATATAGTAACTAAGATTTAATTGTAGCTGCCAGTTTTAGAAATACTGACTTTTAAAATAGTGTATGACTGGAGGGGAGGAGACAACCTCAATAGCTCCTTTACATTGAAAATTTTCAAGGTGTGACTTTCCCTAGCTTTCCTACAGATAAGGACACTGTTGTTTACATAATGCTGAACTTATTTTTTCTTGCAGGGAGTGCATGACACACAAGCTGAATGTTTTCGTAATTGTAACAACAATTATGGTGTTTACTTTTCTTGCATTGTAATGAGACTTTGTTGAATGTTTAGCCTTGAATTCTTTTATAAAATGTTGCCTGTTACACTGGAAAAAAAAATCTGTTTTCTTTGTATTCAGATGGAGGAAGAACAGCATTTCAGGAAATGCTATATCAGATGTATAATGAGTACTCTTCAAATAAAATAGCACATGTCTGATCTGTTATTTAAGTGTTCCCTAGAGTTAGCAATATAATCTGTAAGTACGCTATTTAAACTGAGTATTTATTAGAAAGATGTAATTTCAGACGTTTTCATTTGGATAACATTAGACTCTACTGAAATTAAGAAACGGGCTATTTATTTTATTTTTTTATTTCCATAATTTCGTATCACCTGATTACTGAAATTCTATCTTCTGTATTCCACCAGTGACCAGTGTATTGGGTTCAGTTCAAAACCAGGCGGAAACACCAATTAAATGTACTGGTTCAGTTTAAATTATCTATTACTTACTTATTTTCTTTCTGTGAGATAAGAATTAAGAGAAAAACAAAGCAGGCACAAACCTTAAACAGCTGTGATACAAAAAAAGAGTTTTATTACAATAGAATTAAAAGTAAAAAAAACCCAAGAAATTTAAGGCAAACCTCCCCCCTCCTCCAGCACTTCTCTCCTACTCAACTCACAAAAAGGATAACAGAACATGGGATTTCAGTCAGAGCTGCAGTTCTTGAAAAGTCTCTTTCTTATGCTTAAGGAAAAAAGGGTTTTCTCTTGCTTCACCTGGTTCGCGAACTGCCACCAACAGCAGACTCGCCCGGAAAGAAACAATCTGCTGTGGTGTAAAACATCTCTCCCATGAAAAATCTCACAGTTCCTTCACACTGCCAAACACATGGGGTTATTAATCTTTTTAAGGATGAGTTATTTTGGCCTGAACACAAAGGCTTTCTTCGTCACAAGTCTCTAAAAGCCTTTCACTGCTTCTATATAGCCTAGCATAGGTACTCTTCACAATCTTCACGGGCCACACGTGAATTCTCCATCCCCCCATGTACTTCAGATAGATTAAAGAGACAAACAGTTTGTGGTATTACAGTTTCTTACCACGGCATGCAAGAAGTACTTTTAAGCTACGCGCGAAAAACGCGGCGCCGCCCTCTTTTCTCCCGCCGCCATCTTCAGCTCCGTCTCACATGACTCACTTTCTCTCTGACTGTGAAGCCGCCACGTTGGAGAGTGTTTTTGTTCAGGCTTTACGAGAGAAAAAGCCTCGCTCTCTGTGCTTCTGGCTGCATGGTGTCTTCTTCAGTTCGGCACGAAGTGTGCTGACTGCAGAGAGGAGGCTCCGCCGGCTCCGTGTGGTGAGGACAGGGACCCGCCGGTCTCACGAGGCCGCGCCGATTGGGTTTAGCTGTGTGGCAGTCCATGGCTGGCTTTAGCTGTGAGGCAGTCCATGGCTGGCTTTAGCTGTGTGGCAGTCCATGGCTGGCTTTAGCTGCCTGCAGCTCTAGCACAGTTCCCCCTCCCAGCGACCCAGGGTCCGTGCCGGGGCGTTGGGAAAAGGGAGCGGGGCAGGGACCCGGCCCGGCCCGGCGGGGCGGGGCCCGGAGGCTCTGAGGCCCCCCCACCTTCCCGCAGGCGAGCTGGAACGAAAGGAAAATTCCCACCTTTCCACGTGGTTTAAATAGGTAAATTGCGAGAAGTGTCATTAGTCTAAAAAACTGTCCATCAACTCAGGGTCAACCCACTACAACCAGCTACGGAAGCATTTTGGGTTTGTGGTTTTGTTTCAGGATTTTTTTTTTCCTTAAGAATTATGACAGTAGATCAAATGGTAAATGGGTTATCTAACAGGTGTTTTAGGTTTTTCAATTTACCAGTCTTTGATGACGTCTTATTTCAAACAGTATTTTTCTGATTAAGACGCTCTGTGTGATCCCTTTGTATCCCTGCAGCAGTTAACTTGACTTCTTTAATTTGTCAATAATTACTCTTAAAGAACTGTTTGCTGAGCAAGCTAAATAAACGTAGATAGTATTCCACCTGTGGTAAAACTCAGAGGTCCTGCACGATAACCAGTACAAGCAACTCTTCTGAATTAAAAATGTACAAAGAGGAAGAATCTTAGAAATTAAGTTACTTTGGAGAGGATGAAATATAGGTCAGATAACCCAGCAGATGAAAGACTCGCAGTGTAATGCTGTGAAAGTGAAATGTGATTGCACATTCCGTTATCCCTGCGCTCCTCATTGCTAGCACTGCTCAGACCTTGGTATAAGAGCACATACAGCCAAGCTGGTGAGGAGATGTACGGATATGGCCTTAGACCTTTGTCCTGGCAGCGTCTCTACACTGGCATCATTACAGAGCTCGTTTCAGTGGCCAAATCCGTGTGATAGTCACAGAGCATATGTGCCTGATTCCAGATATACTTCACCTCCTGCAACCACATCCACTGCAGTTTTCTCATAAAGAAGCACTGGAGTAACCTAGCGGGATCTTTCCATTTCACTTCTGGAGAAAAGCGCACCACCCACCACACCTTCACTTTGCCTCAAGGGAGCAGCTGAGCAGCTGATACATGGTACTCATCACCCTAATGCCCTGCAAAATACTCAGAGACCACAGCGATAAATGCAGTGTAAAAAATTTATGTTGAATAAAATAGTGCAAAAAATTGTCTGCCTCCCACAGGAGTTCATGGGTCTTTTGTTGTTGACTTCAAATTCATGTAGAATTCCACCCATGCTATTTCAAGCTAACTAGAAAATTTTCTTGAAAATTTCTGTTAAATTTGAAATAATTTTTTTATGAAGGCTTTCTCTGTATTTAACTAGGCTCAGCTTGTTAGAGTATGGTGCTAATAACAGGAAGGTTGTATGTTCAATTCCCATACGAGCCATTTACTTAAGAGTTGGACTTGATGATCCTTGTGGGTCCCTCCTGACTCAGACTATTCTGTGAATCTGTGATCTCAAACTCATATTGCTGTTGACCATGGAATTTCTCCTCTTTCCATAACTCCTAAAGTCCCATAAGATTTTATAGCTGTATCTAATAAACTAATGAAATTCTGACCTAAAACATTAAGGTGTCATATGCCTTTGCATCTGCATCCTTTGAATTGTTATTAGTCCTCACTGATGTAGATATTTATAGATGTTCTTATTTATGATTTTAATTAAATTTATGATAGTTCAAGGTATGTTTAGCAAATTGTAATTACTACTACTTCTTTATATATAACAAAAAAGTTAATCAGTCTATCTTTTCATTTCCAATCCCTTAGATATAATTCTGTCTCTCCTTTAACTTACAAAATATAATTACAAGTCATACAGTAATTTGATTAGTGAATACCCTGAAGAGTACAGGATGCATATCTTCGAGACTGGCTCATCCTTATATATTCTGTTTCTTCATGTATTCCCTTACCTGCCAAATCACCAGATGCAGTGACATAATCTTCATTACTTAATTATAATTATTAGTCAAGGGGTTTCTACCCCAGACATATAGCTTTTGAGCAGTCTGTTGAACAGATCAGCAACAGGTTTAAAAAATAAACCATTTGATGATGGGAATATTATCTGCTAGCCACCTAAGAATAGCAGGAGAATAAATACTCCCTTATTATTTGGAGTCCTATGTAATGAGAAAGTACAAATACAGAATAAAGGCTGTTTGTGCATCTATTGTTAAAATTTATTCACTTTTGAATGCACTACAGTTTAAAGTACTTTTTCATGCAACGTATGAATTATGCATATATATATATACATATATCAAAAATGTTTGTATATACCTTATGTAGGCTAGCGCATTTCTTGGAGGAATTAAAATAAAGGGGGAGGGCCGCTTGATATTCCAGTGAAATCTAATTTGCAAGCAATTTGCAACTATAAATTTCACTCAAGAGATTTCCAGGTCTTTGGTGCACATCTACACATAGGAAGAATTTCACAAGAAATGAACCTTAATGGCTGCAGTAAAATGAATCAGAGGCCTTACCTTTGCATCTCTACTCTCTGTGAATTTCTACTTCATGGATATGTCTTTTGCTTTTGTATGTCCTTGTTTTTTTAAAAGAAGGCAGATGAATAGGCTTTTTACTAATGAGTTATACTAAGAGCCTGCTGGATTTCCAGACATACATTTCATGAATTATATTTTACAAAGACAGTTTTTCAATTCAGTTTCCCAAACACACTGTAGCATGCTTAGAATCTTTGAATTATGGGCACTGTACATTTATGCAGTGAGACATCCACCATCAAAATCTTCTCAGTTTAAAGAAAATGGTGGGTAAAAGAGTACTACCTCATTCTTTACCTTGGAAACTCAGACTCAGAAAAACCTTGTTTTTTCACAAGGTCAGGGAGGATAACTGGAGCCGAGTCAAGAAGTGATCTCTTGATTTAGTGCCAGTTTGTGCCAGCTTCCATGGACGTCCTGTCAGCAGCACTCCCATCTTCTATTACTCTTGACCTTCCTTTTTTTCTTTTCTGGCAAAGCCTAAATGTCACAAATTGTCACAGAGCTAAGTAGATCCCACAGGTAGGCTGGATTATCCTATGCAGAATTGTCTGTACTGAAAGTGATACTTTAGTCTAGGTCTGTTTAATGGGCAGTTGAAGGAGTCAGCAAACTGAAATATATAAGTTCCACTTCTCTGCACTACTAGTTAGAAGAGCAAGAAATGAGTAACTAAGAGTCTACAGAAAATTTGCAGCAGTATGTGGACCTTTCAGTGACCTTTCCTTTGTCAAGAACATTTCAGTCCCTAGAGCAACAAGCACCCTGTCTGTACTGGGCCTGGTCAGGAAAAGCCAGGATGTTCCCTGCAAACAGCCCAACAGCAGCTGAGTGGGAGGTTGTCTTCATAGGTTTCTTTATGCCTCAGATTGCTGGAATTAAGTTTTATAGTTCTGTCCCTCTTTTCATCAGGTTTTATCTCCTCCTACAGGAAGAAATTGCCAGGATTTGTTCCTGCACTTTATGTCCACATTCAGGCTAGGAAGTTGGAGTCTTCCAAGGAAGGAACCAAGTGAGTTTTATCTTCTCCGTGGTGTCTACAGCAGCTTTTCTAGAAAGCTTTATCTGTTTAGGGGATTTAGAGATTAACAGCACGGACAGAGTGTATACTGTCTCTGGACATACAGATTAAGTGTGAGGAAGTATTGGCTTCCCCTCAATTTTTATCCTTCCAGCTCTAGATCTATGGTGAATAAGGAGGGGGAGGAGGGCACACAGGGGAGTAAAATGAGAGATGGGTGCTGCAGTGTCAGCTAGCTGGCTTTCTGTGACACAGGCCAGTCATCAGGGACAGGATTGCAGATAGTGATAGAGGGTTTAGTGCTGACAGAGCCTGTGTCTTTACCCTTTGGCCCTGGACAGTCATGAATAAACAAGTAACTGTGAAAAATAATAAAATGTCTTTCTGAATTTTAAGAGCCTCACATGCTAGTTCACACGAAAATGATCCCTGCTGCCAGCATTTCCAGGAGCCCAGATATCTCCTGCAATGCAATTATGCAGGCTCAGTAGTAAACTATTCTGCATACTTGGAGCTAAAGGACAATGTAATAAATGACTGCAGTGAACTACATTGATATTGCATCAAATTGCATCCGAATCCACTACTACTGGGTTTTCTGGTGTTAAAATCTGCCCTTCAGGATCTCATTGTCCTCTTGTTTGTTTGCTTACATCCTCCTTGATACTGCAATACCAGTGTGAGTCCAAGGTAGATTAGGAGCAGCTGTTCTGTAGCAAATAAACAAAAGTCTTTGTCTATTACCCACTATCACTTTTTTTCCAGTGGGGAAAAAAAGCCAGATGTCTGTTTGCAGACAGGTGAAATTTCATCAAATGCTTGAACTTTTTACAAACAGAAAATCTGAAGCTTGGTCCAAGAATGATTTCAGGAAAATCTGATTTTAGTGGAATTTCATTCACTTTGAGGAACAATGCTAATTCCTGCAGTTCATGACACAGCCTCTAACTCAAAAAGTCTCTGAATATTGCCATGAAAATATTTCAGTGTTATTGTGGTACTGCTCACTTGGAGTGTGTCAAAGACTTCTACAAGCCTAACAGGAATATATTCAAAAAATCATGTCAATAAATAAGCAGCATAACATAGCAGGACTAAAGCTTAAAAGGGAAAAATGAAATACAGAATTGCCTGGCACAGTGAAGAACTAAAATGTAAAACCACTAAGTCTAGTCCTAAATGTATTTTTGGTATATTGAAATACTCCTCCAAATGATCATTCTAATTGGAACCCACTGATCTCTGTAGCTACAGGGAAACAGGGAATATGAGGACATCTCTTCTGCTGTGAATCTCCCACTGTCATTCATGGCAGATGCATTGAAAGATGCAAATGGGATTTAGACACTCAGGCTTTAATTTACTCCTGTAGCTCTAATGACAAGATGTAAAATGTACTGTTGATATGTTCTCTGAAGAATAGGTGACAGAATGTGAATGTCATAATTTTAATCTTCCTTTCACATTTTCTTGTATTTTAATTAAAAGATGGGGAAATGCTAAAACAAAAATGTAATACATCTTTCTTCACTACAGGATATCACCCTACCACAAGGTCCAATTAAAATACTGAATTATTAAATTTAGGACATTTTATTTTAGTTTATATTACTTGAATATACTAAGGTACATCTTCAGGAATATGCACAAAGTCTTGAAATGCACTTGCTCTGTCTTTTGAGCGGTTTAATACAGGTTTGCTTTTACAAATAAGGAAACATTTGTGTATGGGATTTCAAATAAAGGTGGCTTTGTCAGAGTAGACTAGAATGGTCTATAAAATACCCTTGTAAATGGAAACTACAAAATTAAATTTTCTTTGAGTTCTAATTTACATGCATATTTTGTACACACTTCAGAACTAAAAAGTTCTTGTTCATCTTGGGGACGTCTAGAGCCTTGTAAATCCCCGGCACTCTTAACATAGCACACGGTTTATGTCTTAGCTTGAATAAGTGAGCATATGACTGTCTTGCCAAGTTTTATGAGTCAAGTGATATGCAAAGTCTTATTGAAAGCCTTACAATTTTTTAATAACTGTAATTTGGGGCAAGGGAAGGTGAGAACTAGAATGATTCCTAGGATTGTTTGAAATAGGTACTATTTAGATTAAAGTACCTAAGTAAGAATGGAAGGTGTAACAGTGTGTTTTAATGTAATACACACACACATATATATATACACACGCAAGTGCGTATGTGTCTGCTATAAATTTGGACCTTTGAGAGAGTAACTGTCATGTTCAGAAGTTTAGGCAGAAAATTGTGGTACTCCTTGGAACGTTTTTGCTCAAGTCAGTAGCTGTCAGTTGCTCCATCTGTATATAACAGCTTGAGAGAAGCTCTTAGAAGACCCTCTCCTCTATCTCTGGCTATCCTGTTGGTTATCTTAAGGTCCTACTACAGTTAGATTATCTGACTCACAGTTCTCATGAACCTAAGAGATACCATTGCTTTTGGATTTAAGACTGGAGTTCCTCTTGCCAAATCCAGGTCAGTCATGCATTAAGACCCAAATTATGACTTTAAAGGATAGTTTCCACTGGTTGGAACAATGGAAAGGATGAGTAAGACTGAAGTAATGTAATCCCACTCTGAACATCTGGCTCCTCTAGGGGTTCCTCCCTTTGAAGTTAGCAGTTATCCTACAGCGTGCTCATCACCACCTCTACAAGTTTAGACTCTATGATTTCCTTCAAATTGCAAATCACATCATTGAAAGGGCATTAGATATGGCTAAGCCAAACAAAATCTGATAAGAATTTTTAAACAGTATCATTCCAACTGCCATCATGTAAGGAAAACAAACCACTTCATTCTTGGTCCTGGAGAATTGCAGACATCAGTTCTGGCATCCACTAAGGAAGAAGACTGGATTAAGTCCCTGAATCATCATAGAATCGGGTTGGATTGGAAGGGACCTGAAGATCATCAAGTTCCAAGCCCCCTGCCATGGGCAAGGACACCTTCTACCAGGTTGCTCAAAGCACCATCCAATCTGGCCTTGAACGTTTCCAGGGATGAGACAGCTGTAACTTCTCTGGCAAACGGTTCCAGTGCCTCACCATCCTCACAGTAAAGAAATTCTTCCTAATACCTAAGCTAAACCTGCCCTCTTTCAGTTTAAATAAATTCTTCCTTGTCCTATCAGTAGCCACCTATGTAACAAGTTCTCCCTCTTTTTTTAAGCCCCCTTTAGGTACTGAAAGGCCTCTAAGGTCTCCCTGGACCTTCTCTTGTCCTTAACTCTGTCAGCCTCTCTTCATAGGAGAGGTGCTCCAGCCCTTGGATCATCTTCATGGTCATCCTCTGGACTCACTCTAACAGGTCCACAGCTTTCTTTTGCTGAGGACTCCTGTGGCTGGGATCCTTCTCTCTGACTCAAAGTCTTCCACTTGGAGGTTATGGGTGCACAGTACAAAGAGATGATCTGGAACTGTGACTAAATACTAGCTGCACTCATCAAGAGTAAAAAATCTATTTGGGCAAAATGTTAACATATTATGCTTGATGCCTTTTCTTCCAGATCTGTCAACGTGAAGAACATGATTCTGGCTATGAAACTACAACTTTTTGTGCTTCTTCAAACTTTAATAAATTCAGTAAACTTTAAACTGCCGTACTTTAGAAGTAGTTTACTACTTCAGACTTTGTGCTGTTTCTGCTTTAATGACCAGTGGAGACAAAATGTGCATGTGCAGGCCAGATAAAGGAGGTTCTAATTTAACCTAATTAAAAATCAAGACTATTACCAGTGTCAGTATGGAGCTTGAAAAGATAATTGCTTCAAAAATTGTATGTAAGAAAAAATAAATTTAATTTAGAAAATGAAAAAAATCCACAAAAAAAACCCCCCGTGGGCTCTTTTATAGCTCTTTCCACACTAACTAATTAGCCTCTTAGGTTTTGAAAACTGCTCATGAAATGTTCTATTAGTATTGAAGAGATTTTTTGGTTTTCTTTGCAATCATGAAGTCTTTTGTCTTAGCTTTTTCTTTCTTTTTTTTTTTTGTTTTTTTGCATATTCAGGATTTTTTGCTTTTCTCTTCCCTTTGGTCTTTGGGTTTGCTCTAAAATTAAAATAATAGTTTAATTCTTAATTCTATCCATGAATCATCTGAACAGTTGTGCTCCTTCTGTGATTGGATAATTGATAAAAAATATTTGAAAGCTTTATACAAATGTCTTCAGCTATTTGTATACAATATCTACAACAATATCTACATTGTTTTTATTAGACTTTAAACTCAGGCCTTTCTTATGGGTTTATTACGTTTTATACAGTAAAAATCAAACAGAGATTTCAGTGATAGAAGTTTCTCCCAGGTATCAACAAACAGATCCAGTTCCTTAATCCTGAGAAGATAAATCCAAAGGTAAGGGAATGGCTGTGAAAAGCTGCCTTAGGTCCTAAAACTGGAGCGAAAGACTAAATTTTCTTCTGAGATGCGATGTAACTATAGACTCCGATTATCTCCCATCTTCTGATACTATTCAACCACCTTAGATAACCACTGCTGTTTATCTAATGCACTGGAAATTTTGTAGTAAAATAGTGCTAATATAATGGTTCTTAAGCCACTTCTGGGGCTGTTATTAAGGAAGCAGGCAGAAGAATGAAGATATCACCACACTTGTTGATCTTTGCCTGTCGTCTAGGTCCACATTGCCACAGTAAGCGTTAAGCTGCTTTACTTAACAGTAAGGAATGAACAAAAGCAGTTTTAATACCGGTGATGTTACCATGTTGTAGGTACTTATTTAAGCAGTAAGTCACACAGTATAATTGCAGGCTGAATTAGGTCACACTTTGTCACATGGCCTATTCCAAATTGATGTTACTTCTGTTTGATTGTCCTTTCAGGAGCAGTGATGTACTTATATAAATGAATAAGCTTGGGCAACATTTCCAGAACTGTTTAAAACTACAAAATTAGGCAATTGCAATTCATGCAGCATATGACAGAAGTGCTATTACTGTCAGAGAAACTACAGAGCTTACGACTACAACTCATGATTTAATCTGCTGAGTCAGTTGAACATAAACCAGTTGTAATAATATTTAAAGCATAATATCTGATACATGTAAGAGAGAGAGTCCAGATTTGGATGACTATCAAGGAAAACCCGAACTACTATCATCTTAGGGACATGAATTACTTTTAACTGAAGTAAGAAATTTTGTAGGCAGTTCTTAAAACTTGTTTGTAAACACACCTGTTTCTCCTGAGGGGGATACAGTTACTTTGTTGAGATTTTAGGCAAAGAGCTTAAAAACTGTCTACAAATAGGTCCTCAGTCCAGAAAGCATGGAAAAAGAGCAGTGACTTACTCCAAGTGCTCTATAGTGGTTTGAAGAAATGAACGTGAACCCAGAAGCAGCTAGTGGATTATGGTGCTTAAACTAATGTGCCCTACGAAATTAATGTGTGTGGGTGCAAGCTACAAGGATGCAGCTACACTGTCACTGTCTCCAGGCACACTTCATTTGCAGTTAGGTGAACTATATTTGGACTATTTTCACTACTCAGCGTACAGCATGTCCTATGTTTGTTCGGTCCTTAGCAAAATGGGGCCCTGCTCTTGACTGACCTCGAGACTGCACAATGATACTAATAATAGATACCAGGGAAATAAATGATGACTTAACACATTTGATATATTTCCTCCAATATGGAAGAGCAGTACGAATATGTACACCAGCACACTGTAAGCAGATTCTGATGTATGCTATATATTTTTAGCACAATGGCCTTGATCCAGACATTTCTGACATCTTCTACTGTCTTTCATCATTTTGCAGTGAAGTTATGTAGGGTACTCTAGATTTGAGGTAGCTGTGGTCTAGTATTAAAATTAATGTTGTAAAAAAATGTAGCTTAGTAGTACCCTTTAGACAACTGCTGTGCAAACAACTGTTTGTTAGAAAAAATAAATCACTGAATAGATGGCACAAATAAGTTTTGTCCCAGTGTTCCTGTGTTGTGCTGCAAAATAAACGTTAAGTCTAGAAGAGAAATTCACTTCCTCTGCTGCCTATTTGCTGTTTTATTGTTTATAAATAATTTTTTTTTAAAAACTAATAACACAAAATAAGAATATTTAGAATTCTATTGCTGTCCTTCTTATGATAAACTTCTGCAAAAAACAGCTAAGGTAAATTCTGATGTGGTTGAGGGCTCACCAAGAAGTTAAATACTGGTACTGATTATAGCCGTATTTCTTATGACCTCATGTGAAGGGAAGTTATGGGACAGAAAATATTGAGATTGGTAAAGGAAAAATACTGTTACTTCATTAAGCTGAGATCTAGTCAACATCTTAAATTGTCCTCATTCTTATTGTGTATTAAAATGGTGCTGAGAGGTTCCAGCCAGGACTTGGCATTAGAGAGACACTGTAAGATTATCTCCAATTTTGCACACAGTCAGAGCAGGAATAGAGAGAAAGGAATTAAATGTGGAGTAGTTTTACAATGGGCCATAAAACTGCTGTTAAATCTGTGGGTGGCATTTGCTAACAGCATAGTCTGAACTGGGAGAACTGATGAGGAAGAGAAAAAAAAGAAGAGCAACGATGGCAAAAAGGAAGTGCATTTAGTAGGAAGTGAAGTGAAGCTGAAGTGACTATAACCAACTGATTATTAAAAACATAATAATGTTGCAAAGAAAAGTACAGGAGGAAAAAAATCATATGCTGATATTGTCAGTGGGTGCCAGATAATTCTTGCTGAAGCTGCCTCAGTAGCTTCATGTGCCAACCTTGAGCATCGGACAGAAGAATGACTGCCTGTTACAGCAATCTTGATTTGGTTCAAGGTGAAGGATGTGTGCTTTGAGGATATTTTATCTTCATGTGCCTTCAAATCAAAAGATGCTGTCAACATCTGTGCCAGTTTAAAATTATTCCTACTAATAAACTTCTATTAGTCATCTTCAGATAACAGTAAAGAAAAACCACCAAACAAAAAATGCAGTCATGATTAGAATTTCATGTACATAAAGTTATGACTAGGATTTAGAACATACTTTTCAGGCATAGGAGTAAAGATATTCTTCCAAAACATCAAAGAGATTAAGAAAGGTATCAGCAGAGACCAACAGGAGTAGCAAAAGAAGCCACCAAAAATGAATAAGACTTTTTACACAGGCAACATGGCTAGGAAAGAAATTCATAGATCTGGTGGACTTGCTAAGGGTGTTACATGAGAAGATGTTGCTTGACATCCTGAGTGTTTTATCTGGACTACTAACACATTCTCTTCCCTGGACTTAGAAGATCCAGCTCATCTCATATGCAGGCAAACTGCTCCAGCAGAGTTTTTTTTCTTTAGATCATCACTTCGGTATCTCACCTTTAGCTTGCCAAGCTCATTTAGTACTGAGGCAAGACTCTCTTGTATATCATCCTTCAATCTGCATCTTTAAGAAGGATGTTGGAATTAAACCCATGATGCCAGGGGTTGATGCTTTGGTCTCTGTCATGAACAATCATCCTGGGTACATGGTAAAGGGTAGCCACTTGTTTGTGCAGTAAGTTGAAGGTAGTTTTGCCAACAGAGATATTTGAGTTGCTTGGAATTGCATTTAATCTGAAATGCTAATTAGTGTTGTCTTCTTTGTTATGCAACTAAAATCTATGGAAAGAGAATCATATCACATCTCTCAGTTACAGCTGTAATTACTGTGGGACGGTTAGAAGTCCCTGTGTGTTCATAGGCTTTGTGTGGTGTCTGTTCATAAAAGCAGTAATGCCTCTCTCAGTAGCTACCGACCAGACTTCCTGAGCATTCCTTCAGTGCCCCATTGTTAATAATCAAAATTAAAAAAACGAATGGGATACAGTGCATGAAAAAAAGGCCACCTGAGGTTTCACTGAACAAGTTAGTTAGACTTGTGAGTCGAAAGAAACCTAAAGGATTGTTGGCCAAGGTGCTGTGAATGCTTTTCTTATTTGTATAAACCTATAGGCTGTGTATTCTTCTTCCATGAAATGTTAATTTTGTGTGCATACACATGGCTTTGGAGAGATGAACACGTACAGGTTCAAACTGTGACTGGACAAATGTGCTGAAGACTAATCCATTGAGTACTCAGTTACCTGTTCAGTTAAACTCAATGATGCCATCTCTAGTACAAGATGTTTCTGGACCACAACTTCTCAGACTTGGAAAGTATTCATGCTTGGCTGGTTTACCTTCCTTCTTTCATGACAATTATTAATGCTGAATCTTCATTCAGATGCTCACCCTTAAATAAACGTCTCCTCCCTTCCAAATGAGACATCCTCTCAATATATTTCTCTTCCTTCACAAATAGATGGGGATTTGGAAATAAATGCAGGAGAAATCACAGAACAACAAATGAAAGGAAATTACGTCAAGTTGTGACAGGAAAAGTTATTGGATATTAGGAAACATTTCTTCACATAAAGGGTTGTCAAGCATTAGAGCAGGCAAGTAGTTGACTCACCATTCCTGAAGGTATTCAAAGGATATGTAGATGTGACACCTGGGGACATGGTTTAGTAGTGGACTTGGCAATACCATATTTACAGTTGGACTCAATGATTTTAAAGGTCTTTTCCAACTGAAATTATTTCATGATTCTATGAAAAAATGAGATGAATGAGTAGAAATAGCATAGAGCGCTCTCCATAGCAATGACCATTTGTGGAGCAAGAACTCTGGTCTGACTTAACACATCTATTTTCAAGGTGTAGCTATAAAGCCTTACCAACATAAGTTAACTTTTGCTTTCCTCGGGAATGGCAATACTTTGTTATTCCAAACAAATGGTTCTAGTCGAACAGGGGCAGTAAACACTTCTCAGGGTCTGCATCAGGCACTGCAAAATTAAAGCTAAATATAACAGTTGCGCTGTGAATTCCACTTGCTTTTGACAACAGATAACTATGCAGCAGGAAAACGGGCAATCATAATGGAACAGTAAGTGTCACAAGGAACTTTTATGGGGTCTGTAATTTTGCATCTACAGCAGTTGCACTTTTGTGCTCCCACGGTAATTTTTCGGTCTCTCTGCTGAGATGCAGATTGGGAGATCAGAAGCACCGCAGCCGCCAGCTGCCAGGTTATCCTTGTGCTTTACAGACTGGGTTTGGATTCAGGCAGTTTTTACTCAGGGCCGAGAGGCAGGGCACTCAAACACCCACTGGGTTATCCTGTGCGGGCCGAGGACCAGGGCCGCTCAGCCGCCAAGATATTCACCCTCCCTCCTCCGGATGCAGCCTCAGCCTCCCGGAGTAGAGGCGGCTGGCTCGTTGGGACGGGGCGGGACGACCGCTGCCCGGGGCGGGCCAAAACCCGGCGGCTGCGGCGGTGACGGAGTGGGAGGGGAGGGAGGAGGTGACGAAGGAGGAGCCGGAGGAGCCGGCAGGGCGGTGCTGCGCCGAGCGCGGCGGCCCGGGCCCGCCCCCGCCGTCTGGGGGCCGCCGCTCCGCCCCGCTCGCCCGCCCGGCCCGCGGCTGCCGGGAGCGGCTCCATGCGCTCGTGCCGGCAGTGCGCAGCCGCGGCGGAGCCGAGCCGGGAGGAGGAAGCGGCGCGCAGGGAGGGAGGCCGAGGCCGGCGGCGGTGGCGGCTCATGGCTCGGCGGGCGAGCGGGCGGCCGAGGCGTGCGGGCCGCTAGCGCTCCCCGAGGCGGCGGCTCCGGCGGGCGAGGGGGCGAGGCGCCGCCGGCCCCTCCTGCGGCGGCGGCAGCTCCGGCTCCGTGTCGGGGGCGCGGCGGTGGCAGCTCCGGCTCCGCGCTGCCTCGCCGCGGGCGGGTGTTATGGCCCCTTGGGGGAGCGCAGAGGGCTCCCCGGCTTGGAGGTCAGCGCAGCTCCTGCTCCTCGTCGTCTCCTGCTGCGGTAGGTACCGGGCAGTGACGCCGCCCGTCCGCCTCCGTCTCGCGGGCCGGGAGGCGGCCGCGGGGGAGGGGGAACAAAGCGGCCTTTCTCCCGGCCGGCCTCCGCGGGGTCTCTGGAGCCTCCCAGGACCGCCGCCAGGCCCGGCTGGTGTCCCCATACTTCCCTTCTCCGCCCCCACCCCCGTCTCCTTCGAGCTCGACTGCTCTAGAACTCGCTCCGTGGTTTTTTGTTTGTTTGTTTTGTTTGGGTTTTTTTTGTGTGTTGGTAATTTATTTATCTATTATTTGTGGGGGTGGACGGAAATCTCCTCTGGGAAGTCCTTAAAACTGAGGCCGGTATTCTGGGATTTGGCCCAGCTGCCCTCGGCTTGCTCTCCCGCAGATGTGCGTTGCCGGGAACTCCGGAGTTGGCGCGGGGCCGCACAAACAAGCCAGCCCCAAATCCTCTGAGTCACGAGTAATCGCTGCCTGTGGATAATGGGGATGGATGCTTGGGAGATGTTCCACGTCCGGCCAGCACGAACGAGGCCTGGTGTCGGGGGCAGGGCGGCCTCTCCGGGCCGCGGGGTCGGGGGCTGGCGCTGGTGATGAGTGTGTGACATATCAGCACAGGCCTGGAAGACCTTCCAGGGACCTTTGATTCTTCTCAGCCTGTCTGCAGTTCATACCCGAATAGGATTTCATCCCTGGGTATAAACCCATCTTTAAACAGAACTGCTAATGAAAAATATTTGTGTAGATTACTGAGAATGGTTTTTACATTATGAAGGTGGCCCAGTAACACATGACAGATCAGAACACAGATACTTGACAAATAGAGTCATCTCATGTTTTCTTAGGGAGTTGTGTTTGTTTTACGAAGTCGAGCATAGGTAATGTCCATGGGCCTCAAGCAGGAGAAGCCGCCTTTGGCACAGAGCTGGGCATGTGTCTTGCCCTGAGGAGGACAGCGACAGGGGTCCTGCCTCAGCAGTTTCTGAAGTAGATGCCTTTACTCTAAACATGTGATTGAGCATATGAAACTGGAATCTCTTTCACTGTTAAGAAAAGCAAGCTCTAGTCTGGAACATAAGGATGTTTCAGATTTGTCTGTGCAAAGTGCTTTGTCCAGCACATACCTCTGCCGCAACAATCAGTCCAAACTGTAAAAGTGTAGATGTACTACATAAACTTGTAGGAGCATTTCCCATTTCATATTTACATGAGAAGAAAAGTAAGGAAGGCTTCTTCAAACAGAGCTGCAACTGTGCCAGTATCTGTAACCAAATAGTTATGCGGGTAAAGTGTAATTTTTGAGCAGGTGTATTTGCATGAACAAAGTGGGGTACTGACCAGTCTTTTGCATGCATACTAAGTCAAGCAAAAGAGTTTCATGTCAAAAGGTAAACTACAAGCACAACTGAAAAGGAGTTAGCTAATGGTGGAGCAGGAAGTGGTAGCAAAAATCTCAAGTTTGGATATATTAAGCTGTTCTTCTGTTTGCATTCTTAATGTACTTGAGAAATTTAATTTCTGTGGAAAGGTTTTCTAACAAACTCAGAGTGCTGGTTTTATTACACTCATCACAAAATTGAAAATAAAAGTCAAAATTATACTTGTGATGTTCCTCATCAGCCTGACCTAAGTAAAACGTTTTGAATTGTGATACTGTAACTTATGTGTTACTGTTAGCATTTCCTTTACAAAAACTTAAATCACAAGCATAATTTTTAGTTAGAGAAAAACCAACCAAATAAAATTCTTTCTGAATAACATTTTTCGTAGACGTTTAATCAAGACTTCTAAAAGTTCAGCCAAGAAGGCTTCATAAGTTTCTTCTGCCTTGCTAAGAAACACGTCAGCATCCGTTAGTGCCCCTGCCAGGAAGGAGAAGGTGCTTCTGATTTTGATCAGCATGCTGTGCCACTTCATCCTCATAAGGGCTTAGTTTCCCTTAACAGTTTTTGTTACAAATGTCTGAAGTTCTGACCAGTTTCACTGCGCAAAGGAAAGGAACTTTCTCCTCCGCAGGCTATCGTATCTAAAACAGAAGCAAGCACTTAAGTGTAGCCCTTTCTCTAGCTTTCATTTTGATTTCTCCCATTTATTTCTTTTGGGAGAAGGAAGTGAGACTGGGAACTGTCCTATTAAAGCATTTTACCTTCCTGTACAACTGCTTTTAGCTCTTCCAGACTAAGCTAATTTAATACTGACATGAATTTGATCAAGACACTGCTGTCAGCATAGCTCTGGACTGTAATGTTGATCCTCAGCAGAGCCTTGCAGATATCATTATGTTAAGGCTTTGAATGCAGTAGGCAGTACCCAAGGTAAATGCATGCTTGGAAAAGCAATGGTGCATCGCTTCGGTTGCCTTCCATTATGCAGTTGCACAGTTAAAATATCTAGAATTTTCTGCTAATTAAAATACTAAATTCACCAAGGTTGTTATGTGGGCATTGAGCTCTCCAGAGAATGTTTCTCTGTTTCCCTGTAGTTGGTGGATTCTTCAAACCTTCCTTCTGATGATGACTATAATTATAAAAATTTGAGAAGGAGGAATACTGATGAGTGAAATATTGGAATAGCACCGACTAACAAGAATTACAGCTTGGTAGGGCGTTGGGCAACGGTATTTTTTGGTTTATATTTCCAGCTTTCCTGTTGGCTTGAGAGTTTTATATCCAAGAAATAATTGGTTTTATGTGTCTCTATATAATCCTGGCCTGGCTTTTACTGGGACAAATACTAAGACATTTCTGCTTTTCTCAAAGGCCATAACAGTTATCTGCGTTTAAAACAGAACCATATGTTGAGCAAGTAGTTTTTTTAGGGGAGAAGATGTTGTTTGAGAAATCAGTCCTGTTCTTGAGGGCAGTATTTTTCAAACCAAAGTTCCATGATTGATCAACTGGAAATTAAGTAAATCTTGGAATCACAGAATCATGTAGGTTAGAAAAGACCTTCATGATCAGAGTCCAACTGCAAATCCAGCACTGCCAAGTCCATTGTTAAACCGTGTCCCTGAACAACACATTTACCCATGTTTAAAGTACCTCCAGGG
This sequence comes from Lycocorax pyrrhopterus obiensis, assembly GCA_014706295.1. NCBI lineage: Eukaryota > Metazoa > Chordata > Aves > Passeriformes > Paradisaeidae > Lycocorax > Lycocorax pyrrhopterus. The sequence continues at coordinate 133,090,713 of JACSVZ010000002.1, read as the reverse complement.
ATGCTGATCTTACTTATTTTCTTGCTAAACTGAATTTCTAATGTTACCATTTTGTTTGATTTTTATTTAACTCTTGACAGGATGATGGTTTATATCTAATTGGTAGGTGTAAAGATATTGGTAGACATCTAAGTGCTGCTGTGATGCAGCACTTTCAGGACCAGTTTGTAAGAGATTTGTGTTCAGAGCAGAGGCTGGGTTATGAAAAGTCTCTGAGGTGGTATAATGCAAAAACTAGGACATGTCTTCCTTTGGAATGAAGTCTGGAAGCATGGGTATTTGGCTTCTTCAGATTTCTGGAAATTCAAACTTTATATAGGCTTAACCATACTTGTCACCTAGATAAATTAATTTGAATTTCTGTCTCACTGAGCAGAAGGCTACAGAAAATTTCTTTAAAGTTTTGTACAGTTGGTAGCAGTCAGTGCAGTGGTACAGTAGGTGAATCTCCCTGGTTCTGACTTCCAGGTGTAAAGGTGTGTCAAAAGAAAAATATTTACAGTAGTAGGACAGGGACACTAAAAGAGTTCCAAGGTAGAAATGGTGGCAGGAGGGGTCAGTCTTAATTATCCTTATCTCCAGGTTGGTTTTTGGTTTAGTGAATACCCTCGGGAGCACTAATGACTGAGAAACATTAGTGAAGATCAGAAAATTATTATTCCCTAAAATTGTGATTGAAACAGTATTTTATGTTAAACTACTGAGACTGCAATGCTATTGATATTATTTTGTCCTGTTAAAGAAAAACACAGTACACTTATATAAGCTTTAAAACATTTAGTTTTGGATTAGAACCATTCCAGGTTTCTGTGGTACAGATGTTGTTTGCAGTTAAAAAAAGACTGTATATATAACTCATTCTTCATTTGGTTCTAAGGGAAGACAAGTAAAATTGTCATAAAAGTTCGTTGGTCAGGACCCAAACTTTACTTGCATGTCAGTTTGTTAATGATGGTATGAGATGAGGAAGAATAAATAGTTCTTTGGGTTCATTCACCTTGTTTGAAATAATAGCCTGAATCATGTAAGCAAATGAAGTCTGCCAGCCAGTTTATTCTGTTTTCTAAAGAAGTTGAACTCTAAATCCAGAACAGACTGTCCTAAAGGAATCACTTGACTTAATAAATTATTGTATGTTAAACTCTTGAATGTCAGTCTTTAGTGATGTTTTGTGATATACTGAAGAGATATATTTTGCTAAGCTGGAAATTGTATTATTGGCAAAACCACTGCATTTAATTTATTTGAACAGTTTTGTAGTCTTTTAAGAAAACAACTTCTAATTTTAACACTGTAGAAATTTATATTGTCTAATAAGTTAGTCATATGTCAACTTGTCCAAGCATGTACATATTCAGCTGACTGTTCTGAGCCAATATTGCATCTATAGTCAAAACGTCTGTGAGGTTATGTGGGCAATATTTAAAGTGATGTTCATTTGAGGGGAGAAGAAAAAAACGCGTATCCTAAACAACCTCGTAGCAAAAAGTTCGAAAACTGAATATAAGGTAGTTGGTGTGATTGTTATGCAGTAAATGAGAACACTGTCAGCCAGAGGAAGACCAGAATCATGACAGAAGCCATCTGACTCCATTCCTGTCATCAGAGCAAAGCATGTAATTAGCATGGCGTTTTTATCTGTTTCTGTCATTGCTAGGAGAGGAAGAGCTCTACTGCATTAGTGTTGGAAGGACCCTACACGTGAATCTCTTTGATTTCTTTACCTCAGTCGCTCCTGGTTTAATATCAAATAAATGTTAACTGTATTAATATTATTTTCAACTAAGCACTAAATATTTATCATTTGTTACTTGGTCTGGCTAAAACTTGTGATTATTATCAATCTTGTGGTTTGTTAAGAGATCTCGGATTTTTAAACTTTGTGCTTTTGGTATGTTAGGTACATTCCTTCACACGTTATGTACCTTTTACCAGGTGCCTCAAGTTTCCCAAGGTGTAGGCATTATTTCCACACTTCTTAAGTATAATTCACTGATTTCCTTACAGGTTTTTAAAAAATTCATGAGTACTGTTTGTACTGTGTAAATAATGTGGTTTTGCTTTCTTAGATGTCTCTGCATTTTCTAGTTTTAGTGTTCCATTTATACTGTCTCAGATAGTTAATGATTATGTTAAAATACTGGAACAGCTGAGATATCTATCTAGGCAGTAATTGAGAGTGTGATTGTTGACAGCCTGGGATGTTTTTAGCTTGTATGCATTTCAGAATTACTAGCTGTGGCGTTTTTGCAGTACCAGTTATTACTTGAGGTGTCTGTTGGTCGGCAAAATTGAGCCTCCATAGTTTACATGGTTTTAAGAAAACACTGGGTACCAGTGCATTGGATACTATAAAATTTGGTTGTGGATTTGAGTTCCTGTGTTTATCCCCTCAGTAGAAATAAATGCTCCAAGTACCCTGAAGAATTGTGTTGTTCTGACTGCCATCTTTTTTTGTTTCCTTCACTTGATTTTTTGCTGCAGTTGTTACTTCACTGAGGCTTCATTGTGCAAAGCTTTTCAATTGATTTGAAATATATAGTATTGATTATTGTGAATCTAAGTTAAAACTACTAAATTCAGCAAAATTGACAGATCAGTGCAAACACTTCCAAAAAAGTAAGTTGTTGTTCAGACTTGTTTCTCTGAACAGATGCTTTAAATTTGGATATACTATAACTTTTGCTACATTGTTATCATAGTGGTGATGTCTTCTTATCAAGGCTAGCACATTTAGTAGCTATGTACTAGATTTTTTTTTTCCTGCTATTCTATTTGACACTGAATTTTAGGTTATGAGGGAATTTCTGTATATCTTTCTCAGCTATTTTGTGAGGAGCAACTTTTTGGAACTAGTCAGGAAGTTAGCAAGCAAAAATAAGAGCCTCCCCAAAATTAAGAAAGCTTATAAGTAGAGCATGTTTAGAAGCGGGGAAGGGAGTCACACTAAACCATTTGGTTTAGTACCTTGACATGTCACAAGATGGTCTCTCACTTAAGCATCTTGTGAGTTTTAGTACTTATAGGACTTTCCCAGATATATTTAGTTGATTGAGGAATTTTTTGTTGTGCAAGAAAGCTGAACTTGCTCACGCTTAGTAAATTATAAATGCCACAAAGCAGTGAAAGTGAGCTAGTTGTGTTTCTCTGTGAGTGGAAAGTACATTTGAACTACGTATTGGGATGGGAACTGCATGCTTCACCCATCTGATTGGGTCTATTTCATGACTACCCTTTGCTTAACCTCGGAGATGTTTCCTCTGCTAAGTGGGAGCCCCTGGGACTGACTGTGGGTAACTAGAGCAGACATTCAAAGTCAGTTGTAGCCATAAAACAGTAGAGTGATTCTGTAACAAGCAGCATGAGCACACTAAGGCATGTGGTGGAAGTCTATAATGAAGTTGCTTGTATTTAAAAGTTAAGAAAAAATTGGTCTGCTAGAGGGTCCTGTAACTTGGTTTTATTACTCCAGCTTCGTATGCATGTATTGGGAGATACAGATAAGTCCCTCTGAAAGTACGGAAGGATTGTGAGAATAGTTCTTTCATGAAAAAAATAAGATTTTCCTGTAATTTATATCTAGTGTTTCTAGAAATAAGTTTGTTCTAGTCAATGATGTCTCTTAAAAATTTAATGATCCCACTCGTTTAAGGAGCTGCTCCTTTAGAAAGAACTGTTCAATAACTGAAGGTAAGCAGTTTAGAACAGAAAAATGAAGTCTTGTTTGATGTGCCTCGTAGTGGGAAGGCATTCACTTATATTCATATGCTCTGACTTCTAGATTTTAGCTGTATATGAATTTTCATAAGACTTTGCCTAATGCCTTTTTTCCTGTGCTTCACAAAGTGTGTTATAATCCAGTGAATTAGTATACCCTGGTAGAGTGTTTTCCTTCTATGAAATTGTATGGAGTATCTCAAGTAAGAGCTTCCGTTAGGGATATTGTAGTAAGTGGGACTGAGTAATGAATACGTCACAAGCAGTAAACAAATCCATATATATGTGCTTCTCTTATGACGTAGTTTTAAGTGGAAGCTTTAACCTCCCATTTCTTTTTTTTCCTGCACATAGAGTTCAACAGAGTAATTTTCAAGATTCTAGAGTACTAATTAATGTGCTTTTTTGTTTGTAATATTGTTGTATTTACTTCAGCCTGCTCTTCATATTACTAAAGAATTACATTTTTCCATTTGCTCTCTTCTAAAGAAGTGCTCAGGGAGAGTGCCCAGGGATTTAACTCAAAATGTGTGTTTAAACCATATGGATGTAACTGGACTTGAGAGAATAAATATTTCATTTTTTCCAGTTCATAATTTTTAAAAGTATGGGGAAAGAACATATGTCCTTTCCATGATCTAAACATCAATTAAAATAATCTGAGAGAGATGCCTGCTCTTAAGTAAGGAAGATGAATGACATCAGACACATGACCCTTGGTCACAGCAACTTGCAGCTGGAAGCACTGATGGGGATGGATTTGGGTGATTGTGTAATTAGTAGAAATAGCTTCCCTTGTCAGGGCACCTCCCATTTCTCATGTTTCCTATCTAAAGGTACTGAACGAACAACCAGTTCCATGGCTAAAGTTAGTGTCTGTGGTTGGAGAGATTCATGAAGACTGGAGAGCTGGGATGGCAAGGGAGGGAAAGGTTGGAACGTTAAGGCATGTTCACAGCTAAAGGTGGCAGAACTGTTCTTCAGAGTGGAATAGGAGGCCAAGATGTCTGCAAGAGCAGCTGTCTTTTAAGAGGTTGTGCAAGTAGAAGGGAGGAAAGGACCCAGCCTTTTATTTTGAGGGTGTTATGGTGGCTGAGTGAGCATCTAATCAGTCTAAGAGGTTACTCTTACGGGCAAGCAAGAAAAGGGGTTTGAATGCAGGAAGAGCTTGGAAATTGCTTGAGGTCTTGATCTCTGGCCTTCCAAGTATTCTTAGGGAGAGGGATGCTACAGGAACATTAGATTCCTGCATTTGACCTGTATTTTAGCAAATAAGTGAATAAACAAATAGAGATCTTTGAACATTTTGTAATTCAGCAAATGGCTTTCATCAGTGTTTTTAAACATCCTTTTTTGTGATCCTTTTTCTGGCTGGTGACTGGCATTTGGCATTTCTGCACTCCAGCAGCTTTACTGCAGGATGTGCCTGGGAGCTGAATGTTTATGGAGTCCAGTTACTAATGACCTGTTGTTACCATTGTTTTCTTGGCGCCTTATTATCCAAGAGATGGGACGATCATGATTATCACGATTTATTACTTAAATATCAACAAGGCATCAGTCTCAAAGGCCGTGATTTAGTAACAAGTCGCCATAATTGAGAAAGTCATGGGTTTCAGAGTTACATCCTCATTATACAGTTATTTTTAGTCTAATAAGCAATTAACACAAAACTTTGTTTTGACTTCATAACCTATCACAACCACGCCTCAGTGGTATCACAGGTCTCATGTAAATGACAGTCCAATATACTGCAGGTGAGTGATAATGTTACTAACCTCTTTTGAAGTCCACAAAACTAGCAATGGTTTTCCTCATCCATTGTGGAAATGTGGGACAGTACACAGGCCTTTTGCCTTTACACTGTACATGAGTAAGGCTTGGGAGAAGAGCTGTACCTTTATCCTCTTGCCTTAGTGAGGAGCACAGTCCGCTTTCCCCACTGTCAGTTGGAATTGCAAAGCTTGTGTGTGGTACTGTAGTGGGCTGACCGTGACTAACACCAGGCACCCACCAAAGTCACTCTTTAACTCCCGTCTGCAACTGGACAGGGGAGAAAAAGTATAAGAAAGGGTTCATGGGTCGAGATAAGGTCCTTGAGAGATCACTCACCAAATACTGTCATAGACAAAACAGACTCAAGTTAGAGATGTTAATTGAATTTAACAAAATCGAAGCAGTAAAATGAGAAGTAAAAACAGACCTTTCTCAGCTCTACCTCCTCCCCTCCAGTGGCAAAAGGGAGACAGGGAATGGGGGTTAGGTCCGTTCATCACAGTTCATCCCTGCCACTGCTCAGGGAGAGGACTCCTTCCCCTGCTCCAGTGTGGGGTCCCTTGCGTGGGAGACAGTTCTCCATGAGCTTCTCCGGTGTGAGTCCTTCTCATGGGCAACAGTTCTCCATGAGCTTCTCTGGTGTGAGTCCTTCTCAGTTCTCTGCGAACTGCTGCATCATGGGCCATTCTTCCTTGGGATGCAGTCCTTAAAATCCAGCCTGGATTCCCCACAGGGTCACAAGTCATAGCAGGAAACCTTCTCCAGTGTGAGCTTCTCTCTCCATGGGGTTGCAGATACCTTCCAGGAGCCTGCTCCAGCACAGGCCTCCCATGGTGTCACAGCCTCCTCTCAACATCTGCCTGCTCCGGTGTGGGTCTCCTCCAGAGGTGCAGGTGGATCTCTGCATCCCCGTGGTCCTCCATGGGCTACAGGGGCACAGCTGCCTCACCGTGGGCTGGCTGCGCCATGGGCTGCAGAGGAATCTCAGCTCTTGTGCCTGGAGCACCTTCTCCCCCTCCTTCTCCACTCATCTTGGTGTCTCCAAAGCTGTTCCTTTCACATATTCTCACTCTGCTCTTCTCTGGCCACAGTTATCTGCACAACACCTTTTTTTTTTTCTTCTTGTGTAAGTTATCACAGAGGCTTTACCACAATTTTTGATGGGCTGGGCCTTGGCCAGCAGCACATCTGCCTTGGAGCTGGCTGGCATTGTCTCTCCTGGACACGGTGGAAGCTTCCAGCAGCTTTTCGCAGAAAGCCACTTCTGTAACCCCCCTGCTACCAAAACCTGGCCATGCAAACACAATATAGGTGCCTTTAGGGTCCATGAGGAGTTTTCCTGGAATAAGAGATCCTGTTTTCTAACTGTGCAGATTAGGAGGAGCAGCAGTGCAACTGTCCTATGCAGTGATGGCATCCTTCAAGTCAGATCTGCCCAGAGAGTAATGTTAAGGTCATGGCTGGGGAGTTGAGAGACATCCCACACTCATAACTAACAGAAAGTTTTATTAGTGCTTGATAGTGACTTTTTTTGAATTAGTATCTTGAAATACTCAGTTATACATCAGTCTTAAAAGGTTAAGTAAAAGCATGAAAGCCAGGAATATGTATGTGAGAATTAAGTGAACAGGTCTATGTTTGACTTTTTTTCACTAGTTTTCTGAAACTGTCCACATTTTGCAGCTTTACAAAGGAGGTGGATCTGAAGTCTGAGATAGCAGTTTAAAGTGTTGGTCATGAAGGAATTCGGCATAAAATGCAAAAGCTTTCAGAAATGATGATTAAAATTTGAATTTAAATTTTTAATCTGAGATCTTGCTTACTGACCATACTGTGCATTTGAGAGCCAATAAAGTGCTCAAAGAACCTAATTTGAAATAAACATGCACAATTTCTCAGGCATGTGTGTTGCTCAACTAAAATGATCACATCAAACAATTTTTTTTCGAGGGAGATGAGTTACTGTGATGGGAAAGAGGTCTGAACTACTTTTCAACTTGAATTGTTGGATATGTCATAAATTACTGCTATAAACATAAGGATCATGGTGTTAGATTCTTACTAAGCAACTCCTTCGTGCCTATACTGAAATATATTGTACTTGGATGTATTTTTGAAGTTTCTTGATGATATTTTAATTTATTTAGACAGGTAATCAGAGTTTGGTTTGCAGTTTATGGGATTCCATTGTCCTGGGAGTGCTTTTCTCCCTATATCTGGAAGTCTGCTCTTAAACAGGAAGGATGTGTACTTAAATTAGCAATATACTTCATTATATAAAGGCAGATAAATAGGAATTTGAACATGTAGGCATTATGTCTGACATTGATCTTCTGCTTGTCACCATGCTGTGTCACATTTTTTGCTATTTTAACATTCAGTGCCTCCCTTTAAAAAGGCTGTAGGAGCAAGTGCTGAATTTTGTTATCAGATTGGCTTTTAATAGAGTGAAATGTATGTAAAATGAAAGGGTTTTTTTTACTCTTTATTTTACGTCTGAATTAGTACATTGAAGCCTAATGTACCTGTTTTCCTCTTCTAGCTACATTCCCTAAAAAGGAAAGCCATAGCTATTGGAGCCTTAGAACCTTTTAGAAGCAGAATAAAGTATCACCTGTTGTAGCATGATCCATGTTTATTTAAAAAACCCCAAAACACTCATTTGCGACACCTATACAGTGGTGAGGACAAAGGCTGACAGAAATGCCATCTGTACTGTTGCCTTTAGCCATAGCAAGCCTAACCAGCTACCTTCTGAGGACTGAACCAACTAAAATACTTTGAGTGAATACACAAATCTCTTGAGAAATCGCATTGTCTTGGTGCCCTAACAGTGATAATGGTGGATTCCATGTAAAAGTTGCCATGTAATGTTAGTGCTGAGCCTCTGAGTACTTCTGCAGGTGATCCAGAAAGGAAAAGCAAGTAAATAGTCAAGGGGGTAACAATCATTGTGAAGTATAAACAGCGTAAGAATTTGCAAGTACGCTGTTTTCACAATATCTCCTTTATAACAAATAAGCCTTGCTCTTCAGTTTTGTAATCTATATCAGCTGGAAAGTACTCCCTAATTTTAGAAAGTTGTATATGTATCTACCATCAGTAACAGATGAGGAATGGAAAACTCTGGCACCATGAAATATTCCAGATTTCCTTTATACTTCTTTCCCAGAACTGAGCCTCTTCTAGAGGTACCCTCTTTGTTTCTTAAATAGCCAAAATAGAGCAAAGCCAATGCCCTTAAACTGTGACTTATTATTCATTAAACAAAGTTACCAGTAAGGAATTGTAGGGGATGTAATCTGCTTTCATCAATGCACAAGTGTAACAGTGCTTTTCATGTGCATTGAAAAGAAGCTACATCCAAAAGAAGCTACATCCAAAAGAATACAACTGCCTATCAAGTTTAGTAAATGGTATTAACATAAGAAGATAGTATCTTTTTCACTTAGCTCTTTTCCCAAAGCATTCTTCATCCCTTTCTTCAAAAAACCTTTTTTTTTTCAGTCATACACAGGTTGAATCTGAGTGTCCCAAAAAATGGCTGTTGTTTCTTTCCCTACTTGGCTGTTAACTTCCCATGTGATCTCTCTTTATAAAAGGGCGCATATGTACCTAGTGGTGACTTGCTGGTATTGGGCTTTCTTCGCAAAAATAGGCTTATTCCAAAAGTGTACTACAAACCTAACTTACATCTGAATTTATTGTGCTCCAAGATGTGATATGGTTGGTAGCAAACCTTCAATAAATATTTTTGTACTAATGTATTCTTTGCATAGTCTTCTAAAAGCTCTTTATTATCTGAGGTTTAGTTATTAAGATAGACTGACAGTATTCCTGTAAAGTATGTTGAGCAAGGTAGAAGGTGAAGCACAGAAAATAAGTAGCTGTTTCATGGTTGTGCATGCGTAGAGTTTGTTACTCCACATTTCTGGTCGTGTACTGATTCTGTGTGAGTGAAGTGGGGAGCCTTGGTTTGGCATAATTTAAGGCAGAGTCAGTGTGGGAAAAGGCAGGCTTATTAAAGGGATGCGAGGCAGCAGGAGCGTGACTTAATGATCTGAACTCCTCTTCAGAGAAGTCTCAATTCGCAGTGTAGGCAGATTAGTCTGGCTCTCAGAGGGAAGATAGAGAATGAAGAGTCGTCCTAAATTATTTAAATGCAAACAGCATCCTTCTGGGAAATACCCAGTTACCGAGTTGTTGTGGAACTGGAAATAGGCTACTTTCAGAGCATTGTCTGTTCTACTTTATTTAAAACTCCAGCTCCTATCCTTGTCTGGTTTTACAAATGTTACTACCAACTGATTTCCTCTCATCTGCTTGTTAGAAACACAGTCTATTGTGTATTTCAGCTGTTGTTTAAGTGAGTGGATGCAGAGTGCTTTAAGAGGTTTAGTGATGATCTGCTGCTGCCATTTAAAGAGCTCCTTCAGATCAGATACATTTTATCGGAAGCAGAGGTAGAACATTTTTTAACATGGATTACTGTATTCTGTGTGGAATCTCTTACACTTAGTAACAAATCTACAATGAAACCTCTCTGTCGGAATACAAATAAAAATGTAAGGTTTTTTCCTTTAAATTTTTATTAACCAGATTTTTGGTACTGTTACTCTTTTGCCAAATGTAGAAATAGTCCAAAGTGTTTGGAAGTTGTGGGGAGTGTGCAGATATGCACAGCTGAGTGATTCACAGGAAGTAAAGCTTGAACTGATAGTTACATTGCTGGGTAGCAGTGTATATGTTCAAATTAAACAACTTTTGGAGGATGAGGTTGTGAACTGGATGGACAAAGGAGTGGGCAGTCACTATGTAACTTGACCTTCAATCGTCTGGTGTTCATCAGAATGATTCTTGTCAGGGATTTCCACAGAGAGAGTAAAAACATTTTTTATAGTATCCCATATATTTTAACAAGATTTTTTTACGAAGCTGGAATGCAGAAAGAAAGTTGTTTAAAACTATCCTTAGGAAGTTAATGACTCGTGTACACAAGTAGTGAGAGTGTTTTTTGATCAAGAAAAGTATAGATCAGAAGAGCTTGTGTCAAAGAGATGAGGTGTACTAGGTGTAGGGATAGCATACTGGAAGGTAATTATAAATATGAATGTAAGGGTAAATGGTGATAAGGATTTTGGAAATACCTGTTAGATGGCATTCTCTTGTCCAAGGTGTTCATTCCTCTTACTGTGTTTAAACCTTTCTTCCTATTTGTGCTTTTGTCATTGGAAAAAATGTCCTAGAGCGAATGCGTGTGTGTTTGTGTGTGTGTGTGTGTGTGTGCACATTTACTCGTGGCTGCCTGCTTTTCCCTCCCTGGGGAGCTGGTGGTTTAGTAAGGTTTTTCAGAGCACTGCAGTGTGAGGCTCTTCGTGTTTTCTTGGGGCGCAAGTTTCTTTGAACCTTCTTTCCTAGTTGTGCTGGTGGGACTGGCATGTGGGTGAGTCTGAGAACAGGAGTATTGGAAATGGGCAGCCTCATGCTGGCTGTGTTAAAGCTGAGGGAGATGGTATGGTTCCAAGTATGGCTGTGTTTCAGTGAAAGGAGGAAGCTTATTTCTTTGTCATTCATCTCCGTAGGCCTTTTTTATTAAGTGCTAACATTAAGGGGAAGTGAGTGGGTCAATTCACACCTCTGTAAATGTGCCTATTTCAACTACCTGCCTTCCTGGAAATATCTTTGCTCTTTTGAGTTGCAGTGAAATTACATCTGAAACATGAAGGTTCAGAGTGCAATGAGACACCAGATCTGTGTTGATTTGACCCTGAGATAAACACGTATCATGAATTTTGTAGATGTTTCCAATTCCTTGCAAAGCACTTTGATAGAAATTATGGTTCTGCTGCCCAGGACTACACTGATGTGGTTGCCAGACAGTCAGAAGGGAATATGTGTGCATATTTAAGAAGGAAAGCTGTATGTAGTTCAAACTTCATGTTACATAAAAGAATGAGAGAAAGATTCTTGAATTCTTAGAGCTACTGTAATATAATAAAATTTGGGATTTTGTGACCCTTAAAATGTGACACTTTCTCTTACTGACTACTGTCAGAAGCACAGAAAAGCACAGAAAGTGCTTTTAGGGTCATACAAACAAGCCTTCATTTGTACACGATGGCATCTATGAGCAATTGTGATCCTTTAGCTTCTGTGACAAATACTTGCTTGGTAAAAAGCCAAAACCAGAATCCATGTAGCAAATTACTTGTGTGCTTACTATAACACATTTAAAGTTTTCCAGGGGTGATGTGTATGTCTTAGAGATGTAGTTTGATAGCAGGGAAATTACATAGTTAAGTGTTTTGAAACAGACTTTGTTGCGTTCTCTTCGACCAATGTTACCTGTACTATAGCTGTCTTGAGGTTGTGTTGTACTCTTCTGAATTGCAGCTGCCTTAGCTGTCTATCTAGTCAAATGGTTATCTAGCTCTACAGAAAGGATTTTATTTTTCTTTATTTTGCAATTGTGGAATCACAGTACTATCCAACACTCATGTTTGTAGTCCCTGATAATAGAAGACTGTGTTTATCTTTTCTAACTACTGGGAACCCCTGTGGCAAGATGCTGTAATACCCTACAGTCCTGTGCAATATGAGAAGTAGTATTCTGGCTGTCAGAAATGCATTTGTTTCCAGTGCGTATAAAGGTGGTAATGTAAACTGTCCTTATCTTACAATTACTGTATTAAAACTATTTTCACATAAGCTCTCCTGTCGCTGTTACTGCCTCCAGGACAATCAGTGTAATTCAGGCTTTCCAAATGCTTCATGAAAGGGACAAGCCTTGCCTTTTGGTGTTCAATTTTTGCACTTTTTTCTCAGTGACTTAGGGGAGAGAGGGAAGTTGAAGCACAGTGAGGAGATAGTTGTTAGCCCAGGATAGCTGTGTGTCAGAGTTCTGTTTCACTTGGTTTTACTCTTCTGTTGTTCTGCTGTGTTTCTTTAGTACTGATAGCCTTATCATTAGCCTAACATTACTCAAGCCTAGCCATTCTTTCCTTTGTGCTTCCCACCACCTGGGTAGTTCTGTCCATGAAAAACACAAAGCCATCATATGTGCCACCTGTCTCTGCTGTGCTTCCTGTAAAGCACTGCCATTTGATTATGTTTTGGAATGTGGTGGGCTGGGATTTCCAGTTTTATGTATTGTGCATTTTTATTGTCCTGTCCTGTATCTGATAAAAATGTATCATTCCCAGTTTTTACGCAGCAGTGAGTTCTGTGGGCAAGAGTTGTTTTTTCTTGTTCATACAGTTCCTGACACAATAAAGCTATAATAATGAGAAAAGCTTATTTGTGCTGTTATGGGGAAAAAAGCAATGCAGTATTATGTTGCTGTATCATGAGCCAAGTAAAGAAGACTCCAAACTTACCACAAATTTATTTTGAAAATTTATTTCTAAGATACTCCATGGTGTTTGAAATAAAACAGATGTACTCATGCTAATGTGTGAGGTACAGCACCAGCATTATTCTTGCAGGACAAGAATCACAGGATTTATAGCAGATAACATGGAAGGGAAGGGAGGAAAAAAACTCTCCTTTTCAAAGAGAGGGAGAGAATTTGGGTCTTAGCGATATGCACCTATTTGTCTATTGGTTTTTAAATTATATAAATGAATACAGAAGGCTTCTAGACTTTTTTAAAATATCCATGAGGCTCTTCGGAGTTTCCCATTTAGAATCAATGACTTGAATCAATGCATTAGCCATAGTGGAGTTTTCTCAAAGAAGAATATTGATCTTGCATAAAACACTGGAGAGAAAATAAGTTTTACTAAATTATAAATTTTATTGGATATTTCCCTTATCGTTTGCTTGCTTTGATGAATCAAATCTGTTTGAACAAGAGAATCTAAAAATATCAAGGCTGCCATGCACAGAATTCTTTCATGGGTGCTGAGTGTACCCATGCAAATATATGTGCACGCATGTTAATATCAGGAGTATGCTTTAGCAATTTCAAGATCTGATTATTACTTAAAGAAGTTACTAATCTGAGTAAAATCAATTTCATGTCTTGCAGGCAATCTGTCTTCTATTCATGTCTGTCTTTTTTGACTGGTAGCGATTTTGAGGAATGCAGTATGTTGTGACCAGCAAGTTATAGCAAGTTTATGTCTTACTCTTCCTAAGTCCTGAGGATATTTAATAAACATCACAGTTTAGGCAAGTCTAGAAAATTAGTGTAGCTAATTAATAAACTTTCCTATTATAGCAATTGAAATTTCCCAGTTGACAACAGTAGAGAAAGAACTGTGTCAATTCAACGTCTTTTCAGTAGCGAGAATGGAAGCATCTACGTGTTGTGGTTGCCTTGAAACTTGGTGACATCTCCACTTCTGTCTGCTGTAACTAGAGTAGATCAAATAGCTCATCATAAATAAGGAAATTAATTTTGCACAAGGTTGTTTGTATGAGATTAACAAAAAGTATTGTTTCACAGATGTTGAAAGGACAGGCAAAAAAAGTGTGTTGCCTTAGGAGCTCTTTCCTCCTTCAGCTGTGCTGTTCATTGTGTTGTTGCAATCCTTGTAAATGCGTGCAGGGTTACAGTATGCAAGGTTACTTCTGCACTTTAATTAGTTCAGTGAAGCATTAACAAGGAACCAAGACTATGTCTTGTGTTACTGGAAGGTAGCTAGCCAGACAGCATGACATTTGGGTTAAGTTCAGTTTCAGTGTGAATAGGTGCGTGGGGTCTAAAAACCCCGGTTACCAGACTGTGCATAAACAAGTCTGCACAAGTCTTTGGAAGGTCTGTAGTTTCTGTGAACTTTTCTCATACATTACGGGAAACAAGTTTTCTTGGGAACTCTACAGTGTTTTTTAATTCTATCAGAAAGAAAGCAAAACACATTAAAGAGTATAAAAAGTTGTCAAAATCAAAGTTTTATTTCTAGTAATAAGTAATAAGAAGGAAAGAAAACACAGTTTTATCTTTCAAATGAGGATATTTTTCCTAGATGCAATAAACATGCAGTGCTTTTATGATTTTTATATTTGATATATATGCAAAAAGTGCTGTACATATACCGTTGCTTCACCGCCGTTCCCAGTAAACTGCTTGCTTTCAAGTCACTTATGTCACTACAGTGAATGCAGATGGGATGTGTTGCAGTTAATTCTAATTTATTGTTGTTACTGTCATAAAGGTGGAGTTGAAGCTCAGCAGCTCTATACCATTGACTCCAGTATTCCCTGGTTTGCGCAGGCCAATGTTCCAAAAAGAATATAGCATATCTGGAAATTACTGTTTCATTTCTCAATTCCCTACTTTTGCTTCAGTCAGAACCATGAAATTTCCTCCTTGATCTCTGTCTGGATTGTGACGTCTTATCCCATCTGCTGAGTAAAGACTGCAAATAAATAGATGCTGTAACTTTATTTTATGAAACCAATGAGCTTTCTGGATTTTGAAACCATTATTCTCTGTATGTATCTTGGGCTTTTTTTTTGGTTTTTTGGCACATGAGATGTAGGCTCACTAATAAAGGTGCAGCAGTAGAGCAGTGTTTTCCTTCTTTTCAAAAACCCTCGTGATTCTCCCCCACCCTCCAATATCAAGTACTCCTACACTATTTCAGTCTTTTTTGGAAAAAAAATCAGTTGTAAATCTGAGTCATGCTGTAATCTGGAACCAGAAGCTTGGGTGTTTTGTGGGTTCCTGGTGGAGATTCATGGAGTAATAGCAGATTATGTTTTCATAGCTTATGTTTTTATTCTTCAAGCTTACAATAGGTTTATGGTGGTTGCAGTTGCTATTTATGAGTAATGATTTAATTTCTTCTGTTAGCACTTGTTTTCAAGGTGGCACAGACCCAAATCATGAGAGGAAAAGAGGATAACCAGCAGTATTATATTTTAAGAATATATGACCTGTTGAAGCCCTGCTGCTACCATCTAACTTGTGATAGTTATGAAATCTTCTATTTGTTTGTAGATGGTTAGGGGTTTTTGATTATAATTTTTTAAAATTTAACATATCAGCTCTACATAGACTGTTGTGTACTAACATTTGTTCCTGACTTACAAAGAATTAAGATGAGAAATAATTGAGCATGATGCAAAAACAGAACCAATTTTTTTACTGCAACAGTGATTTAAAGAAACCAGTAGGTAAAAGTATGAAGCATATGAAGAGTATGAATCAAATTTGCAATGCTCTTCCCTCTACTATATAAGCACTGTGCAGCCCACGCATCAAAATTTTCCCCTAGTCTGGCACTTCTCAAATGTGACGTAGTTTGAGATTCTGAAATGGGATTTCAGAAAAGGATAATTACTGCAGTTGAACATGTACAAATGGTCTGAGCAGTTCTTTCGTAAAATAACTGAGTTTTAGTACTTTAAACATAGCTGTTTAAAATAGCTAGAAACGTAGGGTTTTTCTAGTTTTTTAAGTAATATAGCAGTGGAAGTTTCCAAATAGGAGGGTAAAGTGTTAGGTTCAAATTAATGATAGGGTTTAATCAGTTAAGAATAGGCTTCTAAGCCTTATAAAGGACATTTAAGGATGGGTAGGCAGTATAGTCTGTCTTGCTTCCCCTGCTAGTTTCTGATCTACTCCCTTTTCCTCTGATTTCCTCAATCTTTTTTTTTTTTTTTAAATTGAGATTATCTGTAATTTAGGTGAATGAATTCCCTGTTTAAATTGTTTAATTTTGGTTTAGTAACCTGGTTTTTTTCTACTCTCTATCCAATGTGAAACACTGCATTATATTACCACCTGAGAACAGGTACAGCTTGCAGGCAGTGGTCAGTCAGGTAACCTCCTTTATACCTGGCTGGGCAGAAGTGTAGGGTGCGACATGAATAGAACTACTTATGTGCTTAAAATCAGGAATCTTGTTGAAGCTGAGCCAGTATCTCTGCTAGATTTCCAATTTCCACTGCTTGCTGCCAAGTATATTAGAGCTGTCTATAAATAGGTTGTGGAATTTTTGAGTGAGACTAAAAAAAAGTCAGGTTCTTTTCTGTCCCTGCCTTTTAAAACAACAACTGAGAAACTTTAACTGGTTTTTTTGTTCTGAAACTTTCACACAAAAATCCTTCTGTTAAGTCAAATTAGTTTAGCTGCTACTTTAAAATTTTGTATTTTAATGATAGCAGACTCAAAATGCAAGGAAGAATGGAAAGTGACTGGGAAGCCACACCTATGGAGCAGGAATGGGAATCAATTGTAGACTGCAGCATCTTCCAGACTTTTGCTTGATGTGTCCTGATGGTGCTGTGGGCTCTGTTTTAATACTCCAGCATCATCTGGCTGGCAGCATCTATGCCAAATTTGTATTATGCTAACATCTCAGATGATAGGGAATTGTATATATTTTCTTGTGTGTGTTGCCACAGCATTCACAATTGGTGTAATATTAGTGAATAATGTATGCAGTGCCTAATGAATCCAGAATGAGAGCTGGTGTGGCTTACTCTGAATCGCTGCAGAGCCTGAGCTTATTCCTGAAATTGAGGTGGAGCCTGCCTGGCAGAACTGGGGCTGTGATGAGCAGAGGACACGCTGGGGGTGTGTGTGTTGGTACATCCCACAGCCTGGCAAGAGGGAAGATTTGTGGAGCAAAATGTTATGCTGAGGACATAAGTTTGTGCTGTATACGTTTCTAAAGGGTTTTTCTTGGACTAGCTCTAGTGTGGCCCAGAAAACTCAGTGCCTGTTACAAGTAGGAGCATATGCTCTAAAAGAAATCCAGTTTGCTGGTTCCAAGGCCACAGCGTAATGTGCATGAAAGCACAGAAAGTGGATCAGATCAGGAGATTCAGAAACATGCCCCGTACCTGAAATAAAATACTAATGTAGACAAATACCAAGTTCACACCACAAAACTATCAGGAATAAAGGATGTATTATGTATTATGTTTTGTTAGAGAAGCTAATAGATTTGTAATTACCTGATCACTGAATAATCTTCAAATTCAAAGCATTCACTGATGTAGTGAACTTAGATTTTTGGGGTATGTGTTATAATAGTCAATTTTTGAAGAAAGAATGCTTCCTTTTTTTTAATGTGTGAAGGTAGTGTTACAATGCTAAGGAACATAAAAGTAGTAGGATATTTATCTTTGGAGATTTTTAATTCAGTGTTATCAAGGTTATAAAATTATATAATCACAGAATGGCTTGTGCTGTTAAAAGACTATCTACTTCACCTGCTGTGGATAGGGGACCTTCCACTAAGCCAGGTTGTTCCAAGCCCAATCCAATGTGACCCTGAACACTTCCAGGGATGGGACATTTCTATGTGGAGAAAACTTCTCTGTTCCTCACCACCCTCACAGTAAAGAGTTTCCTCCTGGTATCCAAACTGAACCTGCTGTCTTTCAGTGTAGTCATTACCCTTTGTCCTGTCACTACAGGCCCTCTCCAGCTCTCTTACAGGCCTGCTTTAGGCACTGAAAGGCTGCAGTAAGGTCACCCCGGAGCTTTCTCCTCTTCAGGCTGAATAACTACAGCTCTCAGGCTTTCCTCATAGGAGAGGTGCTCAGCCCTCTGATCACCTTTTTAGCCCTGCCTATAGCAATAAAAGTATGTGTGGTGTTCATTCAAATACTGTTTAACTTTTGAGTTTAGGCTTTGTACAGTGAATGCTTTGGAAGCCTCATGACGGTTTTATTCATCAAGAAATGAATAAAGACCTGTTTTTCAAAAGTATCATGCAACTACATGTTGTTCATGAAGTCCTTCTGGGAGAAGGAAAGGACAGTATGAGGGAGTGATTAAAAGAAAACAATGTGAGACAAGTTTTGAGTATACAGTGCAGACATTTTATACCCAAGAATAATTATCAAAGCACAAAGTGGTAGATACTGGTTGTTGTAAAAGGTAGGAAAAAAAAAATCTAAAACCTACATAAAATCATTCCACTGCAGAGTTGATTCTTTAGTTTTTGTCTTAGTTTACTAAATACAGTTGCATCACAGTTGGTCTAAAATAAAAATTGTGCCACATAAAATAACAGCACTGAGTATTGTAAACAAATTCTGTGCTTTATCTGCTTCTACAGTGAAATTTTATGTGGTTATTTCTAGCTTTTGTATCATTAAACATTTAAATAAACCACTATTTCATCTGTTAGTCATTTTCATTCTTAATTAAAGAAATTACTTATGCCACTGTAGTGTTCACGTATACAACACTTTCTCATTTCCTGTGAACATTGGCTTTCACTGTTTGAAATTTTAGATATATTAGCTGTATCTTCTTTGTAGCAGATGTTCTTGTGTTACTGGAATTTGGAATAAAGGTTGTCACTGTTGTTTTGCTTGCCTTTAGTAGAGAATTCTGACTGATATCTGCACAGCACTGAGGCTTTCAATGTTTCTGTGTATTGCATGTGTAATTTTATATTAAAATAAATGGTTGTTTAATCCATGCCTCTCATAAAGGATACTTTGCATCTTGCTGCAAATCTGATTTACAAATGATCACCTGAAATTCTGATTACTCCAATACTTAACCCTAAGGAAATAAGGAAAAAAAAGTGAACTTAAGTAGTTAATGACAAACTGTTGATTTAAAAATAAATACAAAATTTGTCAATATCTCTTTTGGAGATTTTGCAGCTACACTGGAGATTATTGATCAGTTAATGCCTAAAAGTCAGTATCATCCCTTCTCATGATGCTTTTTAAATTGCCTTTTGTCATGGATTACATGTTGCCCTTTGTAAAGGAAGAAAGCAGCAGTTTGGGTGTAGGACAAAAACTTGTGGTCAAAAGTGCAATAGCTTATGTAAAAAAAGGCTGTAAAAACAGGAAAATATGAGATCACTGTGGTTTGTGAATCTTGTTTGGCGTAGTTGATCCGAATACATATTGGTGCACAAACTAACTTTATTTCATGCGTATCTCTAATCAAAGGGATGTAGTGATTGCAAACTCAGCTGTCAGAAGGCAGAAAATGGTGGTACCTGTAAAGGCTGGGACTGGTTTTGTAGAAATTTGGGAATGATACTGCTTCTTTGCTTTTTTACTGGATATAGAGATATTACAAATGGTTGCTTGGCTTTGGTATGTTCTGAGCTCTGCTGCACCTTAATTTGAAGCATTCCCTCTAGCAATAACTCCCTATTTCATGGACTGTTCTGGGAGGGTAAGTTTCAAGCTATTAAGACTGCTCTTACTTTTTTTCTTTTGCTCTACTTTCAGTTCCTTCGCTCTTGTAATTTGAAATGCACATGCAGCTCTTCCTGTCTTCTGAGGAAGAGAAAATTTGAATTTCTGTAGTTCAGTTTAGCAGTGGTTGGAGAACACAGATAGAAAAGAACCTACAGGAGAAACCATACTTTTAGAGACTCTGGGTTATAAATTAGGAAAAACACGTCTAGTCCTTTTTGTACGCTCATGTCCATCTGAGATTACAGAAAGTGTTTCCTTCAGCTGGTACTCTCATTATACTGAGTACTGATCCTTCTGCAGTACAGGAGAGCTTGGCAGCAGTATGGCCATATACCTATGCATGTGTAGCATTTGGCTGTGGTCACAGCTTTAAATTCCTGCAGCTAATGCATTTTATTCTAAATGCATGTTAGCTTAACAAATATAAGGAAAGTGTTCAAGAGATGAGGTTGTGAATGATGAGTCAAAAGACCGAGGAGGCTCCTAACTGATTTTTTTTGCCTTGTTAACTGCAGGTGACCCACAAGTAAATAATTCAGTACAGTATTTTGGGTTACATACTGAACTAATGCCTTTATCATAGAACGGTTTGTGTTGGAAGGAACCTTCATCTAGTTTATCTGAAGAATAGTAGTACTTGTTTTTCTGTTGGTCTCCCACATGCCCTGCTCTGAGCTGTAACATCATAACCATGGACTAACCATAGGTGTGGTAGATAGGCAGTGGCCTTTGCACTTTTGTCCTACAGACTTGGCAGAGGAGCCTGACTGTAGTTCCACGGGACACGCGGCATCTCCAGCGGAAGCTTGTTTTTGCACAGCTGTGCTTAGATGTTTGCAGGAAGTGGGCCACTGGCTGGGACTGTCACAAAATGTGCTATCAAAAAGGGTAATTTCCAAGAAGCCTGATGGAATATTGCAGAGGCATCATGGATTTTTCCAGCTCCCGTATCTGTAGATGAAAAGGTTATTTTTATTTTTGAACTCGTGAATCAAAGTACCATTGCTAAGTGGCTTTTTAGTGAGGTTGTATGGAAGGCAGCACCTATTCATTCATGAAAGCATATAGTACCCTTGTTTTGGTCAGTTAGAAGCAAAACTTGGTGAAAAATAATGCAAGGTGACAAGAGGCAGCTTTGTAAGGTACACGGTGGAAAGGAATTTTGGGAGTAGGATGAAGAAAGGAAGTTTGGTCATGAAATGCATTGTCTAAAGTAAAGCAAGTCTAACATGTATCACGATAAAGGGTGTTTAGAAACACATTATGCACAGGAACTGTTGTTGATCTCTTGTCCCTGATAATTGTAGTTCAAGAAAAATATCCTGTCCAGTCTGCTTATGTGGCATTCATTATGCACCACAGAACCTTTTAACTCAAGTAGTTTAGAAAAAGCTCTCTCTTCACAGCCGTTCAGTTACAGCGCTTCTTCAATTTATACAGTTCTATTTATAGGGGGTTGTAATTTGGCAGTTAAGGATAATGGCAGAGGCTTAATCTTGATACAGAAGAATTTAGCTTCAATGGAGATAGGTGTGCATGATTTTTCTTTGTGGACAGTAACTACTTAGTGTAACAGCAGAAATAAAGGTGACTTAAATGGCCTTTGCCACTCTGATTTTTTTCTTTTCATTTTTTCATTTCAACACTCATTTTTCTTTAAAACACAATCTAGATTTAACTTAGTCTCAAGATACATGATGTTAATTCAAACTGAAGTTAGAGAGTTCAATTTTACAATCACGGTGGACAAAGTTGCATGTACCAGATCTTTGTGTATGCTTTTGCAGTATTTATCACTTCACTCTATTAGATTAGTATTACTCATTTTAGTCAATTTGAAATCAAAATGGCTTCATTTAAGAGCCATTATTTGGTGTCTCAAATATGTCAGTATTTAGGTAAACTTATTTTTTGTCTGAAGCCTTCAAGTTCATATATATATATATATATGTATCTGGAGTGCAGAAGGTTGTCTTGTTTAATCTGAATATTTTGACTAAGGGACACTTAATTATGGGAGGGTGGAGGTAAGTGGGGGTCTGTTTGGTTATACTTTTTGAAAATGCATGAATGTGAGTAAAAATCAAAGGAGTGGCTCATATCAGGACCGTAGGCTGAGTTTTGTGCTCCGAAGTTACATGCACGTAATCCTGTGAGTCTGAGACTCATCCCATCTTGTGAGAGCTGTGCTGCATAGGCTGTGGGGAAGGATGGATGGGGGTGTAACATCCTAAAATGAAGGCTGCTGCATTGTGGTTAGCCTCCACAGTGAGGCTCAGCATCACTGCTACTGTCTGGGTTTCAAATATATGGAACTTGGCAGGCAATTTTTCCAAACATGTCATGTTTTTCAAGTGTGTAAGCATTCTTTTCCTTTGCTCTTTAGTTGAAGTGTTTGCTGCTGCCACATTTTCTTTGTTGCCAGCCCCACTCCCCTGGTCTGTATTTAATCTCCTATCTGTGATGAAACTCAGAAGTAGTTAGTGAGCCAAATACCTTCCAAGGCTTTATATTTTGCTTAGTTCTGTTCACCAGGCTATGTATAGGACACTTGGACCAGGATATTGGGAATTGATGTGAGAGTGTCAAGATTTTCTGGGTGGGGTATGGGATGTTTACCATAGTTGCGTATAGATTTGCAGGGGAGAAATTCCCCAACTGCTGGAAAACCTGAAGGCAGACCATAGTGTCATCTTGCTTGCTTCTGTGGTCGGTCAACTGTGAGACATGAATCAAAAGGAATTAATTCAAGTGTCTGAGGAACTACTTGTCTGTCTCTGCCTGCTCCTTAGATGAGGTGGCATTGCAGCCCAGATGATTTGAGTGGAATAGAAAGAAGTGGTGGAGGTCAAAAGGACTGGCTTTGTGCTGTGAAAGTAAAATAAAATTTTATGGATACCTCTATCAGAATTGGTGAACAACTTTGACCATAACAATTCTTTCTTTGAACATTTGAGAGATTTTTAAATTTGTTGAAGACAAAAAGGCACCTCAAAAGTTGGCGGTTGTTCCATGCTGTAAAACATTCTATCAAGAGTTGCACTCATTTAGTAACCAGTTGGGTGAGTTCTTTATATTGCAGTCAAGCCATCTTTAGAGATATTACCATGAATGGTGGCAATAAATTCGTGCACCTCAATAGAAAGCCATTAAAAGTACTTTTCATACTTTTGTTTAACCTTTAGGTTACCAGTAGTTTAAAATACCATATTCAATTTACCAGTTTGTTTTCTTTTGTTTAGAAAAAGCATATTAAGTACTTGATTTTATCTTGACCCTTGTCCATTTGAATTTTTTAACTTACATGCAGTTGCTGACCACATCTTAAGCTGCAGGGCTAAAGTTGACATATGTTTCTGTTTTGTATTTGTACTAAGTGTTTCTAAAAGGATGTGAAGAAGATGGGTATAGTCCTGGTTACATATGTGATTTCTCTTAAGAAGTCACCAGAAAAAAATCAAGAAGGAAGATGTTGGTTTTAAAAAAACAATATTGGTTTCTCACAGGCAGAACAGAAGGCAGGAGCTTCTTGGTGTGTATCTTCCAATGCTGTGCTGTCACACTCCTGTGACTGGTATGGACAAACTTAGTGCTAAGTTTTGTTAGGTGACACCTGTTTCAGTTTAAAACTTCAGGTTGAAATGGGAATAAATAGTAAATTACTCTTTAGGACATAAAGAAATATGAAAACTTACTGGTGACCTAAGAAATTTTTTTTTAGGTTTTCATATTCTGCTGTTTTAAGTAGACTAGCAGGAATTTCAAAGATAATTATGTTCCCATATCTTAATGGAAATTACTGATCTGATATATTGGTCTTCTAGTAGGCTAACTTTATAGAACCATGTGATTATGTGTTGAGATCATATAAGGATCATTGCCTAAAAATTTCATAATGGTGTCGGCAGTTATTAACCCTTAAATGGCATCTGAACACACTCTATTTCAATGACAGTTTTCAGTAAAAGAGGAAGTAATAATCTGAGAGATTTCTCATTTTTAATATAATGAAAGTTTATTGGGAGTTTATTTTTTTTAAAAAAGACCTTACTTTGATACTATAGTACTTGGATCTGAATTTAAGCTTCATCATCATGCATTAGTGCCACTTCTGACTGATCACTGAAGTTAGTTTGACAATAAATCTGACATCACTTTATCTCAAGAGATTAACTGTTAGATTGTAAAGCATATTTAGATGGAAAATATTCAAGTGTTCTCTCTAGGTATTGGCTTAAGTTTTCTTAACCCATTAATTCTGAGTCAACACATACGGGATTTGGATGCAAGTTCCCATTTTAGTATGCTTCTCAATATTACTGATTTATAGTTTTTGTCAGTCTTTGATATATATAGACTTTGCTTTGTTTTCCATCACTTCAGTGTTATGTCAGTCTTTTCATGTTTTATTGTATTTTTATCAGAGCTGATTTCATTAGTATTCTAGGTTTTTTGTTTTCCTGATCTTAATGTACAGGCAGCTTGTCAGGAATTCAGGTTCTGGGAGCATCAATGGAGTGCTCAGATACTGACTGTCTTCAATGTAATTACTTCAGGATTTTTCATATTTCTAGATGTTTGTGAGTTCCTTCTTTTTTGTCATGATGTTCGTTTTCAGTGTTCAATAACAGATATAGCTGTACATGCTAATGCCCCTTTTTGCAAGTAAAAAGGTGAATAATCTCTAGTGTATTTGAAAGATGAAATCAGTAAGTTATTTTTAGGTTAAACAAAAAGTCTTGAAATGTATTACTGTTTTATTTATGCTGGTGGAAGTAATAGAAAACAAAACAATCAGAAATGTGCTTCTATGGAATTAGTTACAAGTAAAATCGTTTTCCAGCAAAGA
Source organism: Lycocorax pyrrhopterus obiensis (assembly GCA_014706295.1). Lineage (NCBI taxonomy): Eukaryota > Metazoa > Chordata > Aves > Passeriformes > Paradisaeidae > Lycocorax > Lycocorax pyrrhopterus. The sequence continues at coordinate 133,066,235 of JACSVZ010000002.1, read as the reverse complement.
TGTTTATTTTGTAAATTGAGAGCTAAGTGTTACTGTATACACAAAATCAGAGTAGCAATATTCCTCGGCATGTCAGTGATATGCAAAATGGAGAAATTATTTGGAAAACAGGTTTTTAAAACTTAGGAGTATATTTTACTTTGAAAATAGTTTAATTGAAAAATAGTTGCTCACTAATACAGTATTTGAAATAACTTTCGTTTTAAAAATACTTCAGTGTTTTGAACATTGAGGAGAATTGTTGCAGTGTGGAATTTTTTTTAACAATTGAGACAAAGTAACTTGGTATGTAAATATATGCAGTGAAATTAGTACATTGAAAATGGGGTGGGAAACATGTCACTCTAAAGGGCCAAGGAATTTAGTTTTAAAAAATAAATTAAACTTGACATTTTTCTACAAATTCTGATAATCAGGTTTCTAACTGTATTGTGTCTTTAAAAAGCTAAAAATTATGTCTTTCTGTATTTGGCATCAACCCTGGGAGCAATTTCTGGAACATCTTATGTGTAATCACTGCACCAGAGGAGCACTGGGGTGCTGGCTTCGATATACTATGTTCTTGGTCAGCTCATAACAGTCTTTAAATTGGTATAAAAGGAATTTGTGTTTTCTTTGTATATTTAAGGTTCTTGTTACCCAGACATACTACACTTACATTGCAGTGCTGGTAGAACAACTGATGTCACATTCATGAAAACCTGTGTGACATGGTAAAGCTTCAATATTAGAAAAATTTTGAGGGATTAAGAGTTGTGGTTTTAAGATTTGCTTAGTGAAGTATTTTACGTTTTAGATTCACTGCCTGTGTTCAAAGGAGTTTACGTATCAAAGTAGCTTTTTCCTCCTGAAATGTCTGAAAGATTTTATTAAAAATTTGTTGTAAAGGTTAAAAGAAAAGATGATGGGTAAAGGAGAAGAGAAATGCACACAAATATAACTTGATGTGTCACATCGTGTCCCAGGAGAGCCACCTGCCAGTGACTATATTGACTTTAGCAGACTTCTTTTACTTTGGAGAGTACGAAGTAGTATGAGATTTGAAGGGTTAACTTTTTTGTCTTTTGCTCTTGATGACCATAAGGGTCTTTGCAAGTGTACTTTGTTTTAATGAACATTGGTGGGGAGTTACTCTCGAAGGTAGCTGGTTCCCTGCTGTATCTGATCCATCTTTCTGGATAAAGGGTGTAGGCTGCAATTTTTGTGAAATAGGTGGATAGAGTCCCCTGGGTGTCTTTATTTGCATAGCATTTGCTTACAAGTCTTGGTCCAGAGGGAGATGGGGAAGATGCATTAAAACAAACCTTTCTTGAAAATAAAATAGCACTTGATGCAAAATACAAAGTCGACCATCTGAAATGCATAAAGTTTCTCGAAACTGCCAGTATCAGTCTTTGCTTGTTCTTTAACTTTCTAGTATATCTAATTGTTCCTAGCAAACTAACAATGCTTGGGTGGGGGTAATTTTTATTGTATAGTAACTTTTTCTCTAGTTTTTCTCTTTAATTTATGATAAAACTTAATGTAGGACCTTTCATGTTTAATATTAATTAAAATAACTTCAGGTTTGTTCGTTCTGTTCTGTAAAAAGGTATCTGAAGAATTTTTACAAATTTTATCTTGGAAATTAGCTTATTCATTATGTTTAATTTTAGGAAATGGTGCTCTTGCAGAACATTCTGAAAATGTGCATATTTCAGGAGTGTCAACGGGTAAGTCATTTTTTGTAATGTTTAAATTTCATGCATGACTTAAATAGTAAATATTGAAAGCCACCTGGTATCTTATGAAGAGATATTTGGCTATAAAAATTATTACTGCCTTTTGCAGCATGTAATAAGGAATGAAGCAACTGGAACATGGAAAAATTCTCATAAGATAAAACTGATACCTGCATGCTCATGAACAGATTATGCCTTTCTAAGTGGACTGCTTAATTATTTTTCCATACAAACATTGAACTAAGAGAAAAGTTGGTTTAAGTTGAATTGATATTTTCTTTCCACAGTAAAGTTTTTGTGAAATGAAATTTACTGAAATGTAATTTTGGACACTGTACTATCAAATAATATAAATCCAAGAGTTATGCATTTCACCTGATTAGATTTAACTGAAACTACTGTACACTTGACTGCACAGTTTCCTTAATACAAGAAAAAAAAATTTAGAACTCATGAAATTGAGAAACTGATGAGATGCTGGGAGAATACGGGGTATAAAAGCAGCACATACTGCTTAAAGGTTTCTGTGTTCTCTTCCAATAAGTCGATTTTAGGCCTCTTCTGGGCAGCAGCCCCAGTTGGATCTGTTGTGTGTTAGTGATTGTGGAACTGTGTGGCCATTGAGGCAGTGGTATATAGACTTTGTTCTTCAGATGGTGTGCAGTGTCAGCAGCTGCTGGGCGTGGTTTATCATACAGATACTCAGAATATGTACAAATGGGAAGATAAAGCCTCCTCAGCAGGTAGCAGAATACAAGCCTGATTCTTACCCTAGGAAAGCTGCCACTAATCCGTGGAATTCAAACTGATTTTTCACACACCCTTCTCCTAAAATAAGAGTCAAAATGCAAACCTGTCCTTTTTGAGAACAGCTTGTGCATCTCACTGTAGTTACCCTTCAGTATTACTTTAAACATTACATTGCTACTTGTACTTGTGTGGTTAAGTATTTGGATAAATTTATGGTCAGTGTATGGTCTGTTTTATACCTATTGCTTTCTATTTCCCTTTTATTGTTCACCACTCAACAACTGTTAAAAGTCTAATTATAGAAGATCTTTCTTACCCATTCTTGTGCTGCATCCTGAAGAATGCTGTTGCTTTTTAACAGTACTGGTGCACCAAGTATCATATATACTACATTTATGGCACACTGTAAATAATAAATATCAACATAGCTACTTGTCGCTGTTGGAACAATTGTTGCTGGAATTGGAATGGATGAGAGACACTAAGCCTAAAATCTCGCTATGCAGCTTTCAGGGTATGTTTTAACAGTCCCTCACTCCTTTGTTTATTGCAAGGCTTGTGTCACAGGTCACAATACAGTCAGAAAAGCATCTGCTGGGCAAGAGGTGAATGGAATTTTTGACTCTGCTTCCAGTACTTTGGCCAGCATGCTTCAATAGGCAGTGCCAAGAAGAGCAGAACACAACGTACTTTGTACGCAAGATAACTGCAGCTGGTAGATAGAACTCTAACTACTGAGAAGAAAGATCCATTTAGAAATAAATAATAACAACAAAAACAACAAATATATATAAAAGTATCTCTTAGGTTCTTGTGTTTTAAAATAGCTTTCCAGATGGGGAAAAATAAATACTGTACTCTTGAGTTTCCTTTTTAATACAAAGTACAAGTTCTTCACTAGGGAATTTTGAGGTAATGGGGAAGGGGTGATCTGTTATGGACAACCTGAAGAAAGCATATAGACTAGCCCTTTTTTTTTAAGGAGCATTTTCCTTACTGCTCTTTGTATGTACATCTTAAATGTTAAGTGCATAGCCCAAGTATAAAAGATAGGGATGAATTAGATGATTTTTGTAGCTATTTTGAAATAAATTGTGTCTCCTAAACATATTTTCAAACTTGCGGGTTATGTGTTTCATCAAGCATACCTGGACAGCTTTATATTTAGCAGAACAATTTTAAGCAGAGTTTCTGTAAAATAGAACCTTTAATCTTTCTAAATCCAACTTTCACTTGGTGTTGAAACCAAGCAAGTGATTTTCTTGGACAGTTGCTACAGAGATGGGATTTAAAATGAAATTTTTGTCTTGATGGTAGATTTCCTGTCATGCTGCTGCTGTAAGACTACGTGACCTACCTTACTAAATTATGTTTTAATAGCACAGACCTCTGTGGCCTTTGGTATTTATGCTTCTGCTATATATTATATCTGCCAAGTTACAGGTACATCTCTAATATATGAACATGCTTTTTCTACCAAGAACAATTAGTGGAATGTTGTCTCTTTGCATATAAGCTATCATTACAGAACAAGTGTTTATGCCTTTAAAATCTGAAGGGTTCAGAAATATTTTCAGGTCTGCCTTTGAGGTATGTTGAGCCATAATTGTCACAATTGCAAAACCAATTCCCCCATCTCCCCAACCCCTCACTCTGCATTTTAAAGAACTGCAGCACTGTTTTTTATATATATTAAAAAAATGATTTCTTTTTACTGAATATGTCTCTGTATTGCAGAGCAAAGGGCATTTTAAATTAAAGTCTTTTGGCTTGACCTGGAGGCAAAGACTCCTATGCCTTCTTCCCCTGTAGTTCTCCAAATAAGACTTTCAGTGGCTCCCAAGAGTTACAATGCAATAATTATCCTCCCTATTCACGGTTTAGACTTTATCACAACATTATTCTCTTTTTACTCTAAGCTGTTTTAAACACCTTCAGATCATTTATCCAGCTGCATTCATGTCCTTACCATGTCCAATATAATGCATACCTTATCATCCTGTGGTTCACATTGAAAGCTAATTCTTTTATCTTTTCAACTAATCTCCTGGCATTACTGTGAAGATAAATCCCTAATCTCCCTCTCCCTGCTTTTCTGAAGTGACTTTTTTCCGTGACATGTTGTTCACTCTTACTACAGGTACTTTACTTCTCTAGATCTTGCTACAGAATTTTTGCATAGGTTCCTTAATTATTTTCTTGTTATAACTTGCTAGTTGAATTTGGTACAGTAAACTTTTCATTGGCTGTCTTCTGTTTACCAGTCAACATCCTGTAGTTTACGATAATATTCTGTAATGTGGGATGGTAAACAAATTTCAGGAAGAAGGAAATAAAAACTGTTGTGTCTGTTTTTAAAACGTCTACAGGAAAATCCATATACACCAGAAAATTATGTGCACAGCTCTTTTGACCATCATTTTACACTGTAATATGTGAAACATCCTCAGTCCTAATTGCAGTATTGCAATGTACTGAATGGTTATATCAGAGTAACAAACAGAATTGCAAATAGATTGTTAATAGAATAAAGGTTCTCAAAGGAATGAGTTCGAAACTGGTAGGAGATGGATGAGTGGAATTGTGCCAAAGAATATGAGGGCATTGAAGGGAGTGTAAGCAGAGACAACATTCACGTAGAAATGGTTGTGCAGGAGGAATTGTTCCTCCCTCCAAATATTATTGCCACCAGCATGAGATTTGAGAACATCTTGGGCAAGCATCACTGGGTGTCTTTGCTTCTCTACAGTGCAACCTTCTCAGTTTCTTTTGTGCTTCTGCCTTGGTTGCAAACTCATTTCCGTTTATCCTGACTCGTCTAATTTTCATTCTGCTGTTCTCCTTTAATACTTTAAATAAATTATTCCAAACCTAATCAGTTTTCTTGTAATTTTAAGTTGTCCTAGACATAACTGACCTGTATGACAAATGCTTACAGGGCTGCTAGCAATTGAAAGTGCAAATTTTCCGCAACTTAGAGTAAAGTAAGGATTTTGCCTCTATGGACACATTTCTGCTTTATGTGCTGCCAGTTGGATTTTTCTTTCTTATCCCATATCCTTCTTGATGTTTGCTTACATTCTGCATGTTTACAAATACATGAATACAATGTATGTTACCTTATAGTCTCAAAAGCTCTAGGAGAAACATCAGAAACATCCTAGTTACGCAGAGGGTTAGGAATTGATTTTAAAGGCTTGCTATTGTCTTTATAAAGTATATTCCCTTAAAGCTGTTCTATTTCAAAAGGTTATCCTTGCTTTTAAAAATTTCGCTGAGAAATTATTCTCTCTCAAAAAGACAGCACTTCTGAAGTGCAGTGTCTGCACAGTTGATCTTGACCTCTATACACTTTTTAAGCAAACAGATTTCTGTTGTCTGTGTTATAAGTAAGAGATTTGTAGTGCATGAATATATATCCAGTATGCAAGTGTGTTCAGCTTGTCCAGCCTACTTGAAGTTAAGAGAGCTGTAATTCAGTTTTCAAGTCCATTCCCTTTTTTTTGAACCCCCACTTTGTAATATTAATACTTTGTTCAGTTCTTTCTCTCTTCTACAGCACTTGTACAGTTTTGTTCACCCCTTATTACTGTACCTGTGGTCTTTCTTGCTTCCTCATGCCCACCATAGTCTGCTTCTCTTTCCCCGTATTGGATGCTGTTGCAAATGCTCATATTTTGCTCTCAGCTCTGTAGTGTAAGCTTTACTGGAAACAGAAAAAGACATCTTAATAAAAGAATATAGAAATTACAGGGATAAGGTTGGTTCTGCAAAGGGTTAAAAAATCCTGAGTTTGAGTAAAACTGGAAGCTTTCATGTGCTCTGAAAGTACTACCTTGGTTATACAGGATTTTTATGTGGAATTTCTTCCATTCATACTTGTGTAACAAATACATTACAGTTTGTACTGCTGTAGGGTTTATGTATGTTCATGGTTTTGGAGGTGAACTCTGGAAAACTGAATGAACACATGTTGAATGGATTATTTTTTAGGTATTTTAGTGCAAAGATTCCTTCGTCACGTAAACTTAATAGCTTCTTTAGAGGTTCTCAGTGACAAAATTTTGCTTGCCAGTTTGGAAATACCTGATCTCAGGTGTATGTTGGAGTGTAAATTTCACCTTCAGGCAACTTTTTTGAAGTTGGGGACTATTTTAGTAGTAACCAACTAGTATGTGGAATTGTTGCCAGCATTTGCTAGCTTGGTGTAAAACGTCTTATACATTCTTCTACTTTTTTGCCTGCTTTTGTTTTCTATGTTTTTTAGTTTTTGTTAAAACTGCTATTTTACTTTAACAACTTAATAACCAGTTTTTCTTTCAAGTCCTTACATTTAATGCCTGAATAAATGTTAAGTGTAAAAAGATCACTTACACAGGAGCTGTGTTCCAAATTATCATGGTGTTAGAGCACCACCTATAGGGTTTGCTCAAGATTTAAGAAGAAAGTGAATGATTGCATATTCAAGTGAATAGTATCTTTCTCTATTCTGTGACCTTTTCATCCCGAGATATTAGGGCAGCTCCTGTGTTCTACTGTTAAGGTATGTTAACACTTAACTGTGCAGCATGAGTAAAGGTCTAAAAAGGAACATGTGAGAAACTATTTAAAGCATTATTCTCTTACAGATACACAGGAAGAAGGTAAATTTACTGAGTTTTATTTTTTTATTATTACATAAGTAAAAAACTGCCACACTGGCAGTGTTGGAAAACACCTTTTGGCTGATATGTTCCGTTACAAACTCCTTTAGAAGTTGTGGGTTTTTTAATTGGTACATCATCTAACCTACTCTGATATTTTCTCTGATTATTGCTGTCTAGTTGGGTGGGGTTTTTTGTCCTATATTTTGTCCTAAAAAATAAGGAATTAATCAAATTGCTTTCAATATATATGTGTATTTCAGCTTGTGGAGATATTCCAGAACAAATTCGATCGCCAAGCGGGACAATCACAAGTCCAGGGTGGCCCTCTGAGTATCCTGCCCGAGTTAACTGTAGCTGGTACATCCATGCGAACCCAGGGGAGATCATTACTATAAGGTAACAGTGCTCCTGTATTATCCATGTGGATTGAAGAAGTACTAACCAGACATTTTTAACTGCCAATTGTGCGTGTACCAGTTTTCTCTTCTTTTCTGTAAGTGAAGGATTTCAGTTCTGTCTGTCCTTTGCCTTTCCTGTTATCTGATTTGTTCTCACACAGCCATGTAGCATTTGTTTTTAGCTGTAGAATTGGCAACTAGAAAAAATGTCAATGTGTTCATTTTTTTGAATCCTTTTAATGTGTCTGAAACATAAGAATTTTTCATTTAAAAGTGTATAGAGTAAATGCTGTAATGCTTCATTTCTGTGAAGTCTCTTGGTGTGCTTAATAATGTCAGGGACAAATAGTGAGTCAATAGATATGACTGCAGTTTAGGAAAGGCCGAGTTTTGATGTAGGGAGCTCTTCATAGTTTCCCATATCTTGTAACTTTTCTAAAGTAGTAATATAAAAAAACTTGTGGATTCAAGTTCTCATCAGTTCATTTCCGATTACTGGTTTCTTGTAGCATCAACATACAAGTTAGTACTGCTTAGACTTGATCATGAAACTGCATTACCTGCAGATTTTCTTCGGTTTCCAGTATAGACTTGCTGACCTAAGAAACTGCTCTTCATTATGAAGTATTTTCTTTGACATCAGTTACTCATTTAAAGTACTGCTTCTTAATTTAAACAGTCTTTCTACTGAATATTTAACTGGCATAAACGCAATGTAAAGTAGGTAAAACTGTTCAGCTACTAGAATGCTTTGTACACATTTCATACTGTTTATTTTTAATAAAACTCTTTTTCTTTCATGTTGTTTTCTTCCACTCATATGTATCACATTTCACTTCTGGTAGTGCTCTGTTGTCTGTGCAGACTTGTTTTGCACAGACTGTCTCCCTCTCACATGTCATTACCATGGCAGCTTGTCTTGATTGAGTGCAGCCACACCATGGCATTCCATGACATAATGGTTGGGTAGCTGAGTAGTGAGACTGGGAGGAAGTCTTACCTGAAAACAGAGATTTGAACAATTTAGCTGTATTTATAATGTCAAATCATATTATTGCCGTAAGTGTAGCATTAGCTAAAATTCTGGTGAAATTTGTGTTAAACAAAATCACTTAGTAGTATATGAAAGTCATTATATGAGACACATAGGGACAATTCCATTAACAGAATTTATTTCTTTAAGTGGTGGATGCAATATTTTATTTGACAGAATGGATTCTTGCTGTCCTCGTAATCTAAAAGTATCAGCACAAGGTTAAATCCTATTTCTACATGGGTAGAGAAGCTACTCTTTTTATTTCAGAAGTATTTCTTTATTTCAAAAAGAACTTCAAGCTAATTTCCATGTGTAGTAATTAATCAGATTGACTGTGTAATATTGAGTTCAGTAGCAATTTTGATCTTTTTCAGCTTTCAAGATTTTGATGTTCAGGGATCTCGACGATGCAGCTCGGATTGGTTAACAATTGGAAGCTACAAGAATATTGAAGGCTACAGAGCATGTGGCTCTTCCATTCCCTCACCATACATCTCTTCACAGGATCATGTTTGGATAAGGTTTCATTCAGATGATAGCATCTCCAGAAAAGGCTTCAGATTGGCCTACTTTGCTGGTACGTTTCAAATGATACCTAGTATAATTTTATGGTTTCACTTTTTGTTTCCTGTTCCAAGAATTATGTCCTTCTAACAGGGTAAGTATTGACTATGGGTATTTCCTGTAGTCACCTCAAGGTTTATTGAAATCAGAGAAAATATAGGTTAGGTAATGTATTTTGATCCCATGCACAACTTGAATATTCAAAGTGGAAATAACAGTAAGCAGATTGAATGATTTTTTGGGAAGAAAAAGGTTCGCCATTAGTAGTAGGCACCTGGAAGTTCTTTTAAAATAGTTTAAGATTTGAAATGTTTTCATCAGACTAAAATAAATTTGTTAAAGTAGTTGGGTAAACTTCTGAGTATCATGAATACAGTAAGAGAGGAAAGAAATGACAGGATATTTTTTTTTTACGTTTCTCACAGAATGTGCATCATTTTTCCCATTTCCAGAAGGCATACTGTCTTTTAAAAAAATAAATCTAAAAAATCCCCACCACATTAATATTATAGATTAATCCAACATGGTTCTGTAGATGCAAAATTTTTCTTGTGTAATTATAGGATGTGATACAAACTAGTTACCAGTAGTAGTAGTTTGAGAGTGTTTTGTGAGCCATTCTTGCTCTATTGGATCTTGCCAAGAGAGAGGAGGAAGCCAGTCATGGGTCAAGACTAGTTCCAAACTTTTCCTGACTTACAGAGGTGTTACAGTTTTATGTAATAGCATGATTATGGTGTTCTACATCATGATCATCCCAAATACTGGATTAGATTTTTCTTGGTTTTCACAATGGTTTCATGTTACCTTGCTCCCTCCAAGTGTATGCCTGTATCCATTCAATGGCCTGCTCCCAATCTCTGTGCACACCGACTTCGGGCTCCTCCATAAAACAATTCATACTCTTACACATATCCAACGCCACCCACCTTCAAAACTATTCCAACAAGATTCAGTAAATCTAGCCCTGATCTCTAGTCTAAGCTGTATTTGCTCCTGTTCTGTACTTTGCACTCTTCTTACCTAGTAGCTTCCTTCACTATGTCAGTCTCTCACAAACAAGTTTCCAAGCAGGCTTATCCATCTCTATCGCCTGTTCTCAAGTCTACAAAAAAGCTCCTTCTATGGTTCAGCTCCTTGCAGTTTAGCAGGTCTTGGGGAAGTAATGCAGCCTTGCGTTTGATGCTGGCCCAGCTCCCAGGGCAGTGCTCTACCTGGGTTTTGTGCACCATCTCACCAAAAAACATGTCAGGGAGCAGGGAAGAAGCCACTGGCCAATCAGTCATCCTGTGCTGCTGTTTCTGCCAGTGGCCCAGGTGAACACTGTTACCCTGTGCCAGGCATCAGCTTCTGCCCCTTTCAACTCCCTCTCCAAGTAGGCACAGAGGAAAGGCAGCATTCCTTCCTGAGGGATTTTGAGAAGGAAGGATACCTTGGATAAGAGTGTGGAATGGGTAGAGGAGGGAAGCCATGGGGTTTGTAGAATTTTTCTGAAAACCCTTTCCTTTTTCTCTGATCTTGAGACAACTTCATTATGTAACCCCTCTTGGAAGAAGCTGTAACATTTTCAATAATAAGCAGTTTTTTATGTTAATTGATTTCTTCTGTTTAGTGTTGTAGATTAGAGTGCTTAAGACTTTAATCCTAAGTTTATAAATGTCTTTTTTAAAAGAAAGAAACATTATTTTGGGGAGGTTTGTTCATTTTTTAACAAATGAGCCATATTGAAACTTTGGCTTGAGTTTGCTCCCTATGTTTGATACAATACTTAGGAAGTATTTCACAATTGAGATGAAAGTGTAGTGTTTCAGTGATCAGAGTGGTCTTTTAATGTTTTAAACCAACCTGTATATAGGAGAAGAGTTGACAACTGCTCTAATAATCATCTGGTCATTTCTGCCTTTGAATGTCAAAAAAAGGCTCTTGAATGCTAACACTTTTGCTATGCATTCAACTGTGCCATTATGTTTGGTTTCTTCTCATCAGCACCATGCAGTAGTGCTCAAATTAACACCTCAATAGACTATTTAATTCAGTGTTTATAAGGCTACTCTCAAAGTTGGCAAGTCATCGTAGAAAAAGGGGAAAAAACAGTAATACATTAGTTACTTGGATGCAAGTTAAGCCTATCTGTGCTGGAATGATAGAAACACTACAGATTCCAAGTGCAAAAGTGATCCTTAGGGAGCCCCATGTTTAAAATCTGATGTTGAAGATAGGTCATGTAAATTATTTGAATTAATTCTTGTTTAAAGAAAATAATATGTAAATATTTCTATTTAATTTAAAACAAACAAACCAGTAATAAGAAAGAAAAAAGCATAACAGGTAGGAAGGGTGCTGGACTAGAAAGTAAATTTTGTGCCACTTTTACTTGCCTTTCTTCCCTCTGTCTTCCTCCTGCTACTTAGTATTTATCAGCCGTTTTAATTTTGGGAATTGAAATGGGACAGAATTTACTAATGGTGATGTAGAGTGAAAAATAAAGTTATTAAAAGCACAGAGGTCAATGTCCATGGTAAGTGCATGAAAGACTTGTGTTAGTCCTTTGGCTATAACTGTATATGGGTGCTGCTAATGATCTTGTGCTATCCTGAAGTCTTTTGTGGTACAGCTCCCAAAGTTATTCTTAGTACATCTCTTACCGTTTTAAGACTCTTTTTCATTCTTAAGTAAATTTCCCTTATGTAAGGATTGCAGGATTGGTGATTAAAAATGCTATGTCAGGATCAAGTATCCCAACTCTTTCCTGGGATGTTTAAAAGCTTGTAGAAGGAAGAGCTTGGGTTGAAATTGTATCCTCTTTTGTTACTGCAAACAAATCAAAATCCCATCAAAATTTATAACTCCGTGTTACAGCTTCCTTCTCAACCTCTTCCAGGTTCTACAATGCAGAAGGACTGAGCTAGATTATAATCAGTCTTTGAACAGGTTCAATGATTCATATTCTATATTGCCTGCACCTGTGGAGCATAGTCATTCAGTTTAGGTAGGACTAGTCTAGCAGTTCAGTTTTACAGGTGTTGAATTCAAGGCCAAGGTTCCAACTTTGCCGTACTAATATTGTGAACCGTGTGTGTGTGTGAGTGTACTGTATATATATAAATACTTATATACCTGTAACAGAACAAGAAGATGGTATCATTTATACTGCATCTCTTCTTCGGACTTTTTTAGTGAAATGAAAGTTTTCTGAAAATCAGTCACTGGCAGCACATACATTTTTGCTCTCCTTTCATTCTTCAGTCTCTGAAAGCAAATTTGTAGACTAAACATTCTTTAGCAGTACTTACAACATTTATCATTCTTGTTGATTTCATTTTTTTTCTGCATTCATTTTTTAAAAGCCTTAGCATTTGTGAAATTTAAAAATGATGTGTTCTACTTTTCTAAAGAAAAATTATTTTAAGTTAGAGTATTTATTTTTAATGCTTTCTAAGAGATACTGAAGTAGAAAAAAGGAAAACAGAGGTATGATATGACTTGACCTATCAGAGCAGATTAGCTGCAGCAAGGAAAATTCAAGCTAGCTGTGAAAACTTTTATCATGTTGTCTAATAAAGCACTGGAACTTTAAAAATACTTGATTGCAGAAGGTGCTGAAGAGCCTAATCAAACATCAGTTAGCCTTTTTTTGAGCAGATGATTTGATTAGATGGCCTCCATTCCAATCTGAATTGTTCTCTTGTAAAAAAAAGATAGAACATGCTTCTCCTGGGAACATTAGGATTTCAGTGAGTTCATCATGCTGTCTTTCCTGTTTCCTTATTAAAACCTTAGGTATAGTGTTCCTTACAATGAATATATATTTGTCTAGTTTATTTTCTGAATTACTGCTGTGTAGGACCGTCTGCATTGCAGACTCGTTTTAAATTTTTTGACCATGATAGTTTGTTTTATAGCAAATTTTACAGTCTGTACTGTGGTTTGTAGAAATAAAAGTGATTGAAAGTGATACAGCAGTGTTTGACTCAGCTGAACTGTTGCAGAGCTGAAATAGCTTGGATCCCAGGTATGCTTCTGTGTTCAACATGGCTGGAACTTTAATAAGTAAAGGCAAGCATGCATTTTTGCATTTGCTGCACTCTCATCTTAGTTGCTGCAGGAGAGGCAGGAGCAAACAGTGGGAAGAGGAGAGGACAGAGGTTTCTTTCTTTGGTGGTAGTATGTAATCTTCAGCTGTCAGCTTCTCTCTTGCCTTAGATCCTTTGGTACAAAGTAGAAACCTCCAAAAGCAGAAGAGAGTCTGACTGCTTTTTTGAGAAAGAATTTGAGGAGATAACCAGTACTGCAGCACAAAATGTTTCTGTATTTTGAGTGATAGATGGGAGAGTATTTTTCTAAATTATTTTTAGCATATTAGAAGTCAGATTTCTCAATAGCTATAAATGAGCATTGTTTTCTTGCTTGGGTTAAAGTTATTTGACTGAAATCAGCTAAGGATAAGGTTCATGCTGATGTGTTGATGGAATTTTGACTTGAAAAAACTGTTTTATCTTGAAATTTGCTGAAAGTTTCCGTGGTTTACAGACACTTCGGGCTTTTGCTTTGCCCTTCTGAAGTACCTGGTGCAGCAAATAAATATGCAACACAAACCATTAAAGTGCTAAACTTTTAAGAAATTTTTTTTTTTTTACTTCCAGGGAAATCTGATGAACCAAATTGTGATTGTGACCAGTTTCATTGTGCTAATGGGAAGTGTATTCCAGAAAGTTGGAAATGTAACAATATGGATGAATGTGGAGACAACTCGGACGAAGAAATGTGTGCCAAAGCTAATCCTCCAACAGCTTCTTCCTTTCAGCCTTGTGCTAGCAATCAGTTCCAGTGTCTTTCCCGCTTCACCAAGCTTTACACTTGCCTTCCAGAATCTTTAAAATGTGATGGTAACATTGATTGTCTTGACCTAGGAGATGAAATAGACTGTGATGTGCCAGCATGTGGGCAGTGGTTAAAATACTTTTACGGTACTTTCAGTTCTCCCAACTATCCTGACTTCTACCCACCTGGCAGCAACTGCACCTGGCTGATAGACACTGGTGATCATCGCAAAGTGATCTTGCGATTCACTGATTTTAAACTTGATGGTACAGGTTATGGAGACTATGTCAAAATATATGATGGATTAGAGGAGAATCCACGGAGGCTGTTGCGTGTACTGACAGCATTTGACTCTCACGCTCCTCTCACAGTTGTTTCATCCTCAGGACAGATAAGAGTGCATTTTTGTGCTGACAAAGTGAATGCTGCAAGAGGGTTCAATGCAACCTATCAAGTTGATGGCTTCTGTTTGCCTTGGGAAATCCCATGCGGTGGAAACTGGGGGTGCTACACAGAGCAGCAGCGCTGTGATGGCTACTGGCACTGTCCAAATGGAAGGGATGAAACCAACTGCACCATGTGCCAAAGAGATGAGTTTCCCTGCTCTCGAAATGGTGTTTGCTACCCTCGTTCAGATCGCTGCAACTACCAGAATCATTGCCCTAATGGTTCGGATGAAAAGAACTGTTTCTTCTGTCAGCCAGGCAACTTTCACTGTAAAAATAACCGCTGTGTGTTTGAGAGCTGGGTTTGTGATTCTCAAGATGACTGTGGTGATGGCAGTGACGAAGAGAATTGCCCAGTCATTGTGCCCACTAGAGTGATAACTGCAGCTGTCATTGGGAGTCTTATTTGTGGATTGCTGCTTGTCATTGCACTGGGATGTACTTGTAAATTGTACTCACTCAGGATGTTTGAGCGAAGGTAAGTTGTACTCAACTTTATTACATGTTTTGATATCTTCTGTTGTCTGTACTTGAAGCAGTTTTATTGCCATACAGATACTGTTGCACGTGATTTGTAAAGATATTGTTCCTTTTTCTTTGATAGTAAAAAGAGGTTAGTTAATCATAGAGTTTATCAGATTGGAAGGGACCCATAAGGAATATCAAGTCTGACTCCCTGCTTCTTGCAGGACATCTAAAAGTAACCTTGCTAAGACCTATGGCTGAGCATTGTCCATATGCTCCTTGGACTCTGAAGGCTGGGTGCCGTGACCCAGTTCCCTGGGGAGCCTGTTCCAGTGACTGACTGCTCTCCCAGTGAAGAAAAGAGGATAGAAATATTCTGATCACTTCACTGTTGAGGGTTAAACTTTCAGATGATGTTAACAAAAAGGAAGTGTGGAAGAACTGCAGTTAATTAATTTGCAATTTATATTGCAGTTCTGTGTATGACAGCATGTTTCTTCTCTTGTAGGCTAGTTCATACCAGGATTACATATCCTTCAATTTTTTACAATAATATAAGCATTACTTATGGTGCTTTTTATATTTAGCCCATGGGTTTGGGCTGGTTTGTTTGTTTGCTTTTAAGAAACTTGTTGGGTTGGTTTTTTTGTTCTCATTTCAGCTGAGCAGGCCCATAGGAATTACTTTATATTCTTTGTCAATTAAATTTCAATTAAATTAACAAAACTTGATCTTCTGAATTTTTTCTTTTCAGCTTATTATAGTCTGATGTAGTTTTATTCTTTTAAATATATATATGCATCAGTGTCTTATGTATTCTGAAATTTCTTTTCTCTCTGAAAGATCATTTGAAACTCATTTGTCAAGGGTTGAGGCTGAACTGTTAAGAAGAGAAGCTCCTCCATCCTATGGACAATTAATTGCCCAGGGTTTAATTCCACCAGTCGAAGATTTCCCTGTTTGTTCCCCAAATCAGGTAAGATTTCAAAATAGCAGGCAGACCACTTAAATTTTAAGGAGACTGAAATAAAGATATTTTAACTTTGATCTACATTCTTTTGTTCTAGAGCATTTCCTTTTCCTCCTTTCAAGTCAATAATGTTACAGGAATGATTAGCCCTTGGACAAAATCATGATACAGTAACACCACAGTTTCCTTTGCCGGCTTTCTTTTGTTGATAATGCCAGTAATGTACACTATAGAACCCCTCTTGCATGAAAAGTAATAGATTGGTAGATCTAACTGTATGTTCTGTATTACTGTTGTGAAAGTAAGGATTGCAAGATAGCACTTTTTGATTTGGGAAAGAAGACCTAAACTTCTAATGCAAAATGGTAGTTCACATGCATAGTGTGTAGGTACGTTCATGCCTGCTGTGCATAATAAGGTGATGGAGAAGGCCAGGCTGTACTATCATATAAAATTACATGAACAAGTTACAAAGTAAAAGCTAGTAAATGGCAGTTAATAGTTCTAGTCATCCAGATTCAGAGGTGGATGATTAGCACATTTCTTACTTGGGTGATTAATGAATTTCTGTCAAACAACTTTTTAAGTAATTAAAAATGTCTTTCAGTTATAAAGCTCTTTTCAGAAATAGAAGGAACATCTTAGTCTAGGAATCCTGCTGTGCTCTATTAGAGTTGGCATTAGTTATATTGTGTTGCAGTTAATACAGCAAAGTTTACTGTAAGAAAAAATTACGTGACTGTCACATGTTCTTTCATGCACACATGTTCACAAGCAGCTGGGATCTGTCACAAAAGAGTTATCAGAAGAAAAGAGGAAAATAGATTGCAATTTGCATGAGAGGCTTTAAAAATGTGTCAGAAAGAACACATTATAAAGATTTTTGGTAGCTAAATTGGCACTGAACTTCATTAATTAATTTAATAAATGCCTGTAGTGAACACTGTAGAATCCCTTGTTCTTCAGTGGGTTACTGTGATTATAATAAAGATCAGTATGTTACTGTTTCAAACCAATTCTACAAATTTGGCGTGCTGTCCTCTTTTCCAAAATTAAGCTTCACCAGTTTATGATGGATCTATGTTCACAAGTCTGTTGAGGTAGGGTTAGCTCAAGAAAGTCTGTGGAGTCAATGCAGTTATCATGCCCAGATGTGTAAATCCTCTAGTACAGGTAACTTGGAACAAACCAGTGTTTCCTGCAGGTCTCTGCCCTGTGTGGGATACTTCAGGTTTGGTGTTCGTAAGTATGTGTTGGAGCAATTATGATTTTCAGAAAAATCTAGCTTGCTCAGGCCCATTTTTCATCATGAAATCCATAAAGTTGATGTAAAGATCTTGGTTTTTACTAAAATGAAATCTCATCATAGAGAGGACAGTTCTGAAAGACTCAGACATGTAGTGGCTGCAGTCAGAGATTGGTACTGGAGCTTTTAAAAAGCTATGCAATTACTGAAATTTTCTTTACTCTTTAGTTTGACTTAAATTGAATTACCCACTGTTTCTTTGGATGCATTTTAAATTAATTTCAGAATATCCTGGAATTATATGGCAATCTTTTGTAACATAACAAAATGTAGTTGCTTCATAGTATTTATATGTAACCATGATTTCACACTCCATAAAATATCAATGCATGTACAATAGTTTTGAACAGTGAGAGTGTTACTGAATTCCCATTATGAACACCAGTACTTCAAATAAGACTTGTGGCCTTGAAAACTGAAGTAACTATACTGACCAATTAACTAGCATAGAAATCAGGAATAGTAGTGAGCAGGCCATAAACTTCAAAAGTAATGAAAATGTCATTCTAGAGCATTGATGCTTCCATGATAAAAACTTTACTCATACTTAAACAATGAAGTTGCATTGCTTAAAACCTTTGTTTTTCAGAGGAGACATCAATAAAAACTCGAGGCAGTGTAAATTGAATTCTATAAATTATAAAACGCCATTTTTAATATGGTAAAGTGTTGGGGGGAGGGAGTCAGTATTACGTAAAGGTGTGTTAAAATTTGTTTTGAGCAAGATATACATCTTAAGATTGCAAACCTGTGTAGGACTGAAGATAGTTATTCAAGATTTCCTAGAGGTCTCAAGCTATAGGAATCTTGGATGCTCTAATTTCCGTGTAGTGCTTTCTGTCTAAAACTGATACCTGCCTTCAGAGCTGGATTTTCAAGGATGAGTAGCAGTCTCTTCGGTAGCTTTTGAAAGTAAGGCTGCTGTACACACATGCTGTATGCTTGAATTCAATCATCCAGTGAACTAATGGAAGGGAAGAGGTAGGTTGTGCATGCAGTATTGTTCACGTATTTTGCTCTGTTGTCTGAAGGATGGTGGAAGGGAGGTGAAGGTGAAGGCATGAGAACACTAAAGTTCAGTTTTTATAAACAAAGGGAAATACATGCATATATGTTAAGGGTTTAATTGGGGAAAAATGGCTGTTTTGAAGAATATTCTACATTTTTGCCATAATCTTCATGAAAAGTTGTGAATATGGGCTTTATCCTCTAAATGAACACATTTGTGAGTATTTTTAGAATGATGGTAGAAGATCTTCTACCCTATTTGAGAATTGAGCTACTTAGCTGAGGCAGTGTTTTCTCTGAGTTAGTGATGCCTTAAGTTTTAACTTTCATATTTTTCAAATCCTGTATTGCCTAGTAACTCTGAGCATAACTCTGAAGTTTCTTGTAGTCTGTTAACTTCTACCCTCTTGTGCTAGGTAGACATAACAAAGCCTCTCCAGGCCTGTTCTCCAAGGACTCTCAGACCATCCTAGGCCCAAAAAGTATACACCAAGAGCCTCTAAAGGGGGGGCAAGCTTGAGAAATTACGTCATTAACTGAAGCTTTAACTGGAGAATTAACCCTGATATGCAAATGAACCAAACTTACAAAAGTGTGAAGAATTCGTGACCTGTTGTCCATCTTGGGGTCCATCTTGCCAGTAGCCTCTGGACTCCCCAGGGGGTACCTTTGAAGGCCCTTCAAATAAATACCTACCTTCATTCCCTTACTCTTGTCTAGTCTCTGTTTTTAGGTGGCCACTTCAGGCATCATTAGGGATCCCCAATACAAAGGAGTTTGTGTGTTTGTGTTACCTTACAGTTGAAAAGTTAAACAGGGTTTTAAACAGGAAAATTCAGGTATGCATTCTTCTGTAGCTAAATGACCGGAAAATGTATACTGAATTTGGGAAATGCATCGTTGAGAACACAAAAGATAATTTTATTTAAACAGAAGCACTAAAGCATTTTGAAACTGGAATTAACTCATTATCCCGGGGTGGGGGTGGGGGGGGTGTAATCAAACTACAAGCCTCTGCTGGAGAAGGTACTTAATTTAGTCCCTTTGAGGCAGCCTTATGGTAGTGGATAAAGAAGGTGACCACCTTTCTTAAATCCTTCTGGAAGACTTTGTTTTTAAATCCTAAACTTTCTGAGACATGTTTCTATGTGCTGTACTCTAAAATCCACGGTGACTACCTTTTTGGTAATAGATTGTTTGTAATAGATTTAGTATGCCTGCTGTACTGGCTCTGTGGTTGTACTTTCCTTTAATCAGTGTTCTGTATCCAGGCTATAGTGCCTTGCTTTTCACATTGTCTTATTTAGAGATCCTTGATTAGGGCAGAAATGTACCTTATATAGAATTAATTGGTCTTTTATTACCTTTGCATATGTATTTCCACTTAATTTGCCTGTTTATAATGTTTATTTTCCTCTAGAGCATCTAGACTTTTGTCATGCCCACTTTTTTTTTTTAAATAGCCTACTGCTACATATACCAGATCCTTATTATGAAAGATGCAACATTTTTTAATATTTAAGACTCTACATTTAACTTTGTTAAATGCTGTTTTCCACAACAGTTATCATTCTTTCTTTGCTAGAACAGTACCAGCAGACTGTCAACACTTGATTGTTGCTTGTCTTCTCATTTAGGCTTCAGTTCTGGAAAACCTGAGGCTGGCAGTACGATCTCAGCTTGGATTTACCTCAATCAGACTTCCTATGGCTGGCAGATCAAGTAACATTTGGAATCGAATTTTTAATTTTGCAAGGTCACGTCATTCTGG
The DNA here is from genome assembly GCA_014706295.1 of Lycocorax pyrrhopterus obiensis. Classification (NCBI taxonomy): domain Eukaryota; kingdom Metazoa; phylum Chordata; class Aves; order Passeriformes; family Paradisaeidae; genus Lycocorax; species Lycocorax pyrrhopterus. The sequence continues at coordinate 133,046,333 of JACSVZ010000002.1, read as the reverse complement.
GTCGTTGGCATTGGTCTCGGCAGATGGAGATGATGTTGCCAGCCAAAGTACTAGCAGAGAAGCTGAAAGAAATAATACTCACAGAAGTTTGTTTTCAGTTGAATCTGATGATACAGACACAGAAAATGAAAGAAGAGACGCAGCAGGAGCAGTTGGTGGTGTTGCTGCCACCTTGCCTCAAAAAGTCCCTCCTGCAACAGCAATAGAAGCAACAGTGGGAGCGTGTGGGAGTTCCTCTGCTCAGAGCAGCAGTAGCAGTGCCACGGATGGTGGAAGAGAAGTGACAAGCGTAGAGCCCCCAAGCACAAGTCCCGCACGCCACCAGCTCACGAGCGCACTAAGCCGTATGACTCAAGGCTTACGCTGGGTACGCTTTACTTTAGGGAGATCAAGCTCAGTGAATCAGAACCAAAGTCCTTTGAGACAGCTTGATAATGGGGTAAGTGGAAGAGAAGAGGATGATGATGTTGAAATGTTAATTCCAGTCTCTGATGTAGCATCAGACTTTGACATGAATGACTGTTCAAGACCTCTACTTGATCTCAGCTCAGATCAAGGACCAGGGCTTAGACAGCCTTACAGTACAACACATCACAGTGTGAGGTCATGCAGTCGAGATGGCCCCTGTGAGAGCTGTGGCATCGTACACACTGCCCAGATACCCGACACTTGCTTAGAGGCAACAGTGAAAAATGAAACTAGTGACGATGAGGCATTATTACTCTGCTAGGTACGGATTGTTTAGGAAAGATTGTGTACAAGTTGGAGCAATATCTGTCATTGTTTTGTACTTCACAGTTAAAATTAGTTTTTAGTTTTAAAAAATCCAGGACAACAATATGTTAAAGCTATTTTAGCCTGTGTGGTTGATTACACTTTTCTTATACTGGATGACATTATGGAACTATAAGAGTGAACCTTTTAATGGCTCTGAATACACAATGTGTGTATCCAGTATAATCAGATTGCTCTTTAAACTGAAGTTTTCCCCATTAGGTTCAAATTTAGTTTATCCTGGTACTATAGTTCAAACCTGAAACATGGCTGCTCAAGATTATTGGCTGCCTGTTTAACCCCATATTAACAGGTGAATTTGTACAGAATTATTTTCCTTTAGGAATTGACTCTTGTATTATTGCCAACATACTTGTAACTTAATATACTAAATATTGGTAAGGATTGTTTATGTAAAATATGTACTTTTCTTTGAGTTTATTCAACACTGTCTAAATATTCTTGAATTTCATCATAATGTGAACTTACTTAAAGGGAGGAGAAACTTTCTCCAGGAGCATTCTTTTTCTTTCAGAAGTACAAAATGCAATGATATATGAAATTTAGGCATAATAGATAAACTGATGGCAAAAGCTTTTTTAGCACTGACTTTCCTAAACTGCAGTCTAATATGGTACAGCCAAATAGTATGTAAAATTCCCAGTCATTAGTCTTTTTGATTTGAAGTAAAAAAGGGCCGAAGATATTACAATATGTGTTAGTTCTTTAAATATCCGATCTGTACAAATACACTACAGAATAAGTTCCAACTGGTAATAGATCTTTCCCTAATACTGTAGGGTATAAAGCTTGTTTGGACTCAAGGGATTTGCACTAAAATCATATTAAGGTCTCTAATGAGCTTAGTGCACAAGCACTATCACTTTAAGTACTATTATTGTCTAATATTGCAATGGCTATATATTTCCATGGCTCTTTTCTTGGGGTGTTGCGTTTTTGTTGCAATTGAATTTGCTTTACTAATTCCCTATTTATTCATTGTATTTAAAAACTGGTTTACTCGGTCGCAGACTGGTTGTTTAAAAAAACCAAAAGAAAACCCTTTTAGTGTATTTTTTTATGATACTACATGTTGGAGCAAAACAGATCAGTGAGGAAAAAAGCTCATAACTTCCAATATTGTGATAAGCAGGTTAATATGTGGCTACTACCGTGACAACAAGAAACTACACCTTTTAAAATCAAAACTGTCAACTACTGTTTTATTTATTCTTTGCCAGTCTGTTTTTAGTAGGCTTAAAGATCCAGTATGAAATGTATTTGTGTGTGATTGTATGCTATTTATTAAATTTTAAATACTTTGTTGAATGTCATTTTAAAGCATGTTTAAAGTCTTGTGCATTTCTGTCGTGTTATGCTGTCGGGCAGAACTGACTAAAATTTTAATATGTATCAAAATTAAATTGAATTTTGTTATGTTTTTGAGGTACTTTTAAAGATAAATCCAAGGTCTGTCTGGCTTTTTTTATTTTTTTTTTAAATCCTCATCTCTGAAGTACAAATCACATGCAGAAGAAACAAACAATTGAATAGGTTCCAAAATGTATGTATCTTCTCCCTCTTCTCTTCATTCACAGACACTGGGATGAGAAAAATAAACGATTTTACCATCTGGTTAATTTTTTCATGCAGGTTAGCAGGTAAATTCTGAGTTCAGGATGCAATTATATAGATTTGTGCTTTTGAGGAACCTTATGTGCAATACAGTTGTAAAAGATTTTATTATAATGACCCATGCGGTTTCAAGTTTCAGAACAGATCACATCACACTGGTACCAGATCAGGTACAAGTTGGCCCATAATTACACATACGCAAGTAAAAGTCATCAATGGCCATTTTTATTCACATTGAATAATATCTAAATCTGTGGGTAATCTTTAGTCCGATTTCAGTAGCATTGCTTATAGAGCAGGCAGCTTTGCAATAGGAACATGGTAACACACCCTGAAGTATATGTGAACAGTATGTCCTGGTATAAAATACTGGGTTTTTAAACCTTCCTAGTTAATTGTCATCAGAAAGTGGTTGTGTAAATGCTTGTCCCTGAGGCAGATAAATTTTGAAGAAAGAGTCTTCACAGAATACCTTCGGTGTTGAACACACACAGTGATCTAAATTTGTTCCATGAGATGCCCCAAATAGCATGTACCTATGGACTCCATATTGCAGATGTAAAAAGAACACAATGTTTAATTTGTTTTAAAGGACAAATGCTACACATTTAACTGAGAAGTTGGATTTGATTGATAATTTGGAAAATTGTAAATAAAATTCATATTTGTATGAGGTGAATTTGTTGCAGTGATTTTTTTTTAGGGATATTAAAAGGAGTGATTGATTTTTGTTTTGAGTAATGTATGAGTGATTGGTTGCATTTGTTTAGTTTGGTTTTACTGAGATTTCTGATAAGTCATTATTACCTTGTTTGTTTTTATTCTGGAGAGCTTGAATTAGTGCTTTGTTTAATTGATTCTTGATTTAGCTGTGCTACAATACTAGGGCAGTCTGAACAAAAGTCAGAATTACTTACTGTGGAATTATCTTGTTTTCTGTAGTAAATCACTTTCATCTGCAAGCTTTGAAGAATGTAGGTTATTGTGAGCCAAGTTTTCTCCTCATGTAAAGTTATTAAAACATGGAAAGAGTTTGTCATTGTTCTTTTCCACATACCACACTTTTTTTGTCATTTGGTTTGCAGTGAAACATTGGGGGGGCTGGCTGAGCTTCAGATGGTGCAAGGGCTTGTTTTGTATCCAAAGTAAAGGTCATTTTCAGTACAAGTTCAGCAAGTGTTGCTGATAACTCTTCTTTCAAAACAGGTTTCTGGAGAGGATGCTGGAATTAGTTACAGTATTATGTGTTCCACTTTTTATCCAAATGCCTAAGCATGGACTTGTGTCAAAACTTGGATTCAGTCTCGGGAAATCAAGTTCAAGTTGGGACACAAATACTGTTTCAATGAGGTTTCTGTATTAAATACTCACTGCAGATCAAATCATGGCTTTTCCTATTGTGATGAGGTTTTGCTTCCTTTCTGAAAAGGGAGTGGTTTATTCTCCTGTATATATCTCCAGATATTCAACTGTGACAGTTGTCCTGAGGAAGTGCTGCACATTTTCCATAAATCTTGGTTTAAGTCAAAAGTTTTAATCTTCTGTAGTTGGGATGAAGCTTTTTGTGAAGTGTGTTTTGTCAGTTTGTGGGGCTTTTTGACTGTATCTCTTTTCTTCCTCCCTTGTGAGTTTCTGAAAATAAGCAGTTGGTAACTGAATTCCTCTGGGACATCAGCTACAACTCAATTGCCCAAAATGAGGTGTGTTCTGAGAAGGACAAGGGAGAAGTCTGTCTTGTCCCTTTGCCAAGTCACCAAAAGTATGGAGAGGTAAGCAGATTGATAGTTGAAACTCTTTCCCTTCTATCCTGCATTGGAATTTCACTCTTGTAGTTAGCTTTTCCCTCATCCAAGGAAATTAAAGTCCATAATTATTGGACTTGATACAGCGAAGTTTTATAGCACAACATTAATGTCAGTATGTCTAGTTGAGGTTTCTGTTCATATGCAGTACCCACTATGGTCTATCTGGTGAGTAGTAACTTGGGGGAAGAGAATGTAATCTCCACTAAACTGAAGAATTTGGATGGACAAGACTTCCCACGTCACTGATGGAGGAGATAAGAGATGTTGCTCTGAGCAGTGTCAGTGATTCCTAATCACGTTTTGAGAAAGGGTGTTGCGGCGGGGGCTGATGGTGAGGTGCCTCAACCTTCCAGAAGCACCTCCAACAAAGGGAGCCGCTCGGGAGGCCACTTCTCATCACTCACGCACACACACACCGGATAGATTATAATCCACAAAGAGGCCGACGACAAGGAGCAGGGAAGGGTCTTCGTGTGGGCTTCCACAAGGTAGTTTATTGCCACACAGGTGAAGGGGCCCAGGGACAAGACAAAAGAACAAAGCAGGGTCCAAGGTTTAAATATGAGACCGGATAGGGGTGGAGAAAACACCAGGGGCCAATGGTGGGGGGGTACAGGGGTGGAGCATAGGCGGGGTTAAGGTAGGGGAGCCAGTAAGGGAGTGGTGAGGGAGGAGCAAGGGAACAAAAGCCAATGGGAGGAGCGGGAAGGGAGAGCTTTGCAGAAGGAAGATACATAGGGTAAAGAGGGGTAGGGAGGCCCACCGCCCAACCAGGAAAACAGAACTGGGGTATATCAACATAATTGACATAATTAACACAAAGCCTCTTGAGAGAGACCATTTTCTCTCACCCTAACCTAATAGAACCCTAGGGTTCATCCTTCCAGGGGGCCTTTGTGGTTCCTTTGTTGACAGGCTCACTGGTGTCCACAAGAGGGCATTTACAGTAAACACAATTTAGCTTATCTTTATAAATATCCAGGCACACTGAAATCTAGCAGAAGAGTTTAGCTTTTAGCATTAATTTCTCCCTGTGACCAAGTTGCATCCTGTTATCAAAGAACCAAAGAAAATACTTAAATGCAAGTGAAGTTTTTCAGATGGAGATTTTCTTCAGATTACAGTTACCCTGTATGATGCTTGTGCAGTGGAAAACACAGGAAGCAAAAAAAAAAAAAAAAACATTAAAAGAGGAGTCACTGAATTTTGAATTTGAATGATGGAAAGGTTGTAATAGAGTAGAAACTCTAAAGGAATATAATTGTATTACATTGCACAAAGGATTTTTTTCTCAGACAAACAATTGCAGGAGACCTTCCCAAAAATAAGTCATAATGGGTAGGGCATGTCAAATCAGAAATGTATAAGAGAAAGAAAGAAGGAGTTATGGTTCACTGTGGACTTACAACAAATAATAAGGGTTTCTTATGCAAAATGTAAAGGACAAAGAAATAAACTTGTTTTAAGGAATAAGGACATGATCCCTGAAATAAGCATACGTTGTGCATATTATCTAACAGAGGCAGGTATCTGAATTCAGAGCAGAAATCTCAGATTTCATCACAGCATTGTTGACTTGTAGTGTTACAGAGGTTTAGTTGAATTGCATTTGTACCTTTGCGATGAAATAATCACGCATCTGAAGGTATGCCAACAGAAACGAAGAAATAGGTTTATCTGCTTTTCCAGGTGTATAAAATTGAGGAAAAACAACTGGTAAAATTTATTGGTTTAAATCTGTCGTCTTTCCTGTGGTTAGTTAAGAACCACCTTGGACAGCCACAGTTGGAGGAAGGGGTTCTGGTGCACCAGAGGAAAACCAGGAGCAATATAGAGGATAGTGAGGAATGTCATAAACTGACATCATAATTCTGCAGTGGCATGGCAGGGAACAGAGATGTTCAGTTTTGCTGTCTACTCTGTTGGCCAGCAGTTGCAGTCCTGACTTTGAGTTCCTTCAATAGAGAGATGTTGCATTTGAGACTCAGAGAAAATACAATTAATATTTTGCAGTGTTTTTCCAGATAATGCATTAGTAAGAATAACGGTTTCCAAAGATAGCTACTCTCTGTGCTTTTGTGGTTGTGTTTCTTGGAGTTTGGAAAAATCCTGCCTAAGAACCTAGTTTCTTTGACTGAGATTGTCCACCAGGAAATAACTGACAAGTATGATAAGTCTTTTTTTCCCAGAGCATTGTGAGACTTAGAATTTCAATGTCTGAGTTGAACTGTCTCACACATATTTAGAAAGTTGGTATTTTATTGAACCCTTATTGAGCCAATTAATAGTGAAAAGAGCAAAGACCACAGTATGAGGGTTTCTTAGATGCTCCTCTGCTGGGTTCCTGGTAATTCTTTTTTCTTTACTGGTTGTACTGTCTGTGGTTCACCATTTGTGTTGATCAAGGAGGAAGAGGCACTTGGCCTTATGAAAATGAGAGAAGTGTCACTAATTATTGTTGCCGTAAAAAGCAGGATGGTTTTCGGTACATGCACACCTTTGGCTGCCTTCCTTTGTGTCATACATGTGGGACCCAAGGCTGGATGCTAATGGGCTGCATCACTGCTAATGGATTTGGGGAAAGACTGGCACTGGGATCTCGGGTGTAGCCCAGTACTTAGGAGAGCATGTTTCTAATAGTTCAGGTGATGTGGAACTAGAGGTTTGAACTTCTTTCTTAATGGTTTTTAAACCTGTTTTATTATAGAAAACCTTAAGGCATGCATGCTAGTTTGGGAAAGCTTTTACAACTGAAGAAGGCATTAGAGATTAGGTTTTGAAACCTCACACTTGTGTCTGAAAATCCATCCCATTAAAGTAGTCAGCACCAGACTCTTCTGAAAACTTGTGAGGTTTTGACAAGGGCGCCTGACTGGTCTCACAATTATGAAGACTTTACAGGTGCAATTATGTTTAGACCATCTGGTTTTATTGAATGAATATTAAATTCCCACTGCAGAGGAGTGTGAAAGTTAATCTCAGGTGAACAGACATTACGGATTCTTTATAGGAGTTGCAAAGAAACAAGAGAGTATTCAGTCCTTCTGACTTTCTGAATATGGGAAAAGATAACCTTTCTTTCCTTTCTGCAAATCCAGAGTGCACCTCAAATTGACACATCCTTGTACCAATTCTCCAACACCTGTTGCTTTATCCATCGTTACTGAAAGTTGTGGGTATCCTTTTTGTTCATTTTCTCATGTTGCAAATGTGGTTCACGATCCAGTCTTTCTTCCTTGGAGGAAAGTTGTAAAAAATAAATAATAGCACATCTTCATTAGCTGAGCTTTCTTCCCAATGCTCATTATCAATCTCTAGATTCCTTTACAAAATATCTCTGTTTGTTCAAAAGCCTATTTGTCTGCCACTCCTGCATTTTGAGATACATTTCAGCTTCTCCAACTTTAATTTGGAGGTTAATGCCAGTAAGAGTCCTGGAGTTAAGAAAAAGCTGAAGACTGAGTGATAATCGAAGAGCTTTACAGAACTAGAGTATGGTAGGAAGAATGTGAAAATGGAAGCAAAGGGAGGATAAGAGTAAGGTGTGATAATTAAAGGAGAAGTTAAAAATTAATAGTATTTTATGTGGGGAGGTAGCAGTTAAAGGTTCCAGGATGAAGTGGGTGAGTATGTGTGTCTCAGAAGACTTTAAACTGATTATGTCTGCATTATAATGACTTTTAGAAGACGTCCTCAACGTCTGCTGGATGTTCCAAGCTTCAGTCCTCTGTTTCTTGCAAACTTATTCCTGAATTTGCTAAATTATTTTCATTTGGTAAATCATAGATGTGGATTATGTTTTCTTCAGTGTTGTTCAAATGGAATCAGTTAATCATTAGGCTACTGAGAAAACTCTTATGATTGTACTTCTCTGGTAGCTACACTAAACAAGACACTCCATGTTTAGATTTCTTGATGACGATTTGCTTTGCTAGACACAACAAAAGTATTAGCATATGATTCAACGTGAGTTTGGGAAGACTTTCTGCAATGGGTCTCAAATCATTGAGCTACTATGTAACATTTTAGGATCAGTAAATGTTTCCTAACATGAAATTTTTCTGCAGGGTTGTGGTTTAAGCCCAGCTGGCATTTGATCACCACACAGCCACTTGCTGAATCGATTTGGAAGGGTGATAGTGCGAAAACTCATGGGTTTGAGATAATGACAGTTTAATAGGTAAAGCAAAAGCTGCACTTGCAAGCAAAGAAAAACAAAGGAATTCATTCCTCACTTCCCAGAGGAAGGCAGATGTTCTGCCATCTCCAGGAAAGCAGGGCTCCATCATCCACTAACGGTGACTTGGGAAGACAAATGCTGTATACGCCGAGTGTCCCTCCCCTTCCTTCTTCTTTCCCCAGCTTTCTATGCTGAGCATGACACCACATGGCCTGGGCTATTCCTGTGGTCAGTTGGGATCGGCTGTCCTGGCTGTGTCCCCTTCCAGCTCCTTGTGCACCCCCAGCCTCCTCGCTGGTGGGGCAGTATGAGATGCAGAAAAGCCCTTGTCGTAGTGCAAGTGCTGCTCAGCAATAATGAGAACTTCTCTCTGTTACCAACAGTTTTCAGCACAGAGTCAAAACAGAGCAATACCAGGTGCTATGACTGAGTTCAACTCTCTTCCAGCCCAGACCACTACAACAGTGCAGAGTCAAACATTGATTACAGAGCAAAGATTTGTTTTAAACTGTGCAAAGAGAAGAATAAAAAGGTAAAATGTTTTGTGGGTGAGTAAATACTACAAAGTCAATTAGGAGCCAGAAGCCCTGTTGGAGAAGCAGTAGATGATCAGCGATCACTAAGAATATGGGGCCAGTTGTCTTCTCACAGTATTTTAAGTATTATTTCTGTTCCACCAGTGGTATTTCAGGCTATTTTTTCTAGGGACAGCTGAGCTGTGAAATATTAAATATTTACCAAATATACATAAATGCAGCTGATATGAGATTATCTTTTTGGTCCAAATGGATTAAATAAAAGGGCTTCTTAGACAGAATCCTGTTATGTACCAGTACAGTAAATAATGTGTTCAAAACCACCTGTGGGATAAATTCAGTTTTCCTAGGCACAGCATTGTAAGATGTTAAGTTGCTGGTTTGTAGAGAGCTCTGCAGTTCTGAGCTGGGAATGAAGTTACAGATAGGAAGGTTTAGGTGCTTAAGAGTAGGATCCACAAAGTCTAAATTAGCCAGGAGGAAACCAGAGGAGAGGAAACAGAGCTCAAGCCTGTTCTTGTTCGGTAACAGACAAAAATAGGGTTTTGAGCTGTGCATTTATGTATCAAAATTGTATCAGCTCTTTCCTGTGCAGCACACACAAAAAGGGAACTGGATATCCCAGTGTGCACTACAATCTGCTGTGATGTGGCTGATCTGCCTTCAGATCTCCCTCTGCCCAGTTTGGCAGAAGGATTTGAGCCAGAACAGTTTACCACTGCCACTAGCCCAAGAGCATACTCAGAGATGACTGTCTAGGTCTGTCATGTAGAAACTCCTTTCATAGAAAATACTAAGTGATCATCGGCCAGGGAGAAATTACAAGAAAGTGGCTATTTTAGGTTGGCAGTTTAGGTACTGAAGTGGTATTGAAACTTCAGGGTGAAGTGTCTTTGCCAATAAATACTGAAAAATCTGTTGACACTGTTCTACATCAAATCATCAAATATCCATTGGGGCGGGCATAGGAACTTGACTGCTACGCCCCACATGAGTGCACATGATCAAAAGAACCTCTGACCTTGCTACCCCTCTCCTCACTTAACAAAGGTCACTGCATTTATACAAAGTGAAACTGCTTTTCCAAATGAGTTTTGACCTGTTTGTTGCCGTGTCATGTTATGAATCCCAGTGGGTCTCTGTCCCATTGCACAAGGGTGAGGTGTAAGACAAGATGCCTTAGGATGAGCAGATAGAAAGGCAAATGTATGGTAATGCTCTCCTACCCATCATGAGGGAAGGGACAAAGGTGACACGCTGATGGGAAGGTGAGTTTTTTCCAATCTTGTGTCCTTTGTCTAAATGGCTTTTTGGTGCCCTGTGTGTGCACCCTCTCACAGCCCTCAGAGACAATATTCTATCTCGCTAAATCATCACCACTGAACTGGAAGAGGTGAGGGGATGAAGATGCAGGTGCTCAGCAGATTCAGGGACACACTTGAGTGGTGTCACTGCTGACTATGCAAATCCAGGGTTATGGCAGGAGAGAAGTGGGAAAATTCCATAGAAACTAGTGCCTGTGAGATGGTACAGAGCAGGTCTTTCCTCTTCTGCTCCAAACATTTAGCTCATTTTCCAGTTGTCTTTGTTTTACTTTCCCACCTCTTTTTCCAGGTCTATATTCTGAAACACACAGGCCACATCTTGCCAAGGTCACAGCAGCCTTGTGTGAAAGCCACCACAGAAGATCCTGACTCTCCCCTGGCCCTCGGGAAGGGCCCCCTGGGGTAGGGAGATTTGAGGGGCCAGCGCAGCCTGGGGCTGCAGCCGGTTGTGGTTGTGTGGGGCTGTGGGGAGCACAGGCCGGGCCTGCCGGGCAGGCACAGCAGGGCCGCGGGGCAGATGGATCAGGGCATCAGATACTGAAATGTGATTTTCACATGGATGTTGGCACACTTCCCCCTCAGTCCAGAGTGCTGTCCATGTAGTGTCATTGCAGGGGAAGGGGGGAGCTGTGTTTGGATCCTGAGGGCGGTGTGTCCAAAATCATTTGAGAAACAGCTTTGGAGCAGTGTGGACCCCACCATCTCCACTGAGGAGGGTGCAACACTGGGACCACCAGAGCACTGCACTCTGCATTTCCCTCTGCACAGGCCAGACCCACAGGCTCCCCAGACATGGCTGCAGGAAGCTCAGGTTACCCTTGGGCTCACTGGCTTCTTCTGTGGAGAGCTCAGGGCACCCTTAGTTTCCTCAAATGTGGCTGCAAAGAGCTTGGTTTGCTTTTGGGCATCACCAGGTGATAAAATGGCCACATTTTCAAAGCAGCTCAGCAAGTTGCAAACCCCCGGGTGCACAGAGCAGGCTGGAGCGAGTGCTGTGAGAACAGCCCAGGGCTCCTGAAAACCCGGCTCACTTTATCCAGGCAGAGTCCGGAGAAAAAGGGCCCGACGCCAGCACTCTGCTCCCATCCATGTCACTGGGCCGCACAGGAGTGGGAGGTGGAGCCGCCGGGGGCAGAGGGGGCAGTTCCTCCGGTGTCTGTTTAAAGAGCACGGTGTGGTGTGTGTTTAGGGCCCTTTGGAGATAACTGCTCCTCTGGGAGTGAAGTGCTCTCAGGCAAGAGCAGTTTCTGAGCTGAGGCCTCACTCTGACCTGCTGGCATGCCACCCCAAACGCAGGCTCGGCAGAGACTTTTGATTAAAGGGGGGAAAGTTGTGAACGATGACCTCTCTGTGGTGGCTGATGTTTATGTGGAAGATGGCGTGGTGCAGCAGGTGGGACCAAACCTAAACCCGGAGCCCTCGACTGGACTTGTTGTGCTGGATGCGACCGACAAGCTGGTGATCCCTGGGGGCATCGATACTCACACGCACATGGAGTTCCCTTTTATGGGTAGCAGGTCAAAAGATGACTTCTATACCGGAACAAAGGTGGGTGCACATATGCTCATCTGTGTGTGCATCTGGGCTTTCTCAGAGAGGGATGTCTGCTGCTCATTCAGTATTACTTCTAAAAGAGAGAATAGAGTGTGAATCAAGCATGGGCGATTGTTCCTGTCCCTTTGACTGGGACATTGTCACAAAGCACTTGGGGTACTCAGAGGTCCACCCTCAACTAGTATGTTATTCGGGTTCCTTCAGAAACTATTGTGACTGCGGGGGTCAAGTGGGGCAGGCATTTACCTGGCTGTCAGCATGCAGACTATAACCTGCATTGGTACATGCATCAAGGTTCATACTTTTCTGAGCAAAGGTTAACTAAAGCAACAGTTTAATTCTCCAGTGCCATTTGAGCATTTCTGTGGTAATCTGGTCTTTTTCCTCTGTTAGCATGAGGGAATGCAGGTTTTTCTTCTGTCATTCGCTTTGGTGCTTACTGTGTCTCTCAATGAAAGTCCACTTAAACACACTTTCTAAAAGTACCTAATTTCTCCCAGTTTTACACGCGGAGTGGTTTTTTTTTCATGATTTTAGCTGATCTCATGATATTCGCTGCATATGAATAGTGTATCAATTACTCATATTAACGGTATAATGCATCATCTCCATACAGCTTCCATACCCAAAATTTTCAAGGTATTTTTCTAAGAGCTTTGTTGTGCAGACTGAAATCCTTTGTTCATAGAAAGAATCACATTGCCCTGTGACTTGGCTTGTCTGCTAGCCAGCACCTTCACAGAGACTGTTAAACCCAGTTCCTCTCACAGCAGAACTGGGTTTACTAAAAAGCAGAAAATAAGTTTTTAAGGTTTTCTGAGTAACTCTGAGGTACTTATAGGACAGGGAAGCTGCTAAACAGAGGCTGCGCACACAAAATAGGATGTCCAGATAGTCACTTCAGTGCCTACAAGAAGATTCTAGATCCAGCTTAGAGATCAGATGTCAAAAAGTTAGATATTGTGGATATTCTTAACCCAGGTCAAAGTGTGGAAAGTGTTCAGACCTATTCACTGAAGGTCATGACCTGACAAATATTTTGGCAAGAAATTCAGTGAGACAGAGTTGTATTCCAACTATTGCGAAATATGCTACAATGATTAGCTAAGATTTACCCATTCAGTTGAATAAGTAAAGGCACTTCTCTTTACAAGTTGAGGGGAGAAAAAAGTTGTAGGGGATAAAAAGAGACTTTGAGTGGAGTTGTGGAACCCATGACTTTTTTTTTTCTTGAAGTCTACAAATTTTCTTTAAATCCTGTTTAACAAATAAGTCAATCAGTCTTGTTGAAAAATATTTGACAGGTGGAACAACTTTTCCTGGAGAAAAATTTTTGCTCAATTCATCAGAGATTTACAAATACTTTTGTCACTCTCCAAACTTCTCTGTTTGCAAAATATTTACAAATATTTTACAGACTACGTAATATTTGTAAATATTACATATTTACAAATTTTCTTCTGATTTCTAAGTGAACAGAAGGAAGGAAGAGACTGATTTTTCATCAGAAAAAGGAAGAGTAATATAGCATGAGGGACTGGGACAGGCTGGATAGATGGGCTGAGTCCAACAATACAAGGTTTAACAAGTCCAAGTGCTGGGTCCTGCGCTTTGGCTCCAACAATCCCCTGGAGCGCTACAGGCTGGGGACAGAGTGGCTGGACAGTGCCCAGGTAGAAAAGGACCTGGGGGTATTGGTCAACAATCGACTGAACATCAGCCAGTGTGTGCCCAGGTGGCCAAGAAGGTCAATGGCATCCTGGCCTGTATCAGCAATAGTGTGGCCAGCAGGACCAGGGCAGTGATTGTCCCTCTGTACTGGGCACTGGTGAGGCCACACCTCGAGTACTGTGTCCAGTCCTGGGCCCCTCAATCCAGGAAGGATGTTGAGGTGCTCAAACACATCCAGAGGAGGGCAACAAGGCTGGTGAAGGGTCTGGAACACAAGCCCTGTGAGGAGCAGCTGAGAGAGCTGGGGTTGTTCAGCCTGGAGGAGGCTCAGGGGAGACCTTGTCACTCTCACAACTCCCTGAAAGGAGGATGTAGCCAGGTGGAGGTCAGGCTCTTCTCCCAGGCAACCAAAGGACACAGTCTTAAACTGCACTAGGGGAAGTTTAGGCTGGACATTAGGAAAAAATTCTTCACAGAGTGTTTGGGCATTGGAATGGGCTGCCCAGGGAGGTGGTGGAGTCACTGTCCCTAGAGATGTTTAAAAAAAAGACTGGAGGTCTTTTTTACCTTACCAACTGAACCATGGTCACTTAGTGCCATGGTTTAGTTGGTAAGGTGGTATTCGGTCATAGGCTGGACTTGATCTCAGAAAGTTAACCTAGTTAATTCTGTGATTCTGTGATCCTGTGAATTTGAACTATGCATATTTTGATCTGAATTGGTTGTACCTGTTTTGCAAAGGGACCTTGTTCAGAGAAATAGAGAGGATTTCTTTTGCTAATCTGAAAGACAGCAACCATTTCAACAAAGGAATTTCTGTATTGGATCAGTTTCTTTTAGTCAAGGATCTGGCATCTGAGAGATGTTTTTTTCCTCCAAAGGAAAACAAAGTAATAATTCAATTGTTCATAAAGGAGAGAGAAAATTATTCATTAAAAAGCAATTTTTGATCACAATACATCTATAAAGTAAGGTTGTAGTTTATTTATCTACTTGACAACGTTTATGTAGAGAATGTAAATTCCTCATTCTATTTAAAGCCCTCTATGCAGTTTTACTAAATGATACCCCGTTACTAATAAAAATACACTTTTAAACACTTTTAAAATCTTTTGGTGTTAGACAAGGGTTTGGGGATTTTCATATTGTATTTTCAAACTCAATGTGGTTTTTTGTTGTTGTTGTGTATTTGCCCCTTAGTTATTTGCCTGTCACTCAGGCTTGTTTTTTCTACTACACAGAGTCTGAGGAAGCACGTCTCAAGTGGACTGTGCGCTTCTCGTGCTCTTCTTTCTCAGTGATTCCACACACTTGAGGAAACTCACTGATGCATGAACGTTACAAACACATCTCCAAATCTTTGATAAGTTTTTGTACATGTGCGAAAGCTTCTCCTTCACCCTGAAAATTTTACTTGGATTCTCCTGAATACACTTTTGAGAACATTTTTCTCAAAGCAGATGAAATTAATCTCCACAATGATTTTGTGAATCTGGACTTTATTCAGGGATCCTCCTCGGTGGCTTTCGGCTTTTCGGTGTATCCAGATTAATTGTTGTAAGGGAGTTAGAGAGGGTGGGAGGAAATTTGCATTCTTCCTGATTTCTAAATATTAACTTCTTTTCAGGCTGCTATAGCAGGAGGAACCACTATGATCATCGACTTTGCCATCCCTCAGAAAGGTTGTTCTCTTACTGAAGCTTTTGATACATGGAAAAGCCGGGCAGACCCTAAAGTGTGCTGTGATTATTCATTGCACGTGGCAGTTACATGGTGGAGCAACAAGGTAGACAACAGCACTTGTTTTCAATTCCATGAACTGGTACCACACATGCTTTGAATTAGTCTTCACATGCTAAATGTAGCCTGCTGGTCAGTGTTTTTGTGATTAAAAACAACATTTGAAATAGCACACACCGTTCTGAGAGTACATGTATTTGAAAAATTAAAGCAAGTCTGCAGATAGCCTATATCTCTGGATAATACTGCACAAAGCTAAAGGTAGTGCTTGTGCAAGACCAAGACCAGGCAGGTCAGAGGGGGAAGAGGTGTTTACAATAATTCTGTCTTTTGTTATTTTAATACTTAATATTTTATGCTCCTTATGAGTTTTGGTGGTTTTGGTTTGTTTTTTTTTTTTAATAAGGGTATACATGAAAAATATACTTGACTTCATTTGTAAAGGAAGACTTCTTTTCCTGGGTGACTGCAGTAATACCTCTTTGAAGTAAAGCAGGACTGGAGTCAATAGTACATTGAATGTGAAATAATCTAAAAAACCTCTTTTGAATTTACATGTGGGAAAATCATCTTTGCTGAGTGAATGTTGCTGATAGCTTGAAAGCTTAACTGAATAAAATAATTTTTCAGGTGCTTGATATCTATCTGAATGTGACCCATATTTTACAAGATGACTTTGGATTCTCTGAGAACTATGCACCAGTACACAGATACATTAAGTAAATTCCTACTTTATCTATGAGTACTTCTTCTAATTTTTAAATTCTAAAATATATGCACAAAAGCCTTCACTCTGCAAACAGAGTATTTGGTATTCTGTGTACTGAGTGCCAAAATAGGTTGACCACAACTTCTAACTTAAGGCAAAGACATGACATAAATTCTCCAATGAAGTCTGAGTAATGTGCATTTGAAACAGCCTTAGCAGGCAATAGTGGAATTGTACTGACAAACCAAATAGAACTAGGGAGGTGTAAATCAATGAAATGTTCTAGTTTATATTAAGAATCTAACTGTTTTTAAAGGCCAAGATTAAAAGAAATGGAAAGGTTGGGCATTTTGTAGCTGTAAAAGGCCTGGGTGAAGAAGACTGGTATTTCATGCCCATCTGATTAGCTCTCATCTCCTCAGGATTTAAAGTATTAGTTAAAAGTATACATTCTTTACAATGCCTTCTGTTAGTTGTAGTAAATCGTTTTACTGGGAAGGGAGAGCCAAAGTTATGTAGTATATGTTTCTAGCTAACCAGTTGTGCAAGAAGCCTTCAGACGAAAATATGTGTCTTTCTTTGGGATGTAATGTTTTGCTCTAGCAGAAGCAGGGAATCCTATCAAGCAGTGCATGCCAAAAAAAAAAAAAAAAAAAAAAAAGCGCAGGCTTGCACTTAGCATTTTGGAGCTGTTTTGTTTGACAACAAGATGTTTCAAAAGGCTGTGTGTATTGTTTAGAGTCAGGACAAAGCTCTAAAAGATGAAATCTTTTCTGTCACTGTGTTGTTTGTCAGAAGCTGCAGCCTATTGCAAGCCAATTTTGAAAATCAGTTTTGCACAAATGCCCATGTTGTCTGAGTTGGATACATTGACTGTAATATTAGAATGGGTGTTTTCAACATCAGGAGGTTTATTTGAAATAAAATTCTGCCTCATTACCTTTTGTAAAAAGCATTCCTTTCCTGCAGTTAGCCTGTGCTTCCAATATTTGGACTGCAGTTCTACTCTTTTTTATACTTTGAGAATCAATTTGATATTAGAAGAATAGTCTAAGTCAGTCTTTAAATATGTGACTTGGCCTATTTGTACTGAACATATGTTTGATGGGTGAGTAGAGGCTCACCCTTTATATTTACAGTTTCTTTATACCAAGGTATTAACATGTAAAGTGTAATTGCTGTGTTTTTCAGGTGAAGAAAGAAATGGAAAGTCTTGTTCAAAACAAAGGTGTCAACTCCTTCAAGATGTTTATGGCCTATAAAGATATATACATGGTCAATGATGAGGAGCTGTATGAAGCCTTTTCCTGCTGTAAGGAACTTGGGGCAGTTGCTCAAGTCCATGCGGAGAATGGGGAACTAATTGCACAGGTGCACGTTTGACATTTTGTCCATCAAAGTCAGGAATACAGATGGTCCTAACCCTAGGTCTGTCCAGACATAGCTTGTGTAACAGGAGCAAATCCAGAGGTATGAAGAAAGCTTCACTGACTGGGCACAAAAATCTCAACATCCCTCTATGCATAATTAGCCTCACTGCACTCCTGCTACTGCCACCATAGTGCTGTGTGGAGGCACTGAGAGTTCTGAGGCACTGAGACTGTAACTACACTGGTTGTACTCTACACCAGTGACAACTTGAGCAGCTATAATGGAATAATTTCTTCAACTATTCCAGTCAACAGTGCTTTGACTCTGCCCCAGGTCCCATAACAGAAATTAATTCATTGCTAAATAATCTCAAATCAGCAAATCTTAAGTTCCTGAAACAGAGTAGGGACAAAACCTTTTACCTCTTAAAACCTTGGAGTTTTCAAAGGCTCTGGATATGCATCTTTGTGCTTAGTAAGGATTTTTCCTTTTTTTTTCTTTCCAATGAGGGTTAGTACCATCATTGGACATCACTGGCCTTGATATTTAAGCCTACATATTGTGAGAGGGGTAGGGTTTTCAAGAGCAATGATTTAATCCTGCAAGCCAGTGGAGTGTGTTCTCTGAATTTAATTAGGTATTCTGAGACCTGAGTTTATTGAGAGATATATTGGATTTCAGATAAAACTACAATAACTTATTTTTGAAAAAAAATCATAACTGTCTAGTTATTTTTTTCCTTGAACTGGCTGCAATGGCTGGTTCAGAATCCATTTGACTGACAGCACGCTCATGACACCATGGCTACACTTTAACTGACTCTTACATGCCTTTGTGTGGTCTTCAGGGTGCAAAGAAGATGTTGGCAATGGGAATAACTGGCCCTGAGGGTCATGAGCTGTGTCGTCCTGAAGAAGTGGAAGCTGAAGCTACACAAAGAGCAATTACCATAGGAAATGCTGTGAACTGCCCCCTTTATGTAGTCCATGTAATGAGTAAATCTTCAGCACAGGTGATAAGTAATGCACGAAGAGAAGGTAAAAGTCCTAATTCTTTTATGCAGGAAGGGTCGTGGAAAACCAAACAGCATTAGTGTCCTACTTGTCATGGGTGTCATAAGCCTCAGAACATGGGTGAATTGCTCGGAGTGGGATGTCTAAATTGTGTGTGTGTGTGTGTGTGTGTGTGTGTGTGTTGTTGGGGCCCAAGGGGAGCAGTGTGGAAGAGCAGCAACCAGAATTGAGACTTTCCCTTCTCCCCAGAGCAAACTTTTTTCTCTTTGTACTGTACCTCCAAAGTCAAAGTGATGGCCAGGACAGCATTATTGCGTTAAAAACTATGTGACCAGTTCAAGACAATAAATGCTCTACTATTCTCCTCCCTTGAGTTAGTCTGCAAGACTTTACCAGATATCTTGATGAGAAATTCTACAACAGAGACCACGCCATATTTTTACAAACAGTGCCACGATGTGACCATGACTCCTATTCACTGGGCAACTTAAAAGTCATGGTGAAGATGACAGTGTCTGAAAGCTTTGATTCCCTCCAGTGCACGGTTGCTCAGGTTTGCACTGCAGTGTTCATAAATAATTCTGGTCAGCCAAGGGTGCCTGTCCTTCCTGACCATCTCTTGGGCAGACTAGAAGCAGCCTGAAGGCTGTAGGTACTCAGGATGTTGTATCTCCTCATCTATAAGTCCATTCAGAGCAGCACATGGAACACCAGCACTGTAAGGAGACATTATCAAGGTGGAAGGAGCAGGACAGAAGCCCATGTTTTGGAGAACATAAAACTATCTGTCCTCATTATCTTTTTACATCTTTTTTATTATGTTTTTACATCTTTTGCATTTACAGCTTGTTTTCACCTGACTTGATATGAATTTCATACAGACCTCAGTTTCCCCATTTCTTGTCTTTAGATAATGCCTACAACAGGGAGCAGAGATTATTAATATTAAAATGTAGAGTGTGAGATTGTGATAAATCAAAGCAGTGTGATGTCATTGTGCTAATATAGATGGATATGTTTATGCACAATATGTATGACCATGACTTCTAGCAGCAATTCAAGTTTACAAAAGAATTTACCAGAATATATTTTAATAGCACATCTTTTTATATTGTGCTATATTGGATTCCTCCACTAGATGCCAGTGCTGCTGGGAATGTGGATTATATCCATCAGTGCACATTCGTTTGTACATTCACAGGTGTCGTGTGAACATTAACTACAAGAAGTTATACCAACAGTTGAAATACCCAGATTAAAGATGAAACACTGGCTGTGAACATAAAAGACCTAAAACAGTGTTTTATAATATACTGTTCAAGTAAAGAATTTTATGCTGACAGTAAATACTGTAAAACATTAGTTAGGTGTATGTCGTAAGAATAGTCTGCAGTGCCAATTTGATTCCTGAGGATAAATGTATGCTTTTCCAGTGTGTGCGAAGAAAAAATTGGGACAATTTATGTACATTGGGGTGCAAATTGTATTTTATATCTTCCTGGGCTGTTGCAGTCAGATTCATCAGTGCTTGCCTTTGTGCACAGCAACATTTATCTTCATAATTCATATCTATCTGCATAGAAGTGTACTGTTTAGAAAATAGAAATCTAAGATTGATTAAGAAATTTCAAAAGATAACTAGAGTACCACAAATGTAGTTACAAGAATTGTAGTTTTTAATGAGACTGATCTGTATAAATGTTGGTAATTGGAAATTTGCCATTGTTGGTTTCAGTAGCTGTTATTTTCCATTTTTCAGTTAAGAGTGGTAATAGAAAGCAAGGAGTTCCAGACCCAAAAAAAAAAAAGCCCTCAAAGTATTGAATGAATGACATAAATAAAACTCAAATATTTCAGTGAAAGACACTCCACTTGGACAGGTTAAAAACCACTCTAATGTGAAAGTTGTGTAAACTCTTAAATATTGGGAGCCTCTCAAGCATTTGAAATATTCACTCTAATACAGTTTATTCATCTTTTCAAGATAATTTCTCCATGTCTTGATGCTAGCTTCCTGCTATTCACAATTGTGAAATTTTTCGTGTTCCTTTCCAAGCACTTAGCAAGAAATACAAATTGTGTGTGCATATTCATCCCTACCCATGTCAGAGGAAGACTGATATCCCTTCTAATTCTGTCACTGACCTCAGAAGGGGAAAAACCAATCTTCAGTGAGTGAAATCTATTTTCTGGTTGAGAGTGTGGTACCAGAATTGAAGCATTGCTTCTCAAATTCTATGGGATAGTGATTTTCCTAGTCAAAAACATAAGTCAGAGCCCAATTCTTCCTTGTCCCTCATTTAGCTATACAAGATGAGAGCTAATATTGGAGGCTGAAGGCCTGATAGAGCTTGCTCAAGACAGTAGGCATAATTCTGTTGTCTTCAATGAGCTACGGCTCAGACCTTAAGGGTTAAAATCAGTCATACACACTGTAAAGGAATAGCAGTTCTTATTCTAGATAAAGCAAACTTTTAGAGTATCAGATGAGCAAAAGTCTTCCCTTCTCTCTTCCATGCCAGAGCTCTGACCTACAGCAACACCACTCAAGGAAGGAAACCTCCAGATTATAGCAGCATGTACATCAGTAATAGCTGCTGAATATTCAACAGGGAGTCCAAAATTCCACATTGTGACCATGTTGGAGAGGGACAGGCTAACTCCTGCCCTCATCGTGTTCTTTTTGGAGGGCCCTACCAGCCTGTTTGCCAAAAGCAATGTTTTGTCCGTTCTCCACTGAGGGTCAAAGACAGCACCTCTCTGTGAGAACTGTCCTTTCTTTTCTCAGTGGGCTGTTTCTTCATCCTTGTGTAAAACATGACCTTGGATCTTGACAGAATAGGTAGATGAACTGTATTCTTCTACAGAAGGACAGTCTGATATATTTGTGTGCATGAAACTCTCATTCCTTTAAGTGGGAAGACAGAAGGGATTCTCTTCCTGCTATTGTATAAAATCTTCCCTGCAGTGAGACTACAAGGCTGTAGAGCTCTGGTGTCAGGCAGTGCAGCTCCTTCTCCCTATTAGGATCACCTGATGGGAGCTTGCTGGGGAAAATTAATGTGGCCTTGTCACCCATTCCTGCCACCAGAAATGCCTGTGGAGAGAGCAAGGCTAATAAAATATGATTTAGGGGTAGATGATTTATATTGTTTTCCCCTAAAAAATGCTTTCAATCTAAGTGTGCTAAAGCTGGAGACCAGAGAATCGTAGAATGGTTTGGGTTGGAAGGGACCTTAAAGATCATCCAGCGTGATGATTAAAGATTATGTCCCTTTCCTCATTTAATGTGCTGCTACAGTCAGGAAAATGGGACTTTCTAGTGGAGACCTGGAGAGGAAAACCTTACTGAAAAAGTCAATTTTTTAAAAGGCTTCTCCTTTTTAAAAAAAGTGCATACAAAAGCATGTACTTGGCCAGATTCTAAGAAGCGTACTTAGACTTACAAGGTTGGTTCCTACCATCAGTCACGGGTTATGTCTCCTCTTAGTGAGAGGAAAGACATGTCCATTGCTGAGGGTATACAAACTCTCAAGCTGATTCTGAGCACAGGAGTGCAACTAAAAATGTCAATTTTTTAGCTGTCTCATGCAGGACAGCTCAAGTCCAGACTGTATATAGCCTAATGGATACAATGCTATCCCTGATTCAATAAACCCTTCCTTGCAGTTCTGCTCCTTTCAGAGCATAGCTTGTGAGTATCTTTGCCTCATATGACCTCATCTTAAGTGCTTCTAAATTTCTACTAGAATAAGAACATATGGACCAGTTTTTCAAGCCTGTAAATGGTAAATGTTAGTTGATGTCTATCAGTGTTGTAACTCTTTTTGAGTTCTGGTAGCTGGTAAAAAAAATTGCAGTTGAATGCTCTCCTTTTAAATAAAGCAATCTATTAAAAATAGCTCTTGCTAGCCAGTTTGGGCATCTGATAAAAAGTCACCAAATACACAGCTATTTACCAGCTGCTCAGAGGTGTCAGGAAGACCAAACAATAGAACACTTGCTGGTTCCTTTTTTTTGATTGAATTCTGGAAAACTTAACAGTTTGAAAGACATGATTTATTACTGCATTACTTCACTTTTATGCCTAAAGGCAGAAGCCAATCAAGCTAGAAGAAACTTAATGCAGAATTTCCTTGTTGCCAGTCAAACTAAAAGAGCCTCAGTGCAGAATTTCCTTTTTATTGGGATTAAAGCAGAATCTTGATATTATTGTATCCTTCAGTCTGGCTAGTCATGGCCCAAATGAAATGCAAGAAATTGCACATTCAGCAGAACTGTCCAGAGGTAGTCTGTTGAAACTGCAGTGTTCAGACTCAAAATCACTTGAGGGAGCAGCTTCTACTCCTCCCCACTCATGGGAACAAAGGGAGCTGGTCAACTCAAACTCTGACTGCAGAAATACTGTCATCAGCTACAGTACATGAGTTAGAATCAGTTCAGCATATCCAGCTGGGAGCTTGGAAACTTCTTTTCATTTTCATGTTGTGAAGCTGAGATGAGAAAACTATTTTCTTGTTATCCTCTAAATTATTTATTAAGCTAAAAATGCACTCTTTTCCTGATAATAATTTGTAGCTATGTCCTAATTATTCATAGCTCAGGTTTACTTTGGATGAAAGCTTCTTTAGCTTGTTTACATGCGGTAGGAGAGACACAAACCACACTTTCCTCTCCCTTTCTGGTGACTTTGATCATGGAAAATCTGTCAAAAGACTGATAGGTAAATATGACAGATGGGTTATATATACCAGACCTTCTCTGCATACATCTAGATTGGTGGCAGCCTACCCTCAAATACAGTGTTTGGAGTTGTGCAGGGAAGGCCAAGAGCTCCTGCAGGAGTCAGGGATGACCCTGAACTAAGGTGAATTAGGTTTCATCCAGCTCTCTTAGTTTCATCCATCTCTCTTCTTAGGTTTCATCATTGAGCTCTGAATTAAGAAAACCCTAATCTGCTCAAATCTGTTCATCAGTGAGTGGTCATATCACTTCCATGCATGGCCTCATAGTCAGTGCTTTTAAGTTTTGAAAATGAGCTGCAAAAACCAGTAAATAACTGCCAAAGTCATGTTTTCAAGTCTAAAAAAATGGTGGTTTCCCTCTGAGTTCAAGTATTAATCTATAACATATGTAGGTAAGTGGGACTGAGTTTAGAATGCTCCAAGACAAAGCATCAGTATGAGACAAGCACATTCAGCATGTCAGAACATGCTGAGGTGGTCGTAGGAAATCAGTAATGCTAATAGGGAGTCTTTAGGCTGAGGATGAAGTTGTACTAGGTAGTACTTGGAATAAATGTACAATACAGTAACACCAGAGCAGACCTTGACACCATGTAGAAATAAAATTGTATGAGGCCTTTTTGCAAATCGAGCACCAAAGATTTCAGGAATGGCACTAGTGCAATGGGAAATGTATTTTGAAAATAATTGAGCTCCTCAGTAGCTACCTACGCCAGTGCGGGAGTTACAATCCAGCAGCTCACAGAAATAGCAGTCTAATGTTCAGAGAGAAATCTGCAAAGGTTTGCTTTGTTATTTTCCAGCAGTAGCATGACTGTATGACTTACACACAGAAAGACAGAGAAAGGTCACTGTCTTGTATCACCAAGCAATTACCAGCTGTGGCCTTGCTGGGGCAATGCAGTGATAGTTCTAATCAAAACTATGCCTGGAGTGAAATCTGGCATCCATAGCAAAATACCCACTGCCTGTAGGGATCAGGGGAGGGAGAAGGCTCTTGCTGGGACCCAGCAGAGACTTCCTTTAACGAGCACCAAGCAGCCTCTGAGTGGGTGTGGGAGGTCCCAGCTCATTCTGGTTCTTTAGTGACCACTGCAGTTGGAGGCATCAGCACCCGCCAGCTGCAGAACTGCGAAGTATCTGGACCACTCGCTCAGGGAGTGAAACATCTTGTTCTGATGAATTTCAAACCCATGTTTCCCAGGAGGAAAAAGTAGTTAAAATATGTTAGCTCTGTTCAAAGGCTAGCAGCTAGTCTGGGTTGGTGTCCTCTTCTGAGGAAAATAGGATACTGTGCAGCAAAGAATAAAAGATTAAAATTTGGGAGATAACTTTAAAAATTAAATTATTTATAGTTTTTTATTTGGGAAATGTTTCTATACTTTTTAGTTTATGTCTCCTGCCATATTGTTCTTCTTGGCACAATTATAGCCTGACAATTAAAAGTAGCACCTTGCAAAGTCTGTATGCTGTATGTATTAAGTTACACTGTTATGTAGTCAGTAATTTCAGAGCACTGAAAAGGTGCTACCAAGTATATGAATCTTAAACATAATTAATTCAACTGAGGACTGCATTCCTTTTGAAATCTCAATCACATTCCTAGTAAACAATGTGTAAAACCCATTATAGTATATCTGTCAACAATTTAATTAAAAAACTTGCCCATGCAATGTTCTTAAGAGGAAATATATTGGGAAATCACTAGCAGAATATTCAGAACAAAGATGCTGTGTTATAGCTTAGTTTATTATGTCCCTCCATATGTTGGTGTTTAATTTGAAACACTCATTAAAATTTAAATTCATTGCCACCAAAAATATCCTCAACAGAGAAAATACAAGTTATGCATTTTTATGTTGTTTGATGATGATACCTTTGCTTTACATTTTTCAGGAAAGGTGGTTTACGGGGAACCTATTGCTGCAAGTCTTGGCACCGATGGCACCAACTACTGGAATAAAGACTGGGCTCATGCTGCAGCATATGTGATGGGACCCCCACTGAGACCAGATCCATCTACTCCTGGTTTCCTCATGAACTTACTGGCCAAGTAAGCAGATGAACAAACAGTGACAGCTGATACCCAAATGCACAGCAAATTTTGTCAGGAGCACATAATAGCAGGCTGATGCTCTGGAGATTTTTTAAGTACAGAATGTTACATTATCAGAAAGGAGAAATGGAAATCACGGATGAAAAATATTTCTGTTTTCATATTTTATTTCTCTGAACCCTTATGGCCTTCTGTCCACACTTGATTTTATTTAATATGTCTTGCCTTGCTCATACTGCAGAAAAAATTGTAACGTGACCAGGAGGACAGTAAGGCTGTAAGTCAGTGGGAAATGTGTAAAATGTGAGGTCACAGCTAGATTTTCTGGGGTTTGTTGTCAGCTGCCTTTTTCACTTGAAATTCAAATGTTACTTGAAAACTAAACCTGCTAACTTCTGAAGGTACATATAAGTTATCCACTTCATAACGTCTGCTTCAGAACGAAGTGGAAAAAGAATCTTTCAGATACCTGCAGTTAACAAGATGTGTGATTTGCTGGTATTTCATGACCAATAAATGTTAACACCACAAAAGGGTTGAATTTGACTGAAGAGCCTGTAAGGGTATGCCTGAGCACTGGATAACTGTTGTGCAGATCCATAGTAATTTCAGAAGTCATGTGGAGTGTCACAGGCTAAAATTGCCCAAAGTGAGGATGAAACCAAGCTGCTTGCTCTGGGCAAAGTGAACAGTCCTCCATTTGTGGGACACCTTTGACATATCCAGAGCAAAAGTGTCAGTGTTGGTGCTTTTTTTCTTCTGAGGGGTTTCTGAAGAGGAAACTGCTTCATAGGGCAACTGGCTGTTACTGTGGAGCCAGTCTTGGAGGATGGAACTGAAGGTAGGCTGGCAGGGCATATCAGTTTTTTATCTTGAAGGATGGATGACTTGATCTATGCAGCCTTACAACAGGTTTTCCTACGTGGTGCTGTCTGGTACATGCTCTGACTCATAATGAACTTTGTTTCTCTGCAGTGGTGACCTATCTGTGACAGGGACTGACAACTGCACCTTTGACATATGCCAGAAAGCTCTGGGCAAAGACGACTTCACAAAAATCCCTAATGGAGTGAATGGTGTGGAAGACAGGATGTCAGTCATATGGGAAAAAGGCGTTGTAAGTATATCAAAATGTCCAAACATAGAGGTAATTGATTTGTCCAATAAAACATAATCTCTCAGCAGTTATTAACTCTTCAGTTTTATCAAGTGTGTTTATCATAGGATAACTCATTCAATTGAAAACGTAACAGTCCGTATTAGCTCTCACTTTATGGTCCTGGAAGATGGAAGAAGATTCTTGGTGCTTAAAATATTTCACTAAAGAATCATTTTTAATGTTTAGCAGTAAGGGATTGCTATTGTTTCAGTGGTACTGCAAGTATATTTCCTTGAAGCATTTTTTTCAATTCATTAAATGAAAGTAAAAGGAAAGAGGTGCCTACAGTTTCAATTCTATTGGCTGTGTATTTTTTCCTCTCTGATCTCTCTCAAACTTAGCCACTGGAGGTGTTTCTGCATTGGTGTGCCTGTCAGCTTCTAATTTATGTTTTAAGAAATGCTTCTCTAATGTGTGGCTTAGCCATGTGATAAGATGAAATGGGCACCTTCATGTCCCACTGACTTCAGATTCTCACTACCAACACAAGAATGGTCAGTGCTTCTCAGATAATGTCTGATGAGGGGGAAGGTAAGGAAATCTCTTGAAGGATCTGCTGCATACTGGGTGTTATGATTGCTCTGGCTAATGCAAAACTATTATGTTCTGGAAGCTCTAGTTCTATTTAATATTAAGTTTTCTTGCAGTAGTGACGTCATGTTGATAATGCACTGTGAAGCATATTCATTTGTCACAGTGTAATCACCTACTCACACACTTGGTAAGAATGGGGTTCATGATGTCTCTTGTTTATCTGTATCTGGGATTCAGCTCCCGTTGGTATGTACAAAACACACACACTTGTGCCTATACTCACCTGTGGCACAGCTCTAGTGAGATTTTTTTATGGTGTAAACTGAAATCTAGTTTGTGGTTTGTACGAAACTGAGACATGAAAGTGTTCATCAGTGCTGCTTTTGAACAGTGCATCCTGTTGGGCAAGACAATTTTTAAAAAGTTCTTCGACTGACAATATCCTCCCTTTTTTCACTTGTAAAATATCACATAGCTGTGAGAGTTTGTCTGAACAGCTTCCCTCCCTCCCCACATGCCATTACTTAGAAGAACAGTGTTCACCATTTTCATTATACTTTTCTTCTCAGATGACTGCTCACAGGCCACCATAAACATGTTTTTATGACATTCTGATTCCTAGACTGACCTATGCACAATATTACTGCCAGTGTAGCTGGCTTTCCAAACAAACAACAGTCATGGAAGCTGGATCAAATTAGTTACACAGCAGTGGACAGTCACAAGACACAAGTATATCCATTGTTATTTGCTATTTTGCTGAAGTGTCACATCAGCAAATCTGTTTTTTATACTACTTGATTTCAACATTTACTGAGCACTACTCTACTCTGTGTTATTGCTAAAGAAATTTGCAAATCAGTTTTCCTATACTACACATTGTGCCTTGCCTTGCCATTACCCCCCTTCTAGACTCCCCTTAATACTGTCTCACCATTTTCCAAAACCTAGATACTTGAGAGATGTTATGTTTCCTGAGGAAATTGCTGAGCAGGACTACAGATTTAAAGCCAGCTAAAACATTTGATTTCATTTGACTTGTGACTGGATCCACAGGGTATTTGGTTTAAAGTTGTCTTTTTTTTCTCTTTGCTGTGGGATAAAGTAAGCTAAAGTTACTGTATCTAGTGAAAGTACATTGCATTATGGGCATCTGAGACAAGTAGTTATTTTTACTTCTAAACTCTTCAGTATGACATTTAAAAAAATTGATGTGATGTCACTCATCCTAGCTTTTTCAACAAGAAGAGCATTGTTTTCATTCCTTGTTTAAAAAAGTAATGAGTTTTCTTTTGCGTACGCTCTTGCAGCACAGTGGAAAAATGGATGAAAACAGATTTGTAGCTGTTACTAGCACAGAGGCAGCAAAGATCTTTAACCTTTACCCAAAGAAGGGGAGAATTGCTGTGGGCTCTGATGCTGACATCGTCATTTGGGATCCTAAAGCTACAAGGTATGTATGGGAAGGTATTTCTTGGCCTCCCCCTCCCCCCTCATCCCCCATCCAGCTTTTCTGCAGGAAAAAAGAATCACAGAGCCTTTGTACAACAATCAGCCTTTGGGTGAGATTATGGTGGTTTCAAATAGCACCTTGCATGAATTAATTACAGGATTTTGTCTCGCACAATAGTGTGTGTAAGGAGAGATCTTTGATCTCTAGATGGATTAAAAAACATTCTCTCTGATTGCTGACCAAGTGCAAAAATTAAAAAGTCTGTACATTATGCAACCAGGGCTTGGTATCCTAGGAGTAAAAATAACCTCTTTGGGATTTCAGAGCAACTCTTTTTAGTGCTGGAGTATGTTTGAATTCCTCCCACTGCAAAGGGCAGGGAGAAGAACCTGCTGCAGCATGACCCATTACAAACTTGTGTTTTGAACTTACAGCTGCTTAAAACCTGTTCAAAGGCGGCTTGAACTTATTTCTGAAGCTCAATCTGTTCATGCTTATGCTTTTATTTAAGGAGTCTTCTGATTGTATGCACAGTAATTCTGCTAGAATAGAGCTTGTTGTACCAACAGGCGCACAAACAGTGTCCTGGTGTCTCACCCTGCACGACTTGATACCATGGTACATTTTTGCTAGAAGGGGCAGGAAGTGTCTTTCTAGGAGCCTCTGCTCACACAGCATACTGTGCATTACAGCTGATTCCTGTCCTCAGGTATATTCACACCATCAGCCAACCCCATACTTGGGACTCTATATAAATATTTCAGGAATTATGTCTTGAGTCTTGCTCTGGCTCTTGTGCCCATCCTGATCTTGTTTAAACTGCCTGGAAATGGTTTGGCAGCTGTCTGTCACAGAGCCAGATCACCTGGGGAGTTGTCTCTTGGTTGAGATGCCACTGAACTCTGTGAGTGCATCTCCACTGTTCCAGTGCTGGGCAGGGTAACTTAAATCTGCAGGAGATGTAACAACCAAGTCTTACCTCTGGCCACCTGTGCACACAGCAGCAGCAGCAGGTCAGGAAGTGTTCTGGGGTGGTGGTTTTCTTCATGGGCTCAGCTCTAGTGAGCAGTATGACTGTACAACTGTGCTTTCAGCCTTTGATTTTTGAAAAGAAAAAAGCTGAAGACTCTGTTAATGGTGTAGGAAAGTTCTGAAACATAACTGGACATGTCTGATTTTGGCAGCCAAATAGATAACACGCTGCCCCCTGCTCACCCCTGCCCAATCCTAGATTTACCTTACACAAACAAAAGTCTTTTGACCAGTCTTCTGGTGTTTTTAATTTTTGGTAATGTAATTCTCACTCATTTCAGTATATTAATGAGTAGCAAAAACATGTGAAAGTGTGAAGAAAAGTCTTCTGTGTTTTAAGCTACAATATTTGAGGATATGGAGGTTGCTATTCAGAAGTCCCACAAAAAAAACTGGCAGCACCAGCAAAAGAAGTTTCAGGAGTGTCAAAAACCCAAATAAATATAGAGGCCTGCCCAGTGCTGGGTCAGGGAGATTTTCATGTGCATTATACCTTCTGGCAGGTTGAGCAAGCATATTTTGAGATACCAGCACTGAGCTACTTCAGGACAGTGAAGTTATGAACTCTGATTAAAAAAAAAAACCCTGAAGGATTGTTTCCTCAACTGTCTTCTGCTCTGCCTGGGGACAAATGAATCTAGAAGGATAGCAGAGTTCTGACAAGGTTCTCAAGGTGCTTCGTCAGCTCCTGTAATTATTTATCTTTTTTGCCTCTCAGACATTCCTTCTGCTTCCCTTCCCTCTCTCCTGAGTGCTCTAATTGCCTTTTCACCCACTGCAGCTGTGAAGGTGCAGTTTTTCTTTAAGTATTTTTTTTAACATTTAAACTGTATTTTCTTACTGAGCACACTTATTTTAAGTTCAGCCAATATTTTTCTTTCTGATCTGGTACTGTTCCCATTGTTTATCAGTTTGGCTTTGCTGGGAATAGTCTCTCTGCGGGTACAATTGTGTGAACTATGTGAGTAAGTATAAATAAATCTCACTGGAACTTGTCTATTAATTTCACCACAAATCCTGAAGAGGGCATAAACAGCCCAGCAGAAAAAAGGGATCTAGCTAATGGATTTCAGCCATTTAAGATATTACA
Organism: Lycocorax pyrrhopterus obiensis; assembly: GCA_014706295.1. Lineage (NCBI taxonomy): Eukaryota > Metazoa > Chordata > Aves > Passeriformes > Paradisaeidae > Lycocorax > Lycocorax pyrrhopterus. The sequence goes on along the minus strand of JACSVZ010000002.1, from coordinate 133,015,951 downwards.
CAAGGCGCAGCCTCGTGTGCTTTTTTGATTCTGGGGAGTGATTTTCAATTTCATAATAGGCTTGTTCCTCTTTCTTGCTAAGTTCTTCCTCTTTTGTGCATGACTTTTTTTCTTGTTTGCAACTCTAAGTCTTGTAAGGGGGAAATGCAATTTTCCAGTTCTGGCTTGAGGTTGTTTTGCTGTAGTCTTGAAATACTGACAGATACCAGCCCAAAGAGTTAGACAATTGCTGAATATTGCTGTGAGGAATTGGCATTATCACAATCTGTCAGAGGCAGTCTACACGGAAGATTCTAGAGTCATTCAGAAAGGTAGTGCAGCTCTTCAATACAAAAAACTTGTATCCCTACAACATCAGCTGCATTTCCCTGCCCACCTCATTGCACAGTAACAACATGTTGGGTGCTATCTGAGCATTCAGGATTTTTTCTTTCCAGGTTACAAAACCCTCGGGAATTCAATGTGACAGCTCTGCAAGCTGGAAGCAATTGCAATTTAAGGTTCTGCTTCCAGCACTCTGCTGCTCTAGCTGAGGCTTTCCTTTTAAGGGTCAGCTTCACTGACTGGCCTATTTCTGTAGCATTTTCTGGTGATTTCTGAAAATACTGTATCAACAATTATCACATTTGCTACCGTATTTAAAAGCATCTGAATACTGTTTTTTGCAGAGCTGCATGACAGCAAGCATTATTGGGAAGAAACGTTAAATGTACAAGTTGGTTAGAAACTGAATTACAAAAGATGTGTTGTGAATCCTGCCGAAGTAGATCTTTTTGTTGGCTTCCTCATACTTATTCCATTCATTAAAGAACACATAAATACGAAAGGGATCTGTTGGTTTATTGCAAGCCATGTGCTACCAAATATCGTATTGCAGACCTCAACACCCTCAGCATCCCAAGTACAGTCTGTGCAAACAGGATTGTTCTGTGAAAGCTCCTTGGGAAAATGCATGTAGGCAGCAAAAGTGTAATCACTGTACCACCTTATTTTAATCTGTGCTTTGATCAAGACTGTTCACTGACTTATTTCAGCTGCACACAAATAATACAAAAGCCCAAAGGCTGTGAAACAAAAGCAACTGTAAAGACTTTTTCAGGAGGAGAGAGCGAAGTAAGGGAAAGGGAATTTCACCTGTCAGCAAGTCAGCGTCCTCTATAGCTGATGCCTTTAGCTATTTGAAAGCAAGCAAGAGTATAAAATCTCTAGGGTTTGTTTCAGCAAGGAATCTAAATACTGCAATACTCAGTTCAGGCAGTGAAAAGAGCTGAACATCCCTAGTGAAGGAGGGGCAGAAGGTTCTAAAGAACTCATAAAGAGACATCCAGCTCCCAGCAGATATTAGGGCTCAATTAATTCACCGTAGCCTGTTGGAGCCTCGCAAGTAAACTCTGGATCAGGTCCCAAAGGCAAGATCAAACACCCGTAAGGATAAAAAACCTGTCTCGAATAGAGTTTAACTTTCTGAGTCCAGCCACTTCATTATGACAACATTCAAATTGGGAAGCCTCACTCCCCAGGGTTTTTCCCTCATTAAATATAGCTGAAAAGTTAGATACTTCTGATTGCAAAGGCAGAGCTGGCTGTGCAGGTAGCACCATCCTCTTTGGGCTTTGCTGGAGCGGCCCTCTTTGGCAGGCCCAGCTGTGCCCCATGTGTGCTGGTGGAGCTGGGCTCAAGCTCTGAGCCGGGCAGTGGTGGCTGCAGCCCCGGTGTTCAGCTGCCGGACTGGGGCCCCTGAATGGGGGAAGCCTGAGGTGAAGATGGCAGGGGGGAAAAAGACAGGTTGCTCTGTAATCCACCTGCCTGGTATGACACAGGAAGATGTGTTGTCTAGTTTGTCTCCAGTATTTTTGCATTTTAAGGGAAACAGTGACTGGATGTGAATCAGCAAGAAGTCAGAGTTCTCCTGTCTGCTGGCATATGTTACCTCAATGCCTTTGCTTGCGTGTAGATATGTTCATGGCTAAATCTTCTGCATTTGTTAGAACCAAAATCTGCAGCCTATGTCTGTCTTATTTGTAGTCAAGTCTTCAGCCTCAGAGACTTAAGTGGGGACGTTACAACATTTATGCACTCTGCCAAGTAACTGCCTGTAATTTTTAGTAACAAAAGGGAGGAAGAAACCAAGATGTTAGCGGAAGATTAGAATAAATAATGCTGCAACTGTCTTACTCTTTTGATGAATGAGCATGATTTTGAATGCTGAGTATATGGATAACTGCATCTAGTCACAATGAGACAAAATGAAATAATGTGGCGTACAAATATCTATGCATAGGACAAGTATGTTCTGGCATTTTCAATAGCCCCATGTTCTTTTGCATAAGTGAAAGCGTGTGCATGCACGAATGTACACTAATTCACCAGAATCCTGCCAAAGACCTCTTATGTCAAATTAAGAAAATGGGGAGAAAAAAGCAATAGGCACAAATTAAAATATAGGAAATTCCATTTCCGTGGGAAATAATATTTTTTTTCTGTGATGGTGATCAAGGTTGCCCATAGAGCTTGTGGATCTCCCTCTTTGGAGGCACTTAAAACCCAATTTAACATGGCCCTGAGAAACCTACTTTGGCTGACCCTGATCAGAACAGAGGGCTTGGAATAGATGATCTCCAGAGATACTTTCCAGCCTCAGTGACACTCTGGTTCTGTGAACTGTAACAAGATAAGCCTCTCTGAGAGTGCGTGATGTACGTTTCCCTAGTAACTCGCTGTTTCCAGAATGTCACTTGGTCTCTTTAGAGAAGTGAATCTCAGAAATGTTACCAAAAAATTTAAATCTTTCTTTATTTTCTCCTTACATCATTTTGACTTTTTTCCCTTGTAAACACTTCAAGATTCTCTCTAGTCATTGAATAGGCTAATTTGTGTTTTCCTCTTTTTGTATGCTTTTCTGCAAGCTGATTTCTCGTTACTGCTTCTCTCCTGCCCACAGTTTTTCACAAATGTTCACTTCCATCCTGTAACAGCTTGGAGCAATTGGTAGGACCAGACTGGATAGTATTGTTGACAAATGAGCTACTTACCATAATTAAAAAATTATTTTGTTATCATTCTCTACCCCCCTTAAAATGATGAATTTTAGGAGATTTGGCTGCGTGAAATAAAGATCCCATTCCTTCAGATAAGTCACTTTGATCTGATGCTCCCAAACATTAACTTCCTGCCTCTTCTTGCATCTGTTTTTGTCTACAAATCTTCTCAATTCTTATGGCCACTCAAAAGTAATGTTTATTGAAGGTGTTTTTTAAGAGTCTAGGAACACAACTTTATGAATAGTTGCCTGTATATATTTCTATATGCAATTATTATAATTCCTTAATATAAAGTAGGCCATGGGGTTTTTAATCCACATTATAGGGTTATAGCTAGCATTTTTACACACGGATTGTTAGAATTTCTTATTTTTCCTCTCTTTTCTTTTTCCTGTTCTTTGCTTTTCTTTTTAATAAAACTCTTAATTATCATTATGAATGAGTGATGACTCAGAAAGCACAGAAAGGTGAAAAATTTATTTTCTCTAGATTTTAGAAAAGCAGGTTAACAATATGTAGAGTTCAAAAGCATCTGAAAGTGATGAGAAGAGGCAACTCACAAAGGCTGATACTGTCCTCAGCAAAGTGGCATTTGTCACCTACCCCCACCTCTAAAAAGCTCAGAGATACTGCACTGTTAAGCACTGAGAGAAGTTGCTTACAGCTCAAATACTCACTCCTACATAAATTGGTTTTCTTTGGCAGCTGTCAACAAAGCAGTTGTTTTCAATGACAGACATTATTACTATTTCTTAAATTAAGTAGTTAATTGATTATATAATAAGTGTCCTCCCTTTACTGAGATGTTTAGCAGCTATTCTTGCCTAAGGGCTGTCGTCTACAGCATTCCTTCATATTCCTGTGTCTGAGAGTTTTAAAGAAATCTGGGTGAGATATGAATCCATTTCCATTGAATGTAATTACATTCTTCGTTTGCTTGCTTATGTAACCTTGAAAATTAGAGGGATAATACTCATGGCAGTCAAAGTTTTGGTTCTAGGGCTGATGTATTTTCATGTCCTATGCATTACGAAACGTAGAAGATCACTCTAATTTTTAATGGCTTCCCTCCATCCATATCCCCCTCCTGCCCACCTGTAACTCACTATTTACTGTTTCAATCTCTGACTGAGGCATAGACATGTTTGTTGAGATGAAAACTGGTACCTCTAACTCCTTAACAAAGCTTTAGTTCATAACTTGAGCTGACTACCTGTATAGTCTTGACTTTCACCCTATGTGTTGCATTATCTTATCTGCTCCTCTTTTCTAAGTTTCAAGCTGCAGTCTGTAGTTTATTTAGTTAAAATATTCTAGGAGTGGCTGTAAAATCCTTTCTCACATAGAACATAAACAAATACTGTTCTACTAGTCACTGGATCTTCACACAGTTAGAGGAAATCTGTCCGTTTTTCTTGGACTAAATCACTCTTTGACTCCAAACTAGTTGGACAGAAATAAGGTGTTGAAAAAGGACAATTTCAGAAGCATGTCTTCCTCTTTGGTATTAGAGGAATGGCAGTGTTTATATTAATAGCTTTAAATTTCTTTGCAAGCCAAGTGTATCAAAAGCAGCTGAAGTGAACTGCATGGAAGCACTGATTTGAGTAGGAGCAATACAGGAGCAGATGTCTTTACAGTATCCTCTTTGTAGAGGAGAGTGTTCTTTTACATGTCGAAGTAATTGTTCTGATCTCAGTCTCCATTTAAGAAAAATGGTTTGAAACAAGAGCCACTGTAATTTATAAGCAGAATTTGAGAATTTTACAAATTTTATCTAAAAATACAATACAATTTTTTGAAACCTGGATTCAGAATCTGTTGTCATGATGAGTAATTCCTTATGTCAGGCATCATTTAGGATGCTGGAGACAGCTGCGAAGTTGTACTCTACTATGGTGACAGTCTTGGTTTCTTGGATTATTAGTAGGTTACAACTGTTTTTGCCATTAGCTGAGAGCAAACATCAGAATTTTGCTAAGCTGCCTGCTACTGAAATTGGTGATACAGCTGTAAACAGTCTGTTGCATAAGATTGCTGAATTGTGATGTTCAGACCCAAACAGACCATCTAGTTCTGTTTTAGTTGGTTGCTTGCTTGCTACCTGAAACTTTCACTGACATTGACAATGTCAGAGAGTTAAATCACAGGCAAATTTTGGTGATTTCCATCAGGGAAAATGTACTTCACCTTCAGAAAGGGCAGCATGTTTCAACAGAAGAGTTATAAATGAGTTCCATAGAGGTTTGTTGTTGAGACAAGCTCTGGAAATGTATTTTGTCATATTGCAAGGTTTCGATGTACAAATGGATATTACTTTTAAATGTGCCAACTTCTATTCGTTTTATATCTTTAAATGAAGGACGTACTTTCCTCTGAGGCATGGTTACCTCTAGTGATCCTGCTCTAGCACATTTAAACAGCTCACATGTTGATGAAGGATCTTGTTTATTATTCTGTGTTTCCTCAAATTACCTTCTCCATTTTTCTGTTCGTGTCCCGGTACTGTTGTGCAAATAGATAGGCTATATAATCAGAGAATGCTAAAGATAATTATATTACAGTTGTTCTTACTTACTGTTCTAGCAATTGGACCCATAAGGGTAATGCAATAAGCTAAAGGAATATGTTCACAAACTCCATATAGGGCTATTGTAACATCCATGGATAAATTTGTTTGACAGTATTCAATAGGACCAGTGAAAAAAAGAGAGGTTTGACTTTTCCCAACATGAATCTACAAGGTGATGCTGATATTGGTGAGCAGGCATGCACATGTTTTCTGTCCAAGGTGTGCTGTATAAGGCAAAGTTTTTATTCCTATGGGCAGATTGGTCATAGACAGTATTTACATATATACAGCCTTTGAAATGCCAGTTATCACCAAGATTTAAGTGTAGCCCTTAGCAGAACCAATTTCTCTTAATTCAACAGAATGATATGAAAGGAAAACTAAGTATCTTTCCATGAATTCTTTTTTTTCCTCTGTATAAGTAATCATGTCAAATATTTAATATGATTAATTTTGAAAATGGCCATATTTCAAGTAAGATACAGATTTTTTTGTGATTTTCTCATTTTGATGAGGATATTGAATAAAGTTTTAGAAAATTCTTCTCCAAATTGATCAATATTTTAATCTATTAATATTTCATATTGCTTTTGACTTTGATAATTCCTTTGCAAAAAGATGTAGTCTCTGGAAAAATATGAATGCATGTATGTGAATTATAATATATGCATGATAGACTTTTGACTGCGTGAGCACCCATACTGGAAAAAGCCCGACTGGCAGCCAAAAGCATGAAGCTTCCTTCTTTTCAGAAACGATGAATGACAGTAAAAATATAAACTCTCCAAATAATATATATAATCTGTAGATTGGATACAGGAAGTTAATAAAATAATTAACTGAAATTCAAAATTCTTTTGACCAGCTGTAGTTACAGTACATAGTAAGTAGCTCAGTAGGGAAAATAGACAATAAAGGAAGTATACACACCCTGTACTTCCAGATAGTAATGTCAGCTGTAGCATTGGCTCTGCCTTTAAAGTAGCCAGTTAGGGTTGGAGAAATTGTCTAGAAAAATGGAAATCATATAGAATGAGGTCTACATATACACAAAGCAATAATACCATCATTCAAGTGAGTACTGTTGAAGTCTGAAATTATAATTTACTTAATTCCCTTGGAGGAAAGGTATGTAGCAGTGTGATGTCATTATTTTTTAGCAGCACTGAGATATTTGGGCCGTCAGTCATTGAATCAATCCAGCTCACAGTAAGCATTTCCAAAAATCATTACCATCTACTGACTTCCGAATGAAATGGTCTTTGTGTTATTTGTGAGACTCAATATTTGAAACATTGCAGCCGTGCTTTTCAAATTTGAAACTGCAAGTCATTCCAGCTAAAAGGTCAGAGCTTTTTCTGATCGAATTGTGCATAGATATTTGCTTGACAAGGCAAAATGAAATCATGTTATCCAAAGAAAATATTACAGCCTGATTTTTTTCCCACTAATCTCTTTTGTAGTGGAAAATTTTGCATTTCAAGGCTGCTGAGTTCTGTCCTTTTGACTCCCCCTTCATTCTTTTGAAATGCAGTTACTGTTCAATGAAATGTTATTGTGCTATCCTATTTTTACAGCTGCTCTATGATGTACTGTACAGTGTTGTAGTTAAATAACATTGCTAAATTTTTTTCTTATATCAATTTATCAAAATTTTATAATGAAGTAAAATGCAAGGATCATAGTAATTTTGTGCATTGTTTTGTAAACACAGGACAATATCTGCAAAAACACATCACCAGGCAAATAACTTCAATATATTTGAAGGAATGGTCTGCCATGGCGTTCCAGTTGCGACAGTTTCAAGAGGCAAAGTGGTTTATGAAGGCGGAGTTTTCAATGTCACAGCAGGAGAAGGCAAATATGTCTCCCGTCCACCATTCCCTCCATATGTCTACAAACGAGTCAGGCAGCGGGAACAGGTTAATTAAACTAATAAATCTCTGAAATGCCTTGTACAACATGAGGATAACTAGCTCTTGGGAAGAGAAGTTTGAGTATTCAATGGTAATTTTCTGTACTAATCAAAATATGCCAAGGTGGGAGGAAAGGAAATGAAGGACTCAATTTTTATTGCTCTTTATCTTACAGAAAAATATCATAGACTAGTTCCTGCTCTTACAAGTAGTCTGTACAGCTCGTGAACTAAGCCTCAGTACTTTTAAAAATAAACATGTCCTACTTTCAATAAAAGTGGACAAAGTTTTTCTTCTGAGTAATCTAACTGCTACATTTCATCACTGATTTCACTGAAAATCAGAGAGCCTAAATATCATATGCAAGAAGAAATCTTGCACCAATGAAGAAATCAAAAATTTTCTAACTCTTTCATGGATCAAATATTTTGAGCTAAACCCTGCAGAGTTGAACATTTTGCTGTCTTCCAGCAAGAATGTGTTAACAGCTGAACATGTGCAAAGGGCACTGCTGGGCCAAGCAGGATAGCTCTGTTCAAGCTTTTGTTCTCTTCTATTTTTTAAAGAAAAATATTTCAAATACATAAAGCTTGAATTTTCAGTGTCTATTTACTGTGCAAGCATTCATGATGCTTTTGCATCCTTAGTGTATTGTGAGCAGGATTTTCAGAAGCACACTAAGCAAGTACATTTTAAAATCACCACCTGAATTAGTGGGATTCACTGCAGGATCTAAAAGTTGAATCAGACTAGCATCCTTGTGAAATAAGGCCCATTGAAATGCCCCCAAGATAATTCTGTATATTTCTTTCTGCTGTTGTCTTGATGGACTGAGAAGGGCATGTAAAAGTGGCTGAATGACGCTTTGCTCCAAAGACCACAATTACACAGGAGGCAGTGAGCTGCCTGCAAGTTCATACACATAATGCAGTATCAAAACCAAACTAAACTGAAATTTCTAAGAAATTTGATAATTACACAATTCTGAAAGACTTCCAGGAATATGGTGGTTTTCATTTCCCTTCAAAGCTAGAGAGAATTTTCCCTTAACCCAAATATCAGTTGCAGCACGTCTTCAGAAGTGATCTTTCAACCAGCTCAGCCTCCTCTAGCCAGCAGCTGGAATAGTGGGTGATAGATACCCAAACAAGGCACAATTTGCTTTGTTTCGTTGACATTTATTAACCTCTCTTACCTGATGTGTTAAAAACATCGCTGGAAAATGTGAATACTCTAACAAATAGAAGAATCCATAACATGAGGTGGAACATGTTAAGTTGCTTTTTTAAAAAATGGATTTAGAATTGGCTTGTTACAGTGTTGAACAGATTTAGCCACCCAGCTCCTGATGAAAGCTGGGAACTGAACAGTTTAATCCCAGTGCATTACATAGAAAAATGGATTATCATAGGACTTCTATTTCAATTTTGTCCAATTAGCAATTGCAAGAGAAGACAAAATAGTGAAAGATTTAAAACATTTTATTGCAGGTATCTCAACCTGTTCCTGTCAAGAGGGCACCATATACAGGCATGGTCTCAGGAACATCCATCATGCGAAAATAACAGGCTCATTCCCCAGTTTTGGCTGTTGCAGGTAACCATCTCTTTTGGTTGGTGAAAACTACTTAATGCTTCTCCGAAACTTCAAGAAAACAAACGTGCAGTAGGTTGTCTATCTGTTGACAGGCTTGTCTGAAATAAGCCCTCTCAGAAGCTGGGTTGTCTTGGTATCTGTAAATTTGATGAAAAAGTGTGGCAGTCCAGGTATGGAGAACCTCATTTTGATTGGAACCTCATTTAGAAAGTTCAGTTGAAAGAAACTGATGGAGTCTAACTGCTAGACTGAGACATGGATATGAAGGCCCATCCAGTTAGCAACAGAAGAACAAAATGAAGGATGAATATTTGACATGCAACTTGACAAAAAAAAAAAAACCAAAATCACAAACAAAACCAGCTAGATATGAAAAACTAAATTTGTTAGTGTCCCTGTGTTACAGGGACACTAACCCCCCAACAAATGTGCTGTTTGGGTTAAGCTGACAGATTTGTTTTGCAAAAACAAAAGTTGTCTTCAGGAAAAGAAAAGGCTCCAGGGAGACCTTAGAGCAGCCTTTCAGTACCTAAGGGGAGCCTGTAAGAGAGCTGGAGAGGGATTTTTTACAAGGGCATGGAGTAGTAGGACAAGGTAGAATGGCTTTACATTGAAAGAGAAAATAGGTTTAGATTAGATATTAGGAAGAAATTCTTTACTGTGAAGTTGGTAAGGAGCTCGAACAGGTTACCCAGAGAATTTGTGGATGCCCCATCTCTGGAAGCATTCAAGGCCAAGTTGGATGGATGGGGCACTGAGCAGTCTGGTCTAATGGAAGGTGTCCCTGCCCATGGCAGAAGGGCTGCAAGTAAATGATCTTTAAAGTTCCTTCTAACCCAAGCCATTCAGTGATTTCATGAATTGCTGCCGTCAGTGCCAGCAGTGTTTGAATTAGTGGGAGCTCATCACTGCTAGCAGAGGAGTAACACCCAGCATCTCCCCTTCCCTCCTCTCCAGTGTTCACAGTGTGTAACTTGGTTATTGACAGTCCTTGTATATGCCCTGGTGCTTGGCAGATCTTTCTGTGAGCTGATTTCCTTGCTAAGCCAGCAGAAATCAATTAGCCTTGTTTTCTGGGTTAGTTTTTTGTTGCCTTGGTGAGTTGAAGTGTCTCTTAGAAGGTCTTAAAATCAAGAATCAAACACGGTTAGAAGGGAAAAAGGGATTTTACCTCTATATTTATTTTAAGGATCCTTAGGTGCACCACGTCCAGGTCAAATGCACCTCAATGCACACAGCAATGCACACCCCCAAAAGATCTGGTATAACATTATAGGTCTTACTAATTAGCATATCTATCAAAGATTCCCCAATGAGAGGCGCGAGTGAGCCCCCCTCCCCGAGGAACCTTCCCCTGGATGGTTCTATCTTAGTTTACAGAATGTGTTCTGGAGAGGACCTTGGTGTCTGGGGCTTTCTGATCCCTAACTACGAGACTTCTAAGATGTTTAGTCTCCTAGCTTGATACATGTCGCTGTTTTCCCCATGGACGAGTAGAGAAACTACACGAAGTCCAGGCTCAGGGATCAATGGAAGAAGAAGAAGTTTAATGAATTTTCGGAAGACTTTTATATGTTAGTTCACAAAGTGTATTAAGTGGCATAAGATAATTGGCTTTCGCCAACCACCCCCTAAGGGGATTGGTCAAGTTCTAAGACACCCATCTCTGAGTGTTTTTCCAGTTAGAACCATAACAATTCTACCCAAACAATCCGCACCTGCAAGAAGTTTACAAAACGGTAACATTGTTTTTTCTTGCTTGCATGGGAAAGAAAGAACTCTCACAAAAATGCTGCAAAGAGCTGAAGAAATTCTCTGCCAGAGTTTTTCAGCATCCATAGATACATAAGTCTAAGAATGTAGGCTAAAAAACACTAAGAATACAAAAGCTATAAAAAGATATATAAAAGGGGTATAAAAGAAAAGGCAAAAAAATCATCATGGCATCAGAAGAACCTAGCAAAGATCAATGCAGTGCAGCATATGGGTGGGGTGAGGCAGCTGGGGACAAGGACTAGTGACAGCACCTCACTCTCTAACTGTTTAACAAGCAGAAGACATGCTTCAGGAAAAGGTCAAAACTGGGTAAGTCCTTCAGCAAGCACAGTTGAGCCATGATGCTGCTGTGTGCCAGCTGCAGCTGAAATGATGTCTGCTACAGCAGGGGAGTTGATAAATATGGGTTGGGGGAACAGTGAGCGACAGGAAGCATGACAAAATCCAGGCTGAAGTTTTGGGTCCATATGTGTACCAACAATGAGATCAGCTAGTTTGAGAAATGATTTCCCAATAGATGAACAGAAAGCCCCAGTATGCACCTCATTTAAAATGAGTCTGTTCTTAGTGCTAATTAATATGGGACAGGAACAAACCTGCAATGGTAGGAAGGTGAAATTAGCTTTTCCACATTTCATGGTATCATTCCTTTAAGGCTACCTTACAGTGAACCTCATCCAGGGCATCAGTAGCAGCAACAGAGCACAGTATCCTATTTGTTTTTCTCTGCCATAAGGGAAAAGCTTTTCTAATAGAGAGGACTAAAGGCTAAAGCTTCAGTAGAGTGAGGGAGCAATAATCATTCTTTCTAGCTCCTAGCAGTCCTTCTCCATTATTACCTCTGAGTGAAAAATTGCAAAGAAGAGATTTTCTTTTGAAAGATGATATCATATTGTCTTTTTCTTCTCTGTAGATAAAAGCAAATGAAAATGACCTTGCTGCCCCCACCAGCAGTGCCTTCTGGGTCCAGCAATCAATCCACAATCAACTTATCAAGAGCCAACATGAAACAACAGTAACCAATAAGCATTATATTTGGGTTCCTACATAAAATTGTCCTTGAAATTTCTCTTTGAAAAGACTTTTGGTATAAGAATTGGAAAATTCCTTTTAGAAAATGGAGTAATAATAAAAAAAATAACTACAATTACAATGTGGCAACAGCTCTGTACATTCTTAAAAGTATGTAAGTTTTGGGATGGTATTTCTTAATGTTTATCTTCAAAAGGTATCAGCTAGCCAATAAAGTAAAAGCAATAAACAATGATGTTTAAGCACATTTTTTAAACTTCTACTCTTTTGGGTCCCAGGAGATTAATCCTAATTGTCTAATTCTATATGTTAGGAAGACCCCTATTGTGCTTGGCAATGCAGAGAGTTCTGAGAGCAGATGCTGAATTTTATTTTTTAATTTTCCCTATCTGGAAGGGGTCAGTACAGAAATATGCTGATTCAGGAGAGCACTCACTATTTTGGAGCTGCTGCCACATCTCCATGTCACTGTCTTTAAAGAACTTTATATGTTTTGTCACTGCCATCTGTACCACCAAGCATTTTTTGGCGGGTTCAAGTATTTCCTTTGTTGCACCCTAGGCAAACCTATGCGAACCATACTCATGAACTCACCTACAGTATTAGTTTGTGTTCTGGCTTTATGGAGAGACACATACCCATCACCTGAAGGCTTATGAAATGAGATCACCAGAGAAAAACATAATGCATTAATGTCAAAAAAGCTTTTTAACTGTAAATGTGAGGTTTTTTCCCAATGTAACTAATACTTTGGTTTTTGTAGGATAAGATTCCTAATTAGCAAAAAATCTCTTTTGCTCAATTTATCTGATTTCCCTTTTCAGAGGTTGTTGTACTTTTAGAAGCATAATTCTGCTACCATGTCTAGACATATTTTGGTTTGGAGAATTTGAATGTTGTTTAAAGTTGCACTTTCATATTTAATAGCTCTTCTTTATAAGCAGGTGTCACTGGGAAAAAAATTAGAGAGTGGTTTAATCCCAGCTGGCAGCTAAGTACCACACAGACACTCGCTCAATTTCCCCCCAGTTAGGTGGGGAAGAAAATCAGAAGAGTAAAAGTTAGAAAATTCTTAGGTTCAGATAGAGACAGTAGTAGGTAGAGCAAAAGCCATGCACACAAGCAGAGCAAAACAAGGAATTCACCCTCCATCATCAGGCAGGTGTTCAGGCATCCCAAGGAAAGCACTCTGAATGTCCCCCTTGCTTCTTCCCCCAGTTTTACATGCTGAGCATGAGCACGTGGGTATTCCAGGGTATTCCTGGGGTCAGTTGAGGTCAGCTGTCTTGGCTGTGTCCCATCCCATCTCCTAGTGCACGCCCAGCCCTCTTGCTGATGGGATGGGGTGAAAAGCAGAAAAGTCCTTGGTGCTGTGTAAGCATTGCTCCTTGATAATGAAAACATCCTTAAATCATCAACACTGTTTCCCGCACAAATCCAAAACATAACCCCACATTAGCCACTGTGAAGAAAATTAACTCTACCCCAGCCAAAAACAGCACAGAGAGAAATGAGGCCAACACAGAATCACCTGTACAGTGAGTTGACTGTCCTATGTGTAGAAACAACGTAACCTGTACTTCTGTGCAACCCACAGGCCAAACAGGCACAGAAAGTGCTGCATTTTAAGACATACACATTAAACATATGATAATTACTAATATTTTTGACAGTGCAAAGCAGACTTGCAGTTCCTGCTATATTCACAGGCATACAGTGATGTATGAGCTTGTATGAAAAACAAACTCCTATTAGGTCAGTAGTTCTTGTATCTCTAAACAGCAAAGCAGGGTTTTCTTAGTAAGATGATGGAGGATAGTCATGGGTATGGTCGAGAAGATCCAGCACCACTTCCCATTTCTCAGGTTTGTCTTTGGGGTGGCAGAACAGCAGAACCAAGAATCCAGCACTATTACAATGACTATTACAAGGAAACGGAGTTCATTGTTCAGTACAGACTTCTGTACTGTCATGCTCTGCATCTCGGTTTGTTGCGCAGTCTCCCTGTACAATCAACAGAGAAAGAGATGTTTCTGCAACTTTATTTGTCTCTGCATCAAGATCTCACACTGGTTAGATGAATCTGTCTGGAGCTGTTCTCCTTTGGGATGAGGTGGGCAGTTTTCTTGCAATGCTGGTTTGTCTCCATTGGCTACAAAGATTATACAGTGTGTGTAACTGTGGTGCAGATTTCTACTCTGCAGCTGCCTTCCACCCAGCCTGTCTTTGCCTCTCAGAACTGGAACTTTCTTGTATAAAGGATGCTTTTCTTTTGTTTTGTCTCATCAATAGTGCAGGTCAACCATGAATCCATTCTTTCCAATTAATCTTTTGCTACCTTGGAATAAGAGCAGAAATTCAGTAAGAGTAATCTCCAAACCATGAACATGTATTATCTATGGAAAAAAAAGTAAGATATTTTTAGGTTTCCTACTCATTTTTATTAGATTAGAAATGTGTGAGCTTCCTCCTGTATAATTAGCAAAGAATTCCTGAGCCCTATATTGGTACTTACTGCTCTGTATCATGGATTATTCTTCTTATAGGGGTTATACCTTTTTTTCTTAAGAAATACCTACTTTTTAATTCCAGTGAGTCTTAACAATTGTGCAGATGTCATGAAAGAAATTGCCTGCATTTTGTGAACTGGGATTTACACCAAATCATCTGCTGTATTTTTACATCTTTGAGTGCAACAAGTTATTGAGCCTGTCAGGTTTGTTATATTTATGAATATTTGTTTTGCCATGACACGTGCCGGCCCTAGTACCTGAATCCTGCCTCAAGCCACAGGGTGCCAAGTAATAGCCCTTGAGGAACGGTGTGACATCAAAAGAATTTCAGCTGTGCCATTCATGCCCTCCTACTAAAGTTGAGACTGTCAGACTGCAAATCTCTGTCATCCTTGTTCTTTTTCCACTTACATGGGCTATGCTATAATAGTAGGATCTTCATAGGGATGTAATTTTGGGACTGCCCAGGTCTCTACACAGAACATCCTCTCCTTGCTTAGCACTCCTCTTTGGAATGCTACTGGTTTCCACCTCTTTCTTGTAGGGAAAGGTTGAAGATTCAAACACATTGTTAAAGTAAAGAAAAAACTCTGTTAACCATATTTTCATTGCTCTCCCTACTCAGACAGAAATTTGGGATCTTTAGTACTCCATTCTGCCTGGTGATGCAGATTCCAGAGGCAGGAGCAGAAAAGCAATTTGGGAGATCTGATCCCTGCTTACACGATACTGCTTTCATCCACATCATTTGCCAGAGAAAGCCTCATGTAGACAGTAGGTGTTCATTGCCCGGTTGCTGGCACTCAGTTCACCACCTGTGATACTCCCAGCTGTGGTGCAGACACGCACACCGGCAGCAGTTCTCTCTTCAGCCTGCAGCACCAGGGGATGGATCTCTGCAGAGCAGCAGTACTGGGCCCTGTGGCTGCACTGGGCCACTGGAGGGCAGGGCAGGTACAACGTATCAGCAGCGAAAGGCGAAGGAAGGTTCTCTCACGCACAGCAGCACCCGTGAAGCATGCTCACGTTTTGAAATCTGTGCTCCTAAAGTCGACAATAACATCCCTATTTTCAGGCTTTATTTCATCAGCAGCAGAGAGTGATCCTTTGATCCTTACTCTCCAGTTTTGCGATGTAAAACAGAATTAGAGGAATGGTTTTTTAACTGCATCTCTGGGCTATTTAAACTGCGATGAAAACAGTGAGTCAATGTGATAATATTGACAGAGCAGAGGTCACGGTGACACCAGTTGTAAACCCAGCATCCTGTGACTTTGCACACCCAGCTGATCACACGAAATGCTGCAACAAAACTAGCACAGAGGAAAAGAAATCTTTAGCTTGGCTTTGCTTTAGAAGCCAGCCAGGTTTGGGGGTATGGGGTGATGATAAGGAGAGGTCCATAAACATGGTTGCTGAAAGGAAATATTCTTGTTTGTATTCCACTCCAGGAGGGTCAGGAGCACTAGCATGTCTCTCTGAATTACTTTCACAAGACAATCAGGTCAGCCTTTCATTAATTTTACAAACCAGATTTGATCCAATTGAAGGATTTTTCACAGTAAATCAAACAGCTTCTACACTAGTGAAGAACATTTAAAGAGGAAGTTGAGTTCTGCTGTGAGCTGAGAGAAGGACAGGATTGAATGAGTCAAAAGCCAAATTCCAAATCCAGACTTCTCAGACTCTTGTTCTTAGTGCTGAATGCATTTCTGACAAGCCCTAGGGAGTCATTTAGAGACAAAGCCCAGTAACATGATATTAAACCAACAAATGAATAAAAGTCCTTCATTTCAACAGCACCTATAGTTCCCTTGTGCTCAGCAGAAAGAAAAGGATTGTATCCTTTTATGTATGAGAAAGAATGATCTGTTGGAGATGAAGAAAACATACAAAAAGAGGAAAGAAGACTATGAATGACAGAAGAGCCAAAATAAAATACAGGAAATCTGAGGAGAGGGTAGGCAAGAAAAGGAACAGAAATAATTGTGGGTGGGATGCTGATTTTTTATTGGAACTTGTACACATTTTTTTTTAAGAAAAGAGAACAACTGAATCCTGTGGTTGAGGGTTATGGTAAACAGAGAGGCCAAGGAAATAGCTGAACAACTTGCAGAGGAGACAGCTGAAGATAAACAAACCCCCAGACTTCCCCTACTCATAGGACAGAAAAAAATGGGAGAAAACAAAAAGAAAATAAGGTCTGAAGAACATAAGAAGTATGTCGCTGTGCAATTTCAGGGGAGCAGCAGACCTGCCCAGAAAGACACTGGGCAGCTGAAGGAATATGTCTAGTCCTGTAGGTCAGGGTAAGAACTGTCCTACCATTGAGATAAAACTCAAGGCCCTTGAGGCATAGAAGGTGGACTTGATTCAGAAAAGATTTAGGAAAAAAAAAAAGGTGCAGAATGTGCCATTTTCCCTGACAGACCAGGTTTAGCGAGATGGGGGAGAGCAAATTTATCTCCTTTGCCTGCCGTTCAGCTCATCTTCAGCATACAGGTATGCATGTGTATGTCACAGAAACAAAGTGTGCATTCGTCCACTCAAGTATGTGACTCTTGTGTGAGTGTAATGGTAACAGTATTTGTCAGGTGGCACCCTTGCTGCTGGCACAGCATATTCACAAATTAAAACATGCTTTTGCTGTGCATATCTAGTATTTTTCCTGCAATGTGCTGTGTTAAAGTCAATAATCACAGAATGCCTGAGGCTGTCAGGCAGCTCTAGAGATATCTCCTCTAGCCCTGCTGCTCTGAGCTGCTCACAGCCATGTCTAGTGGGTTTTGAGTATCTCCAAGGATGGAGATTCCGTAACTGCTCTGGGCATCCCATTCCAGTGTTTGACCACACTCACAGTAAAAAGTTTTTCTTGTGTTTCAGTGATATACCAGTCAACTTCCTGGCCTTTATGTTTGGAAGCAGCTACCAGGGGAAATTGTTCCATCACCTTCCCACAGATTGAGATGAGTCTGACCAATCTGTAGTTTCTCAGATTTTCCTTCTTGCCCTGCTTGAAAATGAGACTGACGTCTGCTTTCTTCCAGTCCTCAGTAATCCCTCCTGATCACCATGACCTTTCACAAAAAAACTGAGACGCCTCTCAGTGACATCAACCAGCACCCTCTATACCCATGGATACCTCCCATCATGTCTTGTGGTGTCTGAGTGCTCCTGTGTGTTTGAGTGCTCTCTAACCATGAGGGGTAAGTCTTCCTTGCTCCAGCCTTTCCTTCGGGTCTGAGAGGTCTGGTATGGCTAAAGATCAGTCTTACCTGTAAAGACCAAGACAAAGAAATACCTCAGGCTTTTCCATGTCTTCTGTCACTGGTAGTGTGGTCAAGCATCTAGGCAAAATATTTACCAGAACTGAACGTGTTGTACGGAATTACAATTAGTTACCCAAGAAGGATTGTCTTTTATCAGTTTGAAGGACAAACTAAGCAATACTTAATTGTCCTGACAGGTAGCAGTGGGAGCGTCCGCGTTCAACATTGGCTGAATTTCCTAAAGTGCAGATATGGCATTGTCCTGAGACTCTACTCCAGAACTCAAAGTCCTAACAGATTTAGGCATCTCTCCCAACGATTGACCCACATCTGAGTCCTTTTGATGAACCATTCCCATAGGCTCCAAAGTTTTCGCTTGCTCCTTGCAGAACAAAAGAGAGAAAAGGTATTCTGAGTGGCAATACCATCAAACAGGAAAGGCAAGAAACTCCAAACCACAGTTTTCCTCCTGATGACACGTGAAGCAGGTGGTGGTGTTTTGTGGTAGTGCTGTCAATCAGACTTGCCCCCATATTTGGGCTTCTCACCAGCTTGTCCTTTGGGATTGAAAGGAGAACAACTAACTGCTGGCAGGAATACAACTCCTGCCAGCAATTAGGCAGAACACTGTCAAAAATGTTCAGCTCTTAATGACGTGTAACTCTTCCCCTTTCATCTGCAATGGTAACAAGAGTGTATCCTCTTATCAATAGTACCTGGATAGCTACTCTGTTCTGTGAGTCCAAATCTAGAGCAACCTTCTAATTGCTTCTCTCTCACCAGAAGGCTTCTTGCTACTGGTGCTTGACGGTAGTACCTAAAATACAAGCTGACATTCTGCTACTATTCAGGGGTGTCCCACTTCAGCAAAAAGGACACAGTCAGGCCTCTCAGAGACATTCAGCACACCACTCAATAATGCATGGCTTTAATCCAGCACCATTTTCCAGAGACAAATTGTTGTCACACCAGGAACCTGAACCACCTGCATTCATGGAGAAGTAAGACTTTGGAAGGCCCAAAGAAAAAAAGTCTATGTGTTTTTTCAGTGGTTTAGGTGGAAAATTGTTGCCCTGAGTTTGCAGCTCTTCGATGTTTTCATTTTCTGTAACAGTTTCTCATGCACTTTCTGTAAACATAGCCATGTTTTGTTAACCGTACTTTATTGTTTTTCATTCCATTCTCCTAGGCGGAGACATTTGATGGACTTTTCCTTTGACCAGTGTGATTGAGGGGTGGTAATTTCTCCCTCCAATCCACGGTGGTTTTTAAGAACATACATAATAAATCTCGGGGTCTCTGACCCTCTCTCTTTTCTGCTTCTCTCCTGACAAAGTGTCTGCGTAGTTCTTTCGTGTCCAAGTGCGACAGAAAATAACTTCTGGCACTTGCTGCCGGAGAGTTTTAAGTCTTAATTCATTCAGATAACAGAGACATTGATCAATGGCTGTCCTGAAACCATGCATTTATTATAGAGGAAGAGAGCAGAATTTCCTATTATCCAGCCTAAAAAAGGAAGTTGGCTGTGGCTGAAAATCAGAAATACACTGCCTGTTGGGCACATTTTTTAGCTCTACATTAAATCTCTAAAGCTACATCAGTCATTCCTATGTCTTTAGGCATTTTGCGTTTGTTCTTATATCATATGAAGGTCACATCACCAATGTTGGTTGAATAGGTGAAGCACTTCGGTATGGGCTCAATTTTATTTCATTGAGGGCACTGGTGCTTATGCAACATATTTAAGCCTATTTTTGTCTCTTCTGCAAGGTTCCTCAGTCTGCAAGATTTGAAACATTGTTCACCTCTACATATACGCCCCACCCTTTAAAGACACCTTGTTGGCACCCACAGCACCTGATTCCTCTCTATTCTAGTTCTCATGAGCATTCTCACTTCTAGCTGTTACACGACCTCTCTCATGATTATCAAAGGCATGGTACAATCTGTGCTAGTGATACGGTCTATAGATATATGGAAGTGGGAGACTAAGACCAAGTAAGGAATTCTGGGTGGGAGACTAGGTAGGAGACTAGGAGCTAGGGATGGCAAGGTCCAGGCTGAAGGGCTTGAGGCTTGAGAAATAGATAAAAATGTCTAGAAACATCTAAGCCCCAGTTCCTGGCCATCCCAGAAGGCAAGGGACAGCCTCTGCTGTGTCTTCTATCTTCAGTGTCTGGCAAACATGAAGAAGACAAACCTGCTGCTGCCATTACATCCTCTGTTAGCTCAACCCAAAGAGGTTTGTGCTGTAGTCCTAAAAGCTCCAAACTGTTTTATTGCTTTTAGACAGAAGAACAGATCATCCATGATTTTCTCAAGTTTCTCAGATAATGCAGACCCCAAGTTGAAAAACAAGTATTAATGCAATCCAGGGCAATCTGTGGTGAACTGCACACTATCCACAATGGCATCTTTTCCAAAATACTGATGCTCAGCCTTTGAGTTTGAAATTTTTATATTTTAGAATTGACATTCCATAGGAAAGATGGCACAAAACACAGGTGGAGCTAAAGCATCTCAGTCATATCCAAAGATTCACTTGGTCTTTTTCACATCATGCTGTCATTCTGCTACACTCCTTTCTTTCTTCCTCACTGCCTCTCTCGCCTTGAGTATTGGAAACCAAAAGTTGACCTGAAAAGACAGAAATATGATCTGTATGATAGTATTACTGAGTTAAGATCACCCAGACATTAATAGTCTGTACAGTCATTGAAGGCTGTAAATAACTTAAACAAACTGTATGTGTCTGCTGCTATCTATCTGGATTTGCCATAGGTATATACATGTGTGTTAGTTATTTCCATTTGTGTGTGTGTGTGTGTATATATATATATGTACGTACAGGATAAATGTTTTAGCAAGCAAAAAGTTCTGTTTCCTAATGGTATTTGCAGTCACACTGTGTTTTAAAACAGAAATGCATCACCTTCCATTTTGCAAAGCAATATTGGAACATCTTTCTCAACATTTAGGGCTGCTTTTACTGCCTAGTACTTGCTGTCTAGATTGCAGGAATACTTTAAGTGTTTTTCATATGTTCATGAAAACAAAGTTTCTTCTCTGGAGGACTGTGAATTGGAGAAGTATTTTCTTGCCAGCACATAGTCATTTGGGCATACCAATGTCATGTCTGAGGCATGTGTGTTGAAGTACAGAACAAAACAATTAGATGATCTAATCTTACCATTAGGCAACTTGTCTCTGGCTCCTGAGCATAGGGGAAAGTCTATTAGCACATAATTGAAGTTAACAAGTGTTTAAGTATTTCCTGGATCTGGCTACCACCCAGTGAGAAGATCTGGCTTTTTTCCCGAGAGCTAATGTCTTACCGTTCTTGCAAACATGTTCTTCCCAGTTTTCTCTTGTAGCTTTCCTCTTTTTTTGAGTAATTTTGCATGCAAATAACGTATCCGTTTTATCTCAGTGTCAGGATAAAAGGAAGCTGACACGAGTATTTTAAGTTGGGTCAGGAGGCCAGAAAATAACCCAAAAATGATTAAGAAGAAGATGATAACTCCAAGCTGGATCCATGTCGTGGAGAGAGAGAGCTCTGGATGAGGGATGCAGTTATGCTTAAACAAAGGGATCTTGAAAGAATCAGTCTTTGCAATATGCTCTTTCATAGAAATGATATAGCTTTTCTCATTCTTCTGCACAAGAAAAGGTGAAAAAACGACATTGGTTATAATACTGACGCCCTCCTTTCTTAATATTTCTCCCACTGGACATTCAGATGTACAAAGGACCCTAAATCCTCTAGACCATCCAGTGTCTATATATGGTATGCTCAAAACAATATATTTATTGGTTATTTATAAAT
Source organism: Lycocorax pyrrhopterus obiensis (assembly GCA_014706295.1). Lineage (NCBI taxonomy): Eukaryota > Metazoa > Chordata > Aves > Passeriformes > Paradisaeidae > Lycocorax > Lycocorax pyrrhopterus. The sequence continues at coordinate 132,994,410 of JACSVZ010000002.1, read as the reverse complement.
GTTTTGGACTGTATTTTCACGACATCTCTTGGGACAATGTCCAGCATTTTGGACCATTAAGAACTTACCTTCTCAGTGGCTCTGTTGGGGAAATGTTTAGCTAATTGGTTATAATGGTTTAATATTTTTCCACTCCTATGACTCTGCTCAGATGCCCTGTTGGAGGGTCCTTCGTCGAGAGTAAAACTGCAGATCAGGGTGTCTGTCCCTTTGGTTTTGTCTCAGCACATGATCAGCAGTGCTTCCACACCATAGTGGTTTAACATCAGCCAGAAGTTAAACTCCAAATAAGCCTCTCCCCTTCTGGTAAGAGAGGAACAAAGGCAGAGACTATGGGTTGAGATAAGTTACTGAAAGCAACAAGCGATGGCATAAGAGATGCACAGTAACAGCAGCAATGTTAGTAATAAAAGTATATAAAAAGAGAAAGTGGTTTACCCATGAAAGGTATTCACCACCTCAACTTAGTTCCATGTTGCCCTGGGACAAAGACAAGATGGTGGATGCTCCCCATAGGTCACATCCATGTGGCCTCCAGATGGCGGCTCTTCCCGTGCCCGCCACCACATGGCTTTCCCCAGACAAAGACAAGGTAACAGGCACTCACCACAGCACTCTCCCTGTCCCCACGCCTGAGCTAGCAGAAAACAATAACAGACAAACCCCTGAAAGCAAGACTGTCTGTGTCACACCACGCCACCGCTTCGGACGCTGGACTCAGCTCTGTGCAGCTGCTTCCAGTACTGACTGTGCCAGTCTTGACTGCTCCACCCGGCTCCACTCGGCTCCTTTTGGCTCAGCTCGGACTTGGCTGGGCTCAGGCTTGCCTCCACCGCTCTGTTCCCTGCAGCTGCCTCCCACACCAGCACTGCTTCTCAGCACTGTATTCCTGAGTCAAGTCTCAGACGAACAGGAAGGCGATGGGCAGCAAAGGACGGGTAGGCAGGGGCAGGGCTGGTCCTGACAACCTTCCCGATGGAGAGAGGGAAGCAAAAAATTTGCATGTCCAGGGGTGCTCACCCTTTCTTCCCCCTGAAACCACACCTGCAGTGATGTTGTGGGTGGTATAGAACAGCCATCCAGCCATGCCCACATGGCACTAAGCCCCGTGCCCTCTCTGCAGCCAGGCACCGGCGCAGGCAATGCTCCGACCAAAGCTTGTCACACAAATGAGGCTGCCTGTACTCCTCTTGTAAGTGCCTTTGCTTAGCTGATGTCTTTTGCTGCTTGTGGACTGAAACGTTTAATGAGAGGGGTAAATTAGACATGCTGCTGGGACCATACTGGCAGGCAACTTTCTGTTCTATGTGTAGGAACACTGTAGGGATGCTGAATAACCCAGCCTCTTTTCTGATCATGTCAGAGGAATAACAAGCTCTTCCTTGTGGATTTTCTAACCACCTTACAGAGGCCAGGCACCTCTGTTAGGTGTTTGTTGGAGAAATCAAGTTCCCAAAGCATGCTACCCATTTTCAGCCTGTTAGCCTTTCCTTAACATTATCCTGTTCCAAACTATCTCAGGATATTTTATCCCTAAACTGAACTGATGTATGGCAAGGAAAATCTTAATTAGGAACTCAATATGAAACAGGGGTACTAGTGAATGAAGAATTTTATTGTTCATGCTAATTAATAAACATCTCAAGTCTCTGAGTCTGTCCTGCTCACCCAGCTTCCTGGACTCCCTGAGATCAGCAGCCCTGAGGCTTGATATAACAAATCTGTTGAGATTAAATTTTACATTTTAATGTAATTAGTTTTCCTTGGGGAACTAGAAACAATCTGATGATGGCATAGTTTTCTGTTTTGAAGGAGTCAACCAGCTTTCCATGTGATTGAACAATGCCCATAGAGAAAATTCATAGTACAGAACCCATGAATCAGCCAGGCATGGTCAGGCTCAGGACTTCTGTCCATAGGTAGTGGGACTAAGCTCCTTTGCCCTGACTTGGGTCACACCCAAGGCAGGTCATGGTAAGAGGGTGCCCTTAAGGTACAAAGGCAAAACCAAAGGTACACAGGCAAAACCAAACACAACAGTACACAGCAAATAGTGAGGCTACAACAGGTTGATTAGGGTTGTGATCAGTTGGGTTCTTAATATCTCCGGGGATGGAGACCCCACAACCTGTTTCAGAAACTTGTTCTATTGTTTGATCACCTGAAGAGTAAAAAAAAAATGTATTTCCTTCAATTTGTCCTAATTGGCTCTTCTCCCTGCACTGTGCACCACTGAGAAGTCACACAATCATAGAACCATTAAGGTTGGAAAAGACCTCCAAGATCATTGAGTCCAATCGTTGACCAAACAACACCATAACAACTAAACCATTGATTCATTTCTTGAACACTTCCAGGGATGGTTACTCCACTGCTTCTCTGGGCAGTCTGTTCCAGTTCTTGACAACCCTTTCATTGAAGAAATTTTTCCTATGTCTGGCTCCTCTTTCTTACACCCACTCCCCATCACTTATTTACATGCACTTATAAGATCCCCCTGAACCATCTCTCCTTCAGCCTGAACAACCCCCACCTCTTCTCATGTGACAGATGCTTCAGTCCCTTAATCATCTTCCTGACCCTTTCCTTGACTCCTCATTCCAGTATATGCCCTTCTACTGGGTCTCAGCAGTGCTAATCAGAGAGGAAGGATCACATCCTACAGCTTACTGGCAATGCTCTGCCAAATGCAGACCAGATTAGCACTTTCTTTGCCATAAGGGCACATTGCAGGCTTGTGGTCAACTTGGTGTCCAACTCTCAGGGCCTTTTTGTGCAAAAAGAAGCCACCTCCCAGTCAGCTCTCAACACGTAATGTGCATGGATTTATTTCTCCTCAAGGACTGCAAGATGTGGCATGTTCCTTTGCTGAACATTGTGAGGTTCCTCTCGGGCCAGTTTTCTAGCCATTTCAAGACCTTCGGACTGACAGCACAATCCACTGGTGCTTCAGACACTCTTCCAAGTTCTATATTGTCTGCAGGCTTGTGTGGCTACAATCTGTTTGTCTTTGCAGGTCATTAATGAAGAGGTTAAATAACATAGGTTCCAGTGTCTACTCCTGGTGTACATCAGAAATTGGTTTGTACCACAAGTCAGAACTTTTTGAGTCCAAGAGTTCAGTCAATTTTCTGTTCACATCATTCCCCATTTATCTAGCCCACACTTTATCAGATTGTCGATGAAGATGCTGTGTTCCAGTGTTCCAGCATTGGAAACCTTAATAAAAGCACAACCAGCATCCACTGTTCTCCCTTCATCTAGCAACCCAGTGTTTGTATCACAGAAAACTGTTAGATTGATCAAGTATGATTTAGCCTTTATAAATCCATACTTAATACTCCCAATAGATTTCCTGGCCTTCACATGTACAAAAATGGCTTCCATGATTATATCCTCTGTCATCCTCCCAGGGATAAAGGCAAGGATGACCAGACTGTAGGCCCCTGGATTGTCCTCCTTCCCCTTCCTGAAAATGGGAGCAACATCTGATTTCTTCCACTCTTCAGGAACATTTCCCAGGCCCCATGACATTTCAAAGACAATCAAAAGTGGCCTCACAGTGACATCAGCCAGCACCCTCAGCACCCATGTGTGCCTCCCATCAAGTCCCATGGCTGCACATTTGCTTAAATGTGCCCTAGCTCGATTCTCTTCCACCAAGGGTAAGTCTTCCTTGCTCTACACTTGCCCTTGTCTCAAAGGCCTGGGATTCCTAAGGGCTGGTCTTCCTAGTAAAGGCACAGCTGAAGATGTCATTCAGTACTTTGGGCTTTCTGTGTCCTTTGTTGCCACCAGGACCCCTCCTGCTCTTCACAGTGGACCTACATTTCCCCATGTCTTTAGTTTGCTACTTATGGACCAGTAGAAGCCCTTTGTGCTGCCTTTCACCTGCCTTACCTGATTCAGCTCCAGGTGGACTTTGGCTTTCCTGCCCCCATCCTTATACAATCAGTGTATCTTCATTCCTCCTGGGACTGCTGTCCCTTCTTTCACCTAGTCTATGCTTTTTTCAGGAGCTCCTTGCTCACCCATGCTGGCCGCCTGCTGCCCTTGCTTGATTTAGTTGGTATGAGTAATTCTTGAGCTATCAAATTGGGCAGCTTTACTTCGCACTAAAGGTGAAATCTCCACCTTTAAGAGTACTCAGACAAGATCCTGAGCAATCTGATCTGTCTCTGAAGTTTGCCACAGAATCACAGAATATTCTGAGTTGGAAGGGACCCACAAGGATCATTAAGTCCAACTGTTAAGTGAATTGCCCACATGGGGCTCAAACCCAAAACCTCGGTCTTACTAGCACCATGCTCTAGCCAGTTGTTCATCCAACCTTGTTTTGAGCATGAGGCTGGTCTTGATGGCCTCCAGACTTATCTTCCAACCTAGTTAATCTGTAGTTCTCTATGCTGCTGCTGCTCCGGCTAGAGGAACCTGGAGCTTTTGGCAACAAGTTACTATTTTGTGTGTACACGCCCATGCATAAAACTGGTGAGCTCCTCATACTACTCAGTTAAAGAAAGGTAGGCATCTCTTACATTAGTGTCACAGTGACTTTTGACAATAAAAGTAGTGCTTCACAAATATCCGTTTTGTGAGTTGTCAATTTTAAGCTTCCAGTTTTCTTCATATATATATATATATAGAAGAATGAAAGCCCTTCTTCTAAAATTTACCATTCTCTAGAAATATGACAATGCTCTGGAAAGAACTGTCTGGTTCCATCCAACATATGTATCTGTAGAGGCAATGGCCCTTTTTTAAATGAATGATATTCCAGGAAAGAATATGCTGAAGATGAAGGGAAATTTTTCAACACTAAACTAAGAAATATATGATACTGATAAATACTTACATTCTGAAAGAGACTGAGTTGAATGTCTAGATCCGGTACTTCTTGGAGATATTTGTTCACAGAAATAATTAACAAATAAAACAAAGAGTCTACTGCAGCAAACAGAAGCCAGATGCAAAGATGAATAATTACAGGGAGAAAAGAACACAGCATTTTTTTCCTGTCCTTTCTTGTGAAGAAGAAAGATGGGATTGTCACATAATCTTTTCTCTCTTTTCTGCTAAGTGGCAGAAGACAGGGTCTTTGCTGTTGCTTTTGGTGCTCATCAAATGCAATGAACTGTTTTGTGATATAAATATTCTTAAATTTGGTGCTATGAGAACCCACAAATTTTTTGATAAAGAGGCCAATTCCAAAGGAAACTAGAAAAACTCCAACTATAGGCAATACTTTCTGACCTATATAGGGCAGTATAGTCAACATAAAAGATAGCTGGTTAGTCATTCTCCGGATTTCTTGCTCTGTGTCGTTTAGCTCTTGTTTTAATGCATCATCTGAAATTGAATAAGATGGTGTGAATTCATGCTTTAGGACCACTATATCTTTCGGTAGTTCAACAGGAAGCTTGGCCACCTCATAAATCCATTTTATTGCCTCAACATAATATTTTATCAAGGCAAATTGCTCATGCTTTAAATGACAGGTTATACTGTCTGCCAGAATCTTTAGATTGTGAAAAATGTTTTGTATGTTGCTGGCCACCACAACACCAGTGCCAGCAGTTATAAGAGCATCTCGGCCACTTTTCAGTCCACAAGAAAGGAGGAACAGAACACTAAAACAGCGCAGGTGCTTGAAACAGAAGAGCGTGATAGAAAGCAAAATCCAGATGAATCCAGAAATCAGTAAGGGCCCCAAAGAGTGGTGTGCCAAGGAGAAGTGCATGCTAAGGAAGAAAAGAAAGCTGGAGAGGAAGCCAACTGCAGAGCAAACTGCAAAAAGCTGCATCTGGTACTTCCAGCCAGGCTTCCTTTCTGATATAAAAATTCTCCATGCATTCCGAGCTATTGAGATGACAGTTTGCATTTTCTTCTGATTGGTGCTGACACTGAAATGGCTCAAACTAAAAGGAAAGGAAAAGAAAAACACTGTTATTTACAGGGTCACACTACTGACAATGATGTACTTTTAACTGGCTGTCCAATACTTCTTCACACTGCAAGACATGCAGGTCTGACTCATATGGGGCTAAACCGCCACACATGAGACCAAAATATTTGTCCTCAAAGTCACAGATATAAATATTGAAGAGGTGACTCTAAAAGGATTTCTATCTTTTGTACTTTTATGTTTTGCACACTTTGATTTCCCATTAGCTCTCTAGAGATAATGGTTCACGTGTCCATGGGGGTGTAGGGGGGTGTGTGTGTGTGTATAAGGGAGACACCAACCTCCTGTAGCACCCACTGCTCCCTGCAGACACTAACCTTGCCTTGTAGGCACCAAGAAGGGAAAGAGAGGAGCATGGAAAATTCATATTGGTACCCCCATGAAGAGGAGCATGGCTCGATCTGTGGGGAGCAGCCAGAGCAGCTGCCAGGGAGGAAGGAGCTGCTAAAGCAGCATGTGCACACTGCCCAGGGATGGGGAGTGAAGCACAGCTTCTTCAGCTGGAGGTAGATTAGTACAGAGCAAAGGAAGTGTGCCTCAGAGGCACCATTCCTTCTTTGGGTCTCTCCTGGGATAGCACACCTACAAATTGGTCCATATACGACAAGCCGTCCATGAGCCAGCAGTGCCCTTGTGCCCGAGAAGGACAATGGAATCCTGGGGTGCATTGGGAAGAGCATTGCCAGCAGGTTGAGGGAGGTGATCCTGCACCTCTGCTCAGTCCTGGTGAGGCACATCTGGAGTTCTGTGTCCAGTTTTGGGCTCCTCAGTGCAACAGAGACATGAAGTTCCTGAAACAGGCCCAGTGAAGGGCTATGAAGATGATGAGGAAACTGAAGCATCTCTCTTAGGAGGACAGGCTGAGGGAGTTGAGCCTGTTCAGCTTTGAGAAGAGACGACTGAGAGGGGAATCTCATCAATGTATACAAATATCTGAAGAGAGGGTGCCAAGAGGAGGAAACCAGGCTCTTCTCAGTGGTGTCAAGCAACAGGAGAAGAGCCAATGGGCAGAAACTGATGCACAGGAAGTTCCACCTGAGCTTGAAGGAAACCTTCTTTACTATTGTAAGGTCCCCAAAAACCTTGCTCGACATGGCTCTTAAAAGGGCTTACAGTTGTTCATGTACTCTGAGCAAGACACACAGGACAAATACAGACAAGATATTCTCAAGAGGTCCAAACAACTAAAATACTTTACTGGCAACTTTAGAAAATCAGAGAACTTTGGCAAAAGATTTAGTGCAGCATTCAGTCAACATAAAACCCTTCTCAGAGCATTAACTTAGCAAATTCTAAGCCTGTTCCATGTTAAGTTACTCAAAATTTCTAAGAAGAAAGAATTAGAAACAGAAAGAGAGAAAGACAGAAAATACATAGAAAAGGACACACATAACCACCACTCCTGGGTTCCAGTGTGTTCAGCTGATAGAAATTCCAAGAGGAGGTAGAGTCAAGACATGCTTGCCTCATGTTCTGCTTTCAACACCCCTTAGAATTCCTGGGCCCTTCCCGCAGGTGGGACTTCCAGTTATTTGGCCACTTAGGAGCTGGGTGAAGGGCTCCAGGGGTGGGATGTAGAACACTGCCTCCAGTGTGCCAGTGATTGGCAGCCACTGCTAGGCTAGGGTACAGGCTCTAGGGGCAGAGGTGCAGGGCAGGGCACTGCCTCACCAGGGCAAGGCTCGACCTGCCCCTTCCCCCACACACATGCACCCCAAAATGTCTTGAAACGTCAATCATTTCAGTCTCTCATAACTGTGAGGGTGACTGGGCACTGGAACAGGCTGCCAGAGAAGCTGTGGAATCTCCCTCACTAGAGATACTCAAGAACCATCTGGATGCACTCCTGTGCCATGTACTCTGCAATGATCCTGCTTGAGCAGGGATGTTGGACCAGATGACTCACTGTGGTCCCTTCCAACCTTACCCTTCTGCAAGTTTGTGTTTAGCCCTTTTAACCGTAATAGCTTGTGCTTGTCACCATCTCTCCTGCCTACCAGAATGCCCATTATGTAAATTACAGAGTATTTCTGTGATTCAATTCAGTTTGATGGGAGATAGTTCAGTGCTCATATCTTCCCTTCTTCTTTTACAATATAATATTTACAGTGCAATTTGTCCAAAGATGCAACGTCAATTTACATGTATATTAGCCTTTTAACATACTAGAACAAATGAGATACTAATTAAATAAAATAAACAGTGGTAAGTTTATCTTAAATAGGGAATAGTTGTCTTTGTAAAATACATCCTGAAGATATTACTTTGTCTTTTGCGTAGCTTTGTACACAGCAGGTAGCCAGGAACTAAACTATAATTTTGTACACATACTGTATTTTATTAGCATTAGACTTCATGAATCCTGCTAGCATTCACTGCACCATTTCCCCCTTCTTCTCATTATAATTAGTTATTAGTTGTGTCATTATCTCCTTTGTATGCAACAGGAGCTGAACATAATGGGAGCAAGCATCCATCCCCAGCTGGGACCTTCTTGGACTGATGTGCTGCTTTTCCTTGGCCCTACTCGGGCCTGATCCTTTACAGTGCTGAAAACTATCTTGAAAAATGCCGAGTGTTTTCTGTGTTTAACCACTTCAGCACAAGCACACAGTGGGCAGTAGGCTCTCAGGGTGGGCTTAATTCCTGGCACTATCACAGTGCCTGGGAAGGCTGAGATAATTGCTTCCCTCCAGGGCCTAAGTGAACTCAGCTGTAAATGGAGTGTAAGAGCAATTAACAGCTCCTTCACAGGCGCAAAATTAGTTGATCAATGCCCCAGCAGCAAGTAGAAGTCGCCATGTTTGGGAAGGTGCTGCAAGTGAAATGGGGAAGAGAGTCAGCACATGAGCCACCCGGATCCAGCTTTGCCATGAGCAGAGCTGTCCTTCTGTTTATATGGATGGTCTGCTTTGTCCTCTTTCTACTAAAGGAAGTTTTTAGGAAACATAATCAAAAAGGAGATGTTTATGATCCTGAAATCAAGCAGAACCAGACCTAACAGCCAGCAAACCTTGTCATCAAATCCTGTACTTCTGTGGTCAGATCATTAAACGGTATGTGCCACCACAACTTCTTTGTAGATCTAAGAAAAATTGCCCTGCACAGAGAATACATTTGGCATTCTGTTCATGATTTAAGAAGCCTTAACAAAATAAAATGCAAAAAGGCTAGCATTTATCTAGCCTCACACTCACATCTGTGTGAGAAAATAACACGTTTTGAGTTTTCTTTAGCAGCACCAATTTCACAGCTGTTCTCAGGCACAGTTTTTGCATGGTTTTGAGCGTTTTCATGTATGTGTTTCATGTATGTGTTAATGCTTATAAGCATTCAGTAAATGGTTGCAATATGTGACTGGGATTTTGACATGACTGCATCCTTATATTTAACAAAAGTACTTCCGAACTGGGAGGCTGGAGACATGCGAAATATGGACAGAACTTGCAAATAACCAAAAAAGTCTCCTTTTCTGGGCAGATTCAATGCTGTTATATGACATCCCTGCAGTACTCAGAACATACATGGTAGGTTTGTCCCTAACCTGCATGAATCCAGAGCTTTAAGGCAGGAATGGCACTGTAGGGACACAGTGAATTTTGGAGCCTGTGGCATGGATGCTCAGGTGTCTCTCTATGGTCACTGAAGGTTGCAAAGAGAGCATTTCCACCCCCTCCAGAGCCCATCTCTAAGCTCAGACTTTTCCAGGGTAAGAGTCAGGCTCACAGTGTGCATTTCAGTTGCTTGTCTGACACCTCAGTTTTCCCCACATAATGCATCAGCAACAGACATAGATATTCAGCATTGAGTACAGGAGAACCACTCAAAGGAAAAAAATTCTAAACCTAAAAAAAATGTTTGGAGGCCGAGCATTCTTATATCACCAGGCACTTAAACAGCTGTGAATGCTTGAGAAAGGAAAATAATACTCTGGCTTAGAGGTAGAAATAAATTTTTGGCACCACTAAAGAGGCTAATTCAGAGCTTAAAGAAATAGTAGACTTTGAGAGCTTTCTGGAATGATTCCTCTTAAAAACATAAATCACAAAAGCTTTCCTGAAAGTATTAGGTGCAGTTAGGAATTGTAACAGGAGGCTGACAAGAGCAAAACCTTCATTTCAATTGCAGTCTGAAGCAAAGGACTTTTTCTTCTGTCCTGCAACATGAACTAAGGTGGGGGCTGCTACCATTATTTATGTAGCATAAGGAAAGAATTAATCTTGGAAAGCGGTTTCTTGCTCTGAGCTGCCAATTTCTTTCCACCATAGTTTCTAGTGATGAGAAACTCGCACTACCACAGAGGAGAGCTGGAAACTCTTGTGCTCTAGTTCTGCTTCTGTAACTGATTTCTTAGTTGGGTCCAGGGGGAACCTCTCTATGCTTTAGTTTTCCTCTCTAGGAAATATTTACTCAGGTCTGGAAGCATGATATTTTTCTACCGTATGGTGTGCTGGCAGGAGTAATTATAAAAATAAATTCTCCAAAGGAGCTTCTCTGGCAAGGAGGTTGGGCCACAGTTCTTAAGTCTTGTGATGTACTGAATTAAATGCAACATATTTAAAAGGTATTTTTCTAGTTTCATTTTAAAATAAATGAGAAAAAATTAAAAGCGTTTTTAAGATCCTGCTTGTGCTATTTCAGATATGGCTACAGATTTGAGTAAGCAGAAGATAAGTACATAGCATTGAGAGTCCCTAGAAAATCCAGCTCAGCCATGAGCCCTGTGCTAGAGCTATGCAATTTTTTTATAGGATATGTTCACGCTATATATTATTTCTTCCCTGCCTCCCATGGAGACTCCTCCATATTCATCGTCCAAGTAGTTGTGGCTGCCTCAAACTATCACTTTGGTCCTGTCCTGTTCAGTTTGGTCCCTTGCTCACCCTGCAGCTGATGATGGCTTGCTACAGATAGAATGGAATGGAATAGAATAGGATAATTGAGTTGAAAGGGGCCAACAATAATCATCTAGTCCAACTGCAATAGATTGAAATTCTAAATATTTGCAGAGAGTGTTTGTGAAACCTTCTCTACTCAGACTATTGCTTGCTTAAAGGTGAACAGCAGGTCTACATGTCTAGTATATGGATTAGTCACCCATGCAAACACCTTGCCAATTTTTAATATAATGGAAGAAGCAGGTATCTCCTAAAAATATACAGTGCGTAAAAGAATGGCATTTACTAAGTAATTAGGGTTTCTTTTAACAGAGACACAGCTGACTTGGCAAAGCGTGACAAAAGGAGTCAGATCTCTAATTCTACTTTATATTTTGATACAGACCTAAGCCAGGCAAAGCATGGGGACTACAAGTGCCATTGAGTTAGGACTAAATAGTACCACCCAGTTTTTGCACCTTCACACCAAGTCTGATACAACTTTCTCTGCATAGCACTGTTGTTTGGGCTGATCTCAGGAGGAGTACGGAAGTTTGGCAAGCCCCTTGCCCAGAGTAGTGTGCAGGATCCTTATACAAAAAACCAAAGTTTTATTAAGAGAAACATTAGGTTAAATGGGAAACAAATCCCATTGATGCCCAGCTTCACAGTTATCTTTGCCTTGCTTCAGCTGCATAGTGATCTTTGCCTCATAAATCCTGTCGGGATTTTATACTGGAATTAAAGAAGAGAAAGCACACAATAAGAATAAGAAATATAAATAAGAATATAAAAAGAAATATTTCCTTTTTTGGCAGTTTCTGGAGCCTTCTTTTCTAGCCTGAATCAGTTACATTGAAATGTAAGAAAATTACTTCCCTTTTTTGTATACTGTCAAAAAATCTAGTGCTGAACTATGGCATAGTAAAAGAAAAAGGAGGGAGTCCCACTTTATTTCCTTTGGTCAATGCAGGGCATCCAACAAAGAAATAAAAGCCTAATCAAAAATCCAGCAACCTTACTGCAGCTATCCCCAGGGCTTCATTGATACCCTAATCATTTCTCATGTTCACATTATTTGCTTTTAACTGCATGAGGAAGGAAAGTAAATGGTACTAAGCACATTAAACAGAAGGGATGGCTAAATATCTAATCATATATGTGCACATAGGAACTTGAAATACTAAACAACACAGCAGTGCAAATATAGCAATTTATACACAAGCAAAAATAGCAACTGATTGAGATCTCTTTTTTTTCATGCATTGAAAATAGATGGCTTGGAATAATTCTGAACACTGCAAGATATTACAAGATTTTTAGGATGCCACAAATTATTAAATGTCATCTGAGATGTCTATAGCACTGGAGGTTTGACTAGATGATCTTTAAAAAGGGTTCTTCCAACCGAAGTCTCCTGTGATTCTGTCATGTCCACACCTGAGCTGTCTATGTGTCAATAAAGAGAAAAGGGCAGTTACCCAGAGCCATTACTTCAGACCTGGTTTAGAATTCCACCCTCACGGAAGAGGGATTGCGTTCTGTGAGAACTTTTTCTCTAGCTCAACTGTGAAAAGTGGCTGGGTTACTCAGACAGAGCTATCCAAAGCCAGGGGAGATGAACCTCTCCCTGTGTTTCCTGATTGCCAGCACAGGTTGTATTTGACTAAGCTGGGCACTCGGAGAAGGACACAGAAAATGTGTCGTGGGCAGCCATAGGATACGGACAGCTATGGAAGGGGCATAGAACAAGAAATCAAATTTTCTCGTAACTCTGTGGGCTGTGTTAGGAAGCTGTGATGCAACAAACCTACAGACATATTCTTCCCTTAAAGCACGGGAAGGAATGGAGGTGGCACAGTTTGGGAAATCCAAATGGCAGTTTGCCTATTGCCAATAACAACTCTGCAAAACACAGAAAATTCCAGTGTGAGGGTTGGAAGGGAACATAGGAGATTACATAGTCCTTTCTCCTACACAGAATAGCTCTGTGCATACTTTTGGGAGAGTTTAGGAGTAAATTGTTTCACAAACTTTAGGAATAGACTCTCCAATCAGTAAGGTGACAACAGTTAGCTTAAAGCAAGTCCTTTTACCTTAGAACAGCTAGCTCAGTTCATGATTACTGTCCAAAGTTCCTTGATACTAACCTTAAAGTGTTACTTACAGGCACTCCTGTAAAGCGCTTGAAGGTCCTTCACAGTGCTGTGTGTCTCTTGACTCTGGTGGGAAACGAAAACGGACAGTAGTACAAAATCTCACATGAGTAATTGTTTTCCTATACCCTCCCTCAATGAGTCAGACACACTACAGTTTTGAAATTGTTCTGGTTTTAACGAAGATTCATGTCTTCTTTATGCACAAGACTAAAATAGTATATAATTTGCAAGTGCCACTTTCCACCTTTTTTTCTGGCAGAGTAATAGATATCAGCAAATGAGTTCAGGGCCCAAATTTCAAAGATTTAATATTATGTTGAGTAATGCCTTAGGTCTAGAACATTTTAGCTATTTTGGTACTTCCTTTGAAACTAGCAGCAATTCAGTACTCAAATAAATTTAAAGCTGTAAAAATTTTCACCCCACAAATGTTCCTACTGAGATCTGTGAAAATACTTTTGCAGACAGGCTATCAGAATACAGCCCTTAGAATAAGGCACACCTTAAATATACAGTAAAGACACAAATTATATACAATAAAGATAATTGATATACAGGAGGGTAGAACTGCTATGCAGAGGAACTTTTGCTTCAACTTTGGCACCTAAACTTTTATTTTATATCTACTGTTGGTTTCTGCAGACACAGTTTGCATGTGCATTTGTGTGTACAGAGGAGAAAGATAATTCTGGACACCCATACTCCCCACTTGAAATGGGTCACGCACATTCTACCAAATATTGATCTATTGAACCAGTCAGTCCTTTAATTCAGTTGTCATCGAGACCATCTGATAAGGAGGACAACGGATTTAAAGGAAATCAAATGCTGATACATGGCTTCACAAGGACAACAGCAACAAAAAGAGGAAGAGGATCGTTACACACCTATGATACCTTTTCAATAACATCCTTCATACTCTGCCTTTTTCAGCCATTTTCAGAACTAACTTGCAATTATGATTTTACTGTTTATGTTTAGCCTTTCAGATTCATTTTTCTCAGAAATGTCATAGGTGGTTTGGTCCCTTGCAGAGTTGTGCAACCTGTTACACATAAGGAATTCTAAATTGGAGACTGACTCTCATTTAGACTCTGATTTCAGAGATCCAGAGCTATACACCAGTCTCGGTTCTGTCCTTGGACTCTTTGCAGAATCCAATCAGCAACTACTGTAGTGCTGGCATGTACCTTATCTATTTGCCCTTGGTTGAAATGTCCCTGCATGTAATTTTCCAGACAGCTGGTTTTCCAGCAGGTACTGATAGCACTGAAGTGGCAGGTTGAGTCCTGTTTTCCCTTCCACAGAGCTGCCATAGCCCTGCTCTTCCAAAAGCAGCTACTGAACAAGTTCAGAAAGCTGGCAGACAGCAAGATGAACATAGCACAATGTTCATAGCATCTAAATTATGCATAATGTAGGGGTATAATTAGATACAGTGGACCATCTATAACTGGAGAAAGTCTCTGATTATTATAGGATGAATGGATGAAATGATCTTTTAGCAGAACATATCATTCATATTATGAAATAAGGGAAAATTCTGTCAAGGGATGCAGGTAAGTGCATATTAAGTCAGACCAAGCGTCCACTGAACCCTGCATCTCAGCCTTGATAGCAGTATATAGCAGATATTTACAGAATCACAGAATGGGGGTTATGGACTGTTTGGACATGGTCTAGGTGACCCTGTGTGAGTGGGGGGGGGGGGAGGTTGGACCAGATGACATCCAGAGGTTCCTTCCAACCTTAACCATTCTTTGATTCCATTACAGTTGAAATTCCTCTTTACATTTTTCCAGCCTCTGAGGCCAATCCAAATGGCAGCACAACCATCTGGAGTATCAGGCACTCCTCTGAGGTTATTGTCATCTGCAAAGCTTCTGAGAGTACACCCTTTCCAGGTCAGTAATGAAGATGTTACACTGATTTGACCCCAGTATCAACCCGTGGGACACACCACTTGTGAACTTCGTATGACTGAACTTTTTGTTGCTGATCCACGGGCCCAGTAGTCCATCCAGTTTCCAGTTCAGCTCATTATCCATTTATCTACCTCATTTATGATACTTTGTCAGCTTGTCTATGAGAATATTATGGGACACAGTGTCGAAAGCCTTTCTGAAGTAGAGGTAAACAGCATCCACTGCTCTCCCCTCCCCCACTTAGTTAGTCATCTCATTGCAGTCTGCCACATTGGGTAACCATGAATTCCCCTTCGTAAATACATGCTGAATACTCACTGCAAAAGGTTTACAGGATTAGTTGCTTTGTAACCTTCCCAGGGATCAAAATGAGGCTGACCAGCTCCTTGGATCATCCTCCTCCCCTTCTTGACAATGGGAGTAACATCTGCTTTCTTCCTCTCTTCAGGAACATCTCCCAGGCCCAATGATGTTTCAGACAATCAAAAGTGGCCTCGCAGTGACATCAGCCAGCACCCTCAGCACCCATGTGTGCCTCCCATCAGGTCCCATGGCTGCACATTTGCTTAAATGTGCCCTAGCTCGATTCTCCTCCACCAAGGGTAAGTCTTCCTTGCTCCACACTTGCCCTTGTCTCAAAGGCTTGGGATTCCTAAGGCCTGGCCTTCCTGGTAAAGGCAAAGCTGAAGAAAGGCATTTTTGCATTTCTTTGGGCTATATATGAGAAATAAAGTTGTTTATGGTCATCTAGATGGACTGACTATTTCCACCCATTACGTTTTCAAGAACAAGGAGTTGTATGGCAGCCTTTACCCATACCCACCAGTTTGGATTAAGTGGTGACAGTGACTGGCAGCATTTCTAGTCTCTCCTAGAGAATCAAATATGCTGTAAAGTACATCGAGACAATGTAGAAATCGACCCCACAGTCTGAAAGCTACCTAAGGCCACAGCTCCCTTCAGAGATACAGCATTTTGATAAAGAGCCTCAGCTGGTCTTTCTCATATGCTCAACCAGATGTGCTGGTGTCACTGCATTTTTGGCAGGTTTTTAACACAGAATACTTCAGTGACCCACCCACAGCACACCCTCACAAACTCTTGTCAGTACCACATTTCCTGGGATCAATGTGGATGCCTGCTGGCTGACGGTGGCTGAGGCCACAGAATCACAAACACAGCACAAGCCTCTGTTGGGGGAATATTATCTCTAGCAAGTATCAGCTGCTGGGGCTGTCTGGTTCCTGGACTTCCCTGCTGACATTGTCAGCTACTGGCCACTGTAAAATGGGAGGAACTGGCAGTTTACAAATTTGAAAAACAGTACGAAAATGGCTGTTTTTAAAATTTCTACTCTGTCTGCCACTGCAGTATAGATGCTTCTGCACTCAAGAAGTGAGGATCATTTCAAAATTAGTGCATTTCTGACCTTTTTCCCAATTTCTTCTTAGTCCCTGCAGAATGACTAGCAAAGCGTGCTTGCACAAAAAGTGTGTGCATAAGTATGAAAAATGTCACTGCTCAAGATCCTACTGTTCTGGCAGTTCCTCAATGAATTTCAACAGATGTGATTAACACAGTTTGCGTGTTAATTTCAACCACGATTAGCACAGTTTGGATAACACTGTGCTTCAACCATTGTAACATGCAAGCTGGGTGAGTGTTTCTTTGGGTTTTTCTTTAGGATGCTGAAGATTTTTTCCTTTTGTGGCAGCTGTGTGTGGCAAAAACAAGGCAAGTTCAGAGTTCTGAACACCATGTCTCATTAAAAGCACTCCCTATTCTGCTTTGCTTCCTCCTACCTAAGGAAGACCAGCTAGCACCTAATAGTCCTTCCTCGTGGCTAGCTTCCAAAGAGCAAGGAAAGAAACAAACATAAGCATTTGTAAATATTTGTGCCCTTGTTTTTGAGTCATGGCTTTAATTATTGTTTCTGTTTTACTGCTACAGCAAAAATTTAGATTAAAATAAGACAATTGCATTTTATTTTCTAAATATCCGAGGAAATGAAATAATGACAGTGGATTGTTACTCCCAATGAGCAGAGTTCCACCAGATGAGCAGTATGTCTGGAGCCAGCAACAAAACAGCTATGAGTAAATGGTTCTTGGATTGAATCAGGATTGTAGAAACTCAGTTCTGAGAGGCCCCAGTGAAAAACCCAATCCAAATACTGCTGAGCATGGGTAAAGTTTGTATTTAATGCTGGTAGCTGAAACTAATCTTTATATGATATACAGGTATTGTTTGAGTCTTTGAAAACACTGACTGGATGTTTGCTATAAAGAATTATTCCAGTAGGCAAAGCTGGGAAAGATTCCTAAAAGTCTCCAGGAAAGTAGTCAAGCAGGGAGTTTTCAGGTGACTAATTGTCATTGATGACCACATAAATGCTTCTGACTTGGCCCCAGGAAAATGAGATCTTGATATCTCTCTATGGAGTCCTGATTGATTGTCCAACAGATAACATGAAGTGGCTGCCCAAGGCACAGATTTATCACCTCCTCCTTTTTACGAAAGCTGCAAGTGCCTCTCTTTGCTGCTCTAAGTTACTTTACTTTGTTTATGTTTCATAACCTCTTCTATATAGGAGTTGCTACATCCAACAAATTATAGAGCCAGCTACAGCTGCTACCTCCAAATGCAGAGAGAATAGGCACTTCAAATGGAACATAAAATCAAAGTTTAAAAAAGCACTTTTAGCAGTTTCACGGTTATAATGAGGAGCTGCACCTGCCAAACTAGCTCTTCCAAAAAAGAGAATACAGCATCTGTGAGATCCTGGATTAAGGAATCTGTAACAACAACCTTATTTGGAAATAAATGCTTGTTGGTTCATGGCTGCCTGTGGGATTCCTGCCCTTCACTCTGGAGACTGAACTGTTGAGCAGATTCATGGGCACATACTTTTGGGCTGGAGTTTTGCCTCGTGCAGTCATGTACCTTGTTATGGACTCATGCGAGTCCCTGGCCTGAGCATTCACACCCTCCTTAGCATTATGTACCCAGCTCCTCATCTATTCTTGCTTTAACTCATTTCAAAGTCCCACTGCTTGGAAAAAGTATATTATTAAAAACCCTTAAAATAAGTGGTATCACTTTGACACTGCTAGACTGGCTAGAGATTGAACAAGAGGTTATTCCAGAAAATTTGAGAGAGGAAGTATTCTCTGCTGAGCCACAATTATGGGAATGGGCTGGGAAGAGCACAGAAAGTTCTCAGGCTGAAGATGCTGTGTGAAGTCCTGCTTGGTGAGGGTACACCTGGGGATACTCACAAGGCACATTTCCCAGAAGTGGCTTCCAGATTATTTTCAGCTTAAAGTGATCCTCAAACTATTCATACATTGATAACTGATTTTTCATTCCTTTTTTTTCTCCTTTGTGTTTTCATCCAAATCTTTACTCAGTATCCTATTAGCTTTTACACCAAAGCAAAAATACACCAGATGTAAGAATTGAATCCTTTAAAAGACTCCGAGGAAATGAAAAACAAATAGGATGTGCCACAAAAAGGTTTTGCCCCAGACAGTTACACTGTAATGAAATACCAAACAATTCCAATCCCATTTTTCTATAATATATGCCATTCCAGATAGCTGAAGCCAGCATTGCTCCAGTGAAGATGCCCAAACAGCATAGACTGACAAAATGATAAAGGAAAAAGGTTATATGGAAAAAAAGAGAAAAATGTAATAACAGCATTTGTTGGACCATATCTTACCAGGAAATCCGATACACTACAAATAAATTTCTTACTGTATGATATGAAAAGAATCAGTGAGATA